>OX421451.1:32505894-32518394 GCA_949126865.1 Montipora capitata
TGGTCTCCTTGTCCATTTGTGTAATCTTTAATGAACTCGATCCCTTTTTTGATGCATATTTCCTCTACTTGTGCGGCAATCGCTGGTCTTCCTACAAAATAGCACTTGGAATTTTTGCTGGCAGACCTCAGAGCTTTCTCAAAGTTTATCCTGCCATGTTTTAGCTGTATCTGGGTGTCTCTCGTAACGTTAGGCAACGGCTGATCGTCTGGATTTGTGACGTAAAACTTGAAGGTAATGTCAATATTTCCATTGGCTTTTATTTTTCTCAAAAGTTCCTCGATTGGCTCACTAAAGAATCGGAAAAATGCTTGGCATCGAACGGAGTAGTACATTTCAATTTTGCATCGTTTGTTGTCTTTTTGGCTGTCTCGTTGAAAAAATGGTCCAGTTCCGTAGGCCAGGCTGCTTAAGACATCCAGAAGATATCCGCATCCAGATCCTGTTGCGAATAGCACGTAATGGGCTGGTGATTTCTCTCTGCGTTCTGACTCTTCAGTAAGCTCATCATACAGTCGACTTACAGACGAACGATAAGGACCCCATGCGTGCAAGGCGTAAGAGCTGTCGTCATCGGCCAGCCAACTTGTCCAAGGAAGGAACAATTGTTCTCCGTGCTGCATTATGGCTATCACCAGACCGATGTCCCATGTGGTGTCTTGCGATAGATTGAAAAAGGTCGTGAAGGGATGTGATCGCTGTGGAACGACTCCTACGCTTTCTCTCATAAAGTGATGAGTATAATACACATCACCAACAGCGTGCGTCACTTTTTTGTCCAGTTTTATGTACACAACGACGTACTCGTTGTTACCGATGACTTCCTTTCGCACAATGTGACCATGTTGACGTCTGTAAACCCAGATAGAAAGGACTCGGTCCAAACACCAAATTAGTAGCAGTGGCAGATTAACCACACGTGACAGACCATGAACCATCTTTCGAATGTTATCAACAGCATACCAGATACCAGCAAACGCATGTAAGGCCATTGCCAGTGAATAGCTTCTTTGGTTGACATATTGTGATCTACTCAGGGGAAAGAAGATACAGAAAAGCGCAATCATGAGTACGAGACGGTAAATCTCGTCAGCAGTTATATGAACTCCATTGTGATCGTTATACGTCCAGCCATGCACTGCAGCGGGATCCCAGAACGTTGACCAATTTAAGTGGTCTGGATAAGTACTGTAGTTGAACGTGCTTGGTGGGTAGTATTTCAGCGCCGTACCGTCAACGAGAGGTGGGACAAAGATCACAAGGACGTGGGCTAGGGTGGGAATGGCGATGAGAAAGATGCCAGCAATTCTATGAATTCGAACATGGACATCACGAATCCCTTTTATCGTGATCCATCGTGGAGCAATCTCGCTGAGGAAATTTGGGAAACACCAAAGCATCGTGTAAAACATCAGATTCTGAGAGGGTATAATAAGACGTGCTGTGACAGCCCATATTATGTTCGCTGCTGTTTCACCAATGTTTGTTCCCCAGATAAGCCTGGGGCTCTTTCCTCCTCTTCCAAGTACCACGTCACCTTTTAGGACGAAGTGATCAACAACACACAGCGTAGTCACCGCTAGAAACACAATCCAAACCAGTGATTCGTAAGAGATGGAAAACCGCCGGCGATGACGCCGAATGCCAGAAAAACGAGTTTTTGGTGTGGACTGTGCCTGATGTTCGGGAATTTCCACTGAAAAGGTACCTGGTTGGGGCGAAACTTTGTACTTTCTTAGCGGTTGTCGTGAGTGCCTCACATTGAGGTCTTCTGTCTCCTGTTTGGGAGAGAAGGGGAAAAATGAACAGAAGTGCTTATTTACAAGTTAAAAACTAAAACTATTTACAACTGCTTTACATGATTGCCGTGTGGGAATCCGATATGCTGGATACCTTCTTCAAGTTTCGCTTAAATTGATCAACAGCTCCAACATTCTTTAAGCTACTGGGCACGTTATTCCATATTGTGGCCCCGCTATAGGAGAAGCTTCGCTTTAAATAATTAGTTCTCGGTTTTGGCAAAGCCAGTTTCCCCTCAGAGTTTCTCAGGTTGTAATTGGAGTAATACTGAGTGAAAAGACTTTGGAGGTAATCTGGGGCATGTCCATTCACTGTCTTATACATCATTAAGGCTTTCTGTTTCTTTCGTCGAATTGATAGCCTCTTCCAGTTAAGGGTGGTTTATGGCACAATCAGGGCGTTATAAATTTGAATGGCAGTTTCTTTTGGAATAAAGGGTCGCACGCGTTTAAGGGGACCTACAGCTGAGGATACTTTCTTGCATATTTCGTCAACGTGTTTGCACCAAGTAAGTTGAGCATATATGGTAACGCCCAAGGAATTGGTATGTTCAACCTGTTTGATGATTTGATCGTCGATTCTTATTACAACGTCTTCATTTTGGACAGATAATCTCTGCCTTGACCCAATAATCATAAGTTCAGTTTTGGCAACATTTAAACTAAGCTTGTTGGCTTTCAGCCAGCAGCTCAGTTTACTTAGTTCAGGGATCAAGGCTTGTTTGAGATCCGTTAACGTTTTAGCCGATAGTGTAATGTTTGTGTCATCAGCAAACATCCTTGGCGCAGCGGCTCGCAGACAGTTGGGGAGATCTTTAACATAAATTAGAAATAGCAAAGGATCCAAAATACTGCTCTGCTCTCGCGAGCAGTTGATAGCTTGCCGTTGACATCTCATCTTTGGGTTCGGCCACTTAGGTACGACAGGAACCATCTGATAGCTACCTGGTCAAAACCCAAGAATGACATTTTACGCAAGATGATTTGGTGATCAATGGACAGATGACGAATGCCTTAGTAAAGTCAATGAAAACGACGCAATTTAATAACCCATTGTCGATGTTAACTGACCAGTCATTTGTCGCTTCAAGCAAAGCAGTGAGAGTACTGTGGAAGCAGCGGAACCCTGATTGACAACTTAATAGTAATTCGTTCTCATTTAGGTAGTGGTAGAGTTGGTTGCAAACATTTTTTTCAATAACTTTAGAAACTATCGAATTACAGAAATTGCCCTATAATTGTTAGGATCTGATTTAATACCCGTAGTCTTTACGACGGCGACGTTAACGAGAAAGCGACCTAAAAGGGGCATTTAAAAGTCACTTTTCATCCGTCATGCCTGCGCGTGTTGACAAGAGAGCTTTTGAAAACGTCTCGGTTTTTTCCAATTCTTTCGAAGTGTTCGATTAGCTTATTTCAACTGCTTGAATTGCGTTCATAATCGTAATTTTTTACTTGCCATCAGCGTTATGTATTAATATAATTTTTTTTTTTGCTTTCGAAGGATTGTTTTCATAGAATCGTGATGTGCATTAGCTTCGTTAGTCGGTCCCTATTGCGCATATGTCCCAGCCGACGTAGTCCCATTAACGATCACTTTGGATTTTTTTTCATTTCCTCCCCGTTATCTGCCAATATAAGTTCTGAGGGAAGCAAATCTCACGTTCAGCGAAAAATGTGTTTTTTGCAATGGCAAGTTTTTTTCTTTTCTTTTTTTCTTTCTCAAGTTCAATCGACACCGTTCCTATCAATTCAGTTCCTGGATAATTCAGTTAGAGCTCAATAAGTTACTTATGTCGAGAAATGCTCCTAATTAGTCCAGTGGTTAGTGCGCTTGCCTTGGGATCCGGAGATCCCGGCTTCAAGACACGCTCTGACAACTCGTTGAATTTGATCCTGGTAGTCCCTGGTTCAACCTCCCAGCTGCACTTGTAAATAGCCAACTGGTCTCCGGCCAGTTGGGAATCTTAACAATTGTCGTTATTGTTCTTTTCTGTTGTTTCGTTGTGTTTCATTGGCCCTGAAAAGCCACTATGGGGAGCGGTCAATTATTTATGTATTGTATTGTCTTTTATTATTCCACTATTACGCCATTTTGCCATATTTGGTCAAGAGAACACGCAAAATATGAGACGGTAATACACTGTAGTGTCCCGGTTTGACCGGTTTAGAACAGAGCAAATACGAACGGAACGGGAGTTTTCAATGAAATAAGTTATTTTCAAAAAGATGCAAAGCCTGAGAAATTAGCTTGTCATCGCTTGTCACTCGTCATTTTGTTTATCCCATCAAATAAAGATCTTTGGCTGGCTTTTTGTGATGAGTATAAAAAATGTACATCGTTCGCATTCCCCCTGAAGATGATGAAGCATTTTTTTTTTTTTTTTGTAACACCCTTACCAAATAAAATTGAAGCAAAATAACACCTTTTGTTGTAGTGGAATAATAAATCTCTTATTCGATGGTTTAACATATATTATTAAAAACTGGATCATTGGATAATGCAATTCGAGATTTTTGTTTGGCTAAGCCATCATGGGTTATGAGCCATTATACCATGATCTACAAACACGGCAAGCATTCGCGTGATTTTTTAGGCCTTTTTATTTTATTGTAGTCTAGTTTTCTATATTTTGGGGGCGTTTTTAATAAAACAATTATTCCACTCGCGCTTGATGGATATGAGATGATTATAGCCAATTCGGCGCTACGCGCCTCGTTGGCTATCTATCATCTCATATCCAACGCGCGTACATGGAATAATAGTTAAATACTCGCGGACATTTTGCTCATTGCTCGTATTTTTCCTGGCCCCTGCGGGGATCGGAAAAATACTACGCAACTCGCAAAATGTCCGCGCGTATTATATCTTAAACCATCGAATAAGATGTATGTATTGTAGTGCTAAGAGTCCCTTTAATTTTAAACACTTGCTTCCTATCTCTAACAATAAGGTAAGGGGGAAGGTTAGCGTTATTCTAGGTTAAGGCAAATGCAGCTGTTTTTTCACCTGAAGAGCAGCATTTGGGGGACTCGTAACGACGTTAATGTTTTGTTTTCCGAGACAAACAAGTGATGTTGAAGTTCGGGAGAAGAGTAAGGGGAAACTCGCCTCCGACGCTTATTGAAATCCGCGTGCATCTTGGGGCATTTCTGGACATATCAATACATAACCTAAATCGATCGAAATTGGATGTCAGAGGCATTTTCACTTTGCGTTTACGGCGAACAGCCAGCAGAAATTTGTGCTTTGCCAAAAATCAAAGCAAGGTCTTTGATCTTAGTGCACCTTTTTTCCTGTTGGCTATAGCTACAGACATTTATCATTAAATTCTTAAAAGAGGGAGACGAGTTCGAATATTAAGTGAATCCAGGAGCCCATCCTGGTGAATCTCCATGATGCTATGATAAGCAGCAGCTTGCTTTTTGCCGTTTTACTCAAACTTGCTACGAAATCTTCCAAATCACAAAAAAAAGCAAACCACGTGAACTTGCAATTGTGTGTGATATTTTCGACGGCGTCGTGCCGGAATTTTAAGGTCCCCATTCAAAGAGCGTGAGGAGGCCGTCAGTTTTGTTTGAGATGACATTGGTACTACACATCATCACTGCGTGTTGGGTCATCTGCAACTGATCATGAAACCAAAGTTACCGGCTGAGATCATTGTCCTAAGGGAAATCAAAGATGATCAACTTGGTGACCTGTAATTGGAAATTTAACAGCTGCATTTGTTGTTGTTGTTGTTTGACTAATGAAAAGAACAACACGGTAGAGACCCTCAAATAGTCTGATCAAAAGATAGTCGAGCCGAAGAGAAATCTTGGCTTTAAGGGTACCTTCAAATCTCGCGCAAACTCTTGATATTTGAACCCCATGCCATCTGTGTATATGTCCACTATGATCTAGAGAATATAAGCAGGTAATGCATCATTCAACAAGATGTTATTCACTTGGGTACTGAGTCGATCACCATTTGTTATGGATCAATACTTCTGAACATATGGTTAGAAAACGCCCTTTTTACAGCTGTTTGATCTGACAATGTAGAATCATCCTGGATTTTATCACGACTTAAGACGATATAATAAACTACACTGAATTAACCAAAACTACAATCCATCTACAAGCAATTCTACAAGCTCCTTTCTAATTAGTAAGAACCTTGCTGGGCATGTTCTTGGTGGAGACCATAGTTAATCGATGGACTGGTTATGTAACCTTAGAACTTTCAAAAGCGAGAACAATGTTGTTTCAATCGATGTTGAATAGGCCATTTCCGAGTTCATGTCTGCCTCCACTTCAAAGCGAGTCTATGTGCGAAGTTTTTGTAATGGTAATTAGTTCTACTTTACATATGAATGAAAACTAATTATCATAAGAAAAACTTCGCACTAAGACTCGCTTTGAAAAGGAGGCCGACATGAACTCGGAAATGGCCTTTTATTCGCTTCGCACGGGTTAGCAAATTAGTTCCGCATAATTTAATCGAAGGATTTGATTGGTTATCTTCTCGAAAAAAGGTGTGTTTTGTGCAGGGTCAAAGCCAAAAATACGGACAAAAACATGAAACAAAAGAACTTGTCCAGTTTCATAACCATTTCCATGCATTAAGTATGGTGGAGACAATTAGTACAGATAATGTCACGCCATTGATTTTTTATTTTTTTATTTTTTTGAGAACTGGGTTGAACTCACACATTTGCTTGATTAGTCAACATGAATACAATTTCTGGCAGGCAAAATTGAAGAAGTAAAATGATTTTTTGCATGATGAAATATTTAGCGAGTTTTTACACCGCATCCAAATTTGAAAAATTGTGCCATTTGTTTTCAAGTGTCAATCCAAGTCAGTCGTCCGCTACTGAGATGGAACATTTTCAAATTCCCGGCTTCAAAAAAATATGAAGTAATCAAGACGATTCTTGATAATTTTGCCTACTTGTCTTGAGTTCTTTATAGAGCGACAGCGGAGGCATGTGTAGCAGACTTAAGTGTAGTACTCTTGGAAAGTCCGCCAGTTTAAGAGGAGTTCTAATTAAACATGCTGTTAAATGTTTAAATTACATCATCGTCGTCATTAACTCACCTTCAAATCATCTTTCTCGATGGCCTTGCCAAGTATTTGTAATAATTCCTCATTGGTGCCTATGTCATCGTCAGGAATTTCATTTCTAAGAAAAATAACAGTATTAAATTTCTTTGAGAGATAATCGTGATACACGGTGAAAATGAGGGAGATATCGTTGACGCCACCTCTTGTTATTAGTGTGCCAACCAGAGCCTCATTGGTTGTTGAAACAAAGGGTCCTTTGTTCCTGTGGTTGGCGCATTTGAATAACAGAAGCTATGTTTGTAAACATATATCTTCCTTTATTAAAAAAACTGAACTACGGATATCAGATTTGCAATTTTTTTGATTGGCTCGCAGGACACAGGCTATCAGTTCATCATATACCTGCTCTACCTAAAATGGTCAAGGATCGCGTCAGCAACAAAGCGAGCTGAAAACATTTTTGCAGCTCTAAAATAAAAAATAAAATAAATAAAAAAACGGCCGACAAAAGCCGATTTGGACCGGAATTGACCGAAGCAGAAATCGATAGTTTAGTCGAGAATGTTGTTCAATATTGATCCTAGAGTTTTCATAAAACAAATATTCTACTCGAGCTTGCTTGATATAAAATGATTATAACCAACTCGCCGCGTAGTTATCTATCACTTCATATCCATAGGCTGGGATCTGGAATCCGAGGGTCACCTGGATTCCTTTACGTAGAGCGATAAACAGTGTTTAGTCTTTGTGCTAAGTAAAACCGCGTTGCAAATCATTTTGCTCTATACAACAGAGTTAATACCCCTGAAATCTCGTGAAAGGCACTCCGAACGAAGTCTAATTGCAAAGAAAAGAGAGGCTCTCCGACCAAATCCAAACAGCGAAATGGGATTCTACCTTTCGTCACTACATGTAGTCCGGCTGTTCCAAATCTCTAAGAAAAAAATCTTATGAAACTCTGGCATATCATCCAAAGCCATCCAGGTCTCTTGCATATTTTTACACATGAACCGATCCTCTCCTGCCGAAAAAAATTAATCGCTCAAGGACCGTGCATAAGCGAAAATTCCTTCAATTTAATTACAATTACTGTATCACTGGAGGGTCAAACCAAGATACAGTTGGCAGAGACGTTATGAGAAGAAGTCTCCTACACCGATCACCAGCTCGTTCTTTGATCGTAATTTACTGCTACCAGAAAAACGTCTATAGAATTCACAAAATGCGAACGCACAAGCACAAGCTCAAGCTGAGGCATTTGATGGACATTTGATTTTTTTAACAAATCAGGTCATGCTGACAAATTTGAATTGGATTAAAGTAAAGTAAAGCAACCATATTTAACGTCGATAACTCGTAACAGTAATTCAACTGACAAACCTGAGGTCGACGGTGCGCTCATTTTACTCCCCCCTCGCCATCAGTGCTCCGTTTTACGGGTATTTAAAGCTACTTAAGCTACACAGAACGGAAAGAAGTCGAAACAAGGATGTTAGATCCGGGAATCGAACTCAGGACCTCGCGCTAACCAAGGCCGCGCGCTAACCGACTGTGCTATCCTCGCTCCTCCATCCTCTATCCTGGTATTGAAAGTGTGTGGCCAACTTTTTGTCTCTCACTTCAATACACAGCCCCCTCCCCATGACATACCTCATTTGACTGACTTTTGCTCCAAACGACTGAATTATTTAGCTGTTGCACTGACGATGTATTTTTGTGATGTCAACAAGAAGAGATTGTCATGAAGGTGACATGGAAATCTACTCTGTGCGGAAATACAGGTGAATGTGTGTCCACTCTCTGCAAAAATTAACACAGTACCTAGTTTTGTCATCAAATGACAACTTTGCGAGTAAGCTCTTGACATCAGTTCTTGACTTCAAGGTCTTAGCAACTGTCTGTAACACCAGTTCCTTCTGTTGCTCTTTGGAAAGTTCACTGCACTGAGAATCAGCATTCATTTCTGGAAAAAAAATGTAGTTTGTGTGAAAAGAGCAAACAGCGAACTCTTTCGGTGGTCGAACACTTAATTAGACATTTATTACCTTTTTTTTTTCTCGAAAAAGAAGTCGGTTTACCTTATTGTTCGCTTTTTGTGAGGTCATATAAAGTCTCCAGAGAGCGACATCGTGAAATTATGTAATAAATGATGTCGCGCGAGCGGAACGTCACTTTTTATTTGTTGTGATCGAAGTTTGCAGTTGTCGCCGGAAACATGATTACAATTATTTGTTTGAAAACAAAAATATTAGTTGCATATTTACAGGATTGGCCATCTCCTTCTCTGTAACCCTTTTTTTTTTTCTTTGTTAAGGTTATGCTTGCCTAATTGACGACCGATTAGGACCACGACACCTATGACCAAATTTCTCCAAACCAAAGTAGCACAAAATATGTCCAAAGTGCATGCTATTATATGTACGCCCAACATGAAGTGTCTCCTTAAGTCTAAGCATTTGCTATCTGTTACAAACAGTAAAAAAAAGGTTCGCACTAATCTACTGGTTTGTTGTATCTATGAATACGGTGTCGCGACACACTTCGTAATCTAGTGGACCACAATTCTCAGTTTGCTTTTTTTGGATTTCATAAATCATGTTTTAGAGTGTTTTATGACGAATATCAACATGTTTTTCAAGAAAAAAAAAAAAAAAAAAAAAAAGAGAGAAAACAGTGTCAGGCTTATCGTCAGGCTTACCGTTATTTTTCGCTTAGGAATCATGAAAAGCAGCCATGACGCTTAATGAAACCTGGTGTTTATTCAATTTCCTTGCAGTTGCATTTCTTCGCATTTCTTCAAGGCGTGGCTGAAATAATTTTCACTGAGTTCGCTGGTCAATGTATTTCACTTTTTTGTTCTCAAAGATACGAACCGCCATCACAACAAAACGAACTTTTCGTGCTCATACTTAAGAGGTTCCTTCTTGTTTCTATCGAGAACTCGAAGTCGAATTTTACCTTAAGAAAACTGGTGAAGTTAATGAACTTTTTTTACCTGATTCGAGATCGTGCAGAAATTTTGGCCAGTCGCAGTGATTAGGATTTTCTAGATGGCAGTAATAGGTCTGGAGCTCTTCCACTTCTTCGTCGCTTAAGATCTCCCGAAATGTCTCCGTGCAAGCTTTTGCAAAGTCATTTTTGGTGACATAGCCTTCTCTGAGGGTATCATATTCGTGAAAGTTGTCCTCTAGCTGTAGATAAGAAAAAAGTGGGATTTTGACGTTTTCATTTAACTGCTTTTTTTTGTTTGTTTTGTTTCGTTTTTTTTTAGTGCATAGATTCCACCACAGCAATGTTAAGCTATTTTTTCACGCATCCATAGACCTTGATCATAAATGGCGGTCAATTTATAATTCTTTTGTCGAAGTGCAAATTAGCCTACCAAGCCTCGATACCATACAGTGAATTGAAAAGAATTTTTCTCTAAAATGAGGCTTGGTAGGGTAATTTGCACGTGGACAAAAGAATTATAAACGCTGACCGCTATTTATGAATAAGGTCTATTACGTGTTAATACGTATGTATATTGGGAATGTTGACCTCGGTGAGCAATAGGCCATTTCCGAGTTCACGTCAGCCGCTTCTTCAAAGCGAGTCTAAGTGCGAAGTTTTTGTGATGGTAATTAGTTCTAGTTTACATATGAATGAAAACTAATTTTCATAAGAAAAACTTCGCACTTAGACTCGCTTTGAAGAGCAGGCAGACGTGAACTCGGAAATGGCCTATTAAAACGAAATTTTATGAATGGTGGCGGGGACACTCGAATACTTGTAGGAATCGAACCAATGTTTTGTTGTTGTTGTTTTTTTTTAACTTATCGAGCAAAGCCAGGCCATTAAACTAGAAAGTATACATCTTATTTCACAAAATTTATACAGACCCGGCTGCCGGCACCACCCACAAATTGCACTTGGCAGCGCTACTAGCACTGCGTTGTTGCTTACAGGAGTAACCACACGCAATTAAGTAAATTGGAAACTTATCGAATGGAGAGAAAATGGAAGAACGAAGTTAGAAAGTCAAGGCACCCCGGCAATCATGGTTTTAACCTCCGTCTTAGCAGTTGACAAATGGGTGGTTTTCACGTGACGTCATCGCCGCCATGTTGGTGGACGAAAACAAAAGATCTCTCATTGGCTCCTTTTGTTCATCCACCAGCAATTGTGCATTTCAGCGTTGTTATCTGTGTCTCTAGAGATTGGTTGAAAACCACCTCTGGGCAACGGTATAAATAACTTACTGTGTGTGTGTGGGATCCCTAAAAAATCAAAGTTGGCTAAAACATTAAGGGTATACTGACCAACCATTGCTGGAAGTTGACAGTGTTTTATTTAGGGGAGAAAAGTTCCTCGATACAACTCGCAGTCAAATATATCGAAAAGTTGTAAACAGGCAATCGCGTCCGCGTGAAGTCACGATATTTGATTTTTGATCTAATACATTTCCCTTGCAAAGGCGTCCCAAAAATCCATCAAATCCCTGTAGAAAACGCAGAAAATGAAAGGAAAGTGAACTTTATTTATCAGACTGTCGATGAAATGGATTTTCTTAAAGAAAGGATGCGATTTGTAATTTTTATGGAGCATTTTCAACGATCAGTTGAATCAAGCCAATATGATCAACATTCGTATATCGTGACGTCACGCGACGGTCTTATCATAGCACAAAGGAGCAAAAAGACCTGAGGCCCGTTTCTAGAAACTCCAGCAAAGATTTACGGGCCCAGAAGGCTTTTTTACGACACTGTCATCCGCATGTTTTGATAGAATGGTTTTTGTAAAACATGTTTTCAAGTGATTTTGGAGTTTGATGTCTTATAACTTCTCCGTTCTTAAACACGAATATGCACTATTAGCCACGTGCGGATTTTTTGTTAATCAACCGTGGACGCTATGTGTCCGTCATATGTTATGAGTCGTTCTTCTTCCACCCAGTCACCGTTTTCAAACCCAAGAAATCTCATTTTAAGTGTTCCGTTTCTGTGTTGCTGTATGTTGATCGCCATCTTGGATAATGAGTCGTGTTTGAGTGAATTCGAACCAAAACAGGGCCTAAAGCCATAGTGCGTCTTCGTCTTTAAGATACAGAGCGAATCATGACACACGAATAAAGGCCAGAAAAGTCTCGGGTCTTTTTCGAGATAAATGCCCCTTGTTCTGATCCTACCATGATTCCTTTTCGGCGAACGTACTCTTTGACTTTATTCATCGGTTTGTCAAATGCCGTAGCCTCGCTGACCAAACTGGTAGGTGATTTCCTCCTGTAAGACAGAACAGAGGGAAGACTTGAAGGAGAGAATCGAAAGAAAGTGACAGCTTTTCGTGTAATTATCAGTTTACAAACAACCAATTGCTGTTGTTTTTGTTTTTGTTTTCTTTTTTTTTTTAATACTTAGCGATGCTTCACACCAAAACATGTATTACGATATAGCCTTTCTTGGTTACCATATATCACAGATTTCTTAGGATGCTGAAACCGCCGAAAAAGTTACTTTCGGATCTTCAATTAACGAACGAGTGCATTGAGAGTTTTTCGTTCTGATCATGCGCAATCGAAAAACACAATCTCCAAACGCGCAAGTGCGCGCGTGAAAACTCGCTCTCTCTTTGAACGCGATCTTGACGATGATCTCTGTGCAATAATGCC
>OX421451.1:32525894-32528394 GCA_949126865.1 Montipora capitata
AACAATTAACCTCTGTTTCCCAAAAACCACCCAAATAACCGACTTTTAGACGGAAAATTCATACCAGAGGATAAAACTATTCACTGAACATGTAATTAAGGTAAATATGTTCGAGCGAAAGCGAAAACAAGCGAATATTTTAAGGGAAAACACAATTATGTGAGATTAAAGGAACATGTGGTGAAGACACGCAATTGCATCGCTAGGAAAATAACCCTAACCTTTTCGGCGATTTTAACGCTTGAAATTCCATCCAATCCACCTGGTCTAGTCTTTGAATTCACTATTATCGTTGCCCTACGAATCTTTAGTGTTCTACATAACAGCACACTTGGTAAAAGACGGCTTGACGGGCGACAGATTGTTGTCGAAGTCCATTACTCGTCGCTTTTAAGATTCCACCGCCTGTCTTGTTCAGTATCCAATTGACTTGCCATTATTGAGCTTCATAAGGGTATATTTTGTTCTCAAATTCATTAATAATTCATAAGCCAAAAACAAAAGAAATCATCACCGTGAAAAAAGTTTGGATACGTGGTCTTAATTAGCATAAAATTTCGCCAACTTTGATCCCAAATATCTCTTAAAATACTGATTACTTTAAGAAGCAATATCAAACACTCGAAAGAGTGTTTCATCGGATATCCAAACACCTCGAAATCGGTTAAAAAACTCGGCCTTCGGCCTCGTTTTTCAACTCGCTTCTCGGTGTTTGGATATGCGATGGAACACTCCTTCTCGTGTTTGATATATTACTTCAAAGATCCACTAAAACGCCATTCGCGTTACATGACTTTCGACGCCATTGCCGGTTAAATTAATCGTTCTACTGTGTCAACCAGAGAAATCTACGCATTTCCCACTACCCTCTCGATCCTAAGAAAATACGCGCAGAAGGCTCTATGCACAAACAGACCACTTAGCAGGGGAGTGACAGGCAAGACTTTTACCGACACGGAAAAAAAAAAAAAGAAAAACACCCAACAAATGCCACCCTTTTTCCAACTGGGATTGCCATACTGGCAACCCAGAAAAATTCAAAAAATTTCTCGGACTGCCAAATTACTAAACTAGTATGCTTCGTTATAAACAGCATGCATTTGTGTTTGTAAGCTGTTTATTAGATGTCGAAACCTTTTGCTTACAGGTAAGATCTTGTGATCTTTGTGAGGAGAAATACGATTGTTACATTAAAATATAGTAACGAATGTGCGAACTACTATTAAAAGGTCCGACGGTCATTGTGATATGCGTTATTATTTTTTGTGCTTGCTATGAAAACAATAATAAAACTTCCGTTTCAGGAGAAACGAACGCTAAAACGATTATCTTACGTTGCTTTCTTCTCCGATTTCATAATTAATAACTGTTTTTAAAAGGGGTTCTTCAAAAAAATACAATCATGAATTCAAGAAAGCCCTCAGTACTTTTCACGGCAACGATCGCAATAGCGAAGTTTTTATTTGTTGTGCAAAAAAGATGGTCAACCACAAGTGCTTTGCCGAGTGCAACCGACGAGCGAGAAGCTTACAATTTTTTGTCAAACTCTGCCAAACTTTAGAGCAGCCGGTGTGTTGCCTCCGGTGTCAGTGCAAGCCGATTTTTTTGTCAGGGTGCGGAACAAAAAATGGAGTTTGCCATCTTTTTTCTTTCGGAAATTTTCGTGACAATTTTTTTTGTAACCTAGAGCGACCCAGCCCTGTGGTTGGGACTCGCTTCCAGCAAATGTGTCCCTGCCCGGACTCCTGAAAATATGTCGCTTTCCTACTCTGCCGCGAGTGATTTTCCTCGGTGATCTCCCCCACACCGTCATCAAAAGATCTCTTTTAAAATGATTATTTACAGTCAGCACTTGTGCTCGTTACATTCAGTTCTGTCATCCCAAATAACAAATCACGTGAATTTTTTTCTTTCTGAAAACATATTTACCTGCATTATTTTTCTGGTAATTCTTTAATGCGGTTGCAATCTTAGGTAACCCAGAAAACTAAAAATCTGTGTATGCTTCGCCTTCAACGGAAATTCTTACAGGTCAGTTCTCAAGAACCTTTTCTTTGAGGCAGCTTTGCACGAACACGGTGTCACATCGAGACGGTTTCACGACCTCGAAACCGCGTCAAATTTGGAAGTGTTTACCCCGAACCGTCTTCGCCAGAAAATCAAAGTTGTGATGGTACAGGGGCACCCAACGTCAATTTTCGGAAAATATCTGTTCGGAAGACGATTTGAGATCTAGAATTTTCGGAATATTTGTTGTAAAATTTCTTGCTTGCCTGCCTGTCCTAGGATTTTCGAAAATCTGGAAAATGGCATAATGGATTTTTTACCCTAAAAAGGCCACCTAGAATTTTCGGAGCCTTTTTTCTGCCTGGAATTTTCGAAAAGGTAAGTTTTGATCCCTATAATTTTCGGATCACTAAACTTTCAGCTAGGAAATCCGAACCGATAAAAAATTTTTAGGGGATAGAAATATGCCTATATCTACTGTTTAAATACCAAA
>OX421451.1:32535894-32543394 GCA_949126865.1 Montipora capitata
TGTCTTCTATGGCATTCCTTAACAATCTTATGCACGATACTACCCCGTGATAAACAAGAAAATTTGTTTTGACGTCGAAGCGTTCCTTGAATTCAGTGAAAGATAGCAGGTTATCTATGTCTTTCATTAAATGCCTGACGTTTTGTATTCCTTTGGAAGACCATGATTTGTAGTAGGTTTATTTCCAATTCTCACAAGTGCATTTTGCCACAGAGATAAAGAGAGAAAATTTTCGGTGGAAGTTATGTTATCTTCATAACCGATTTCTGACCAGATTTTTAGAATTTCTGTTGTAAAAGGGTCTGATATATGTATGAATTTTGCCAAATCATTTTTGTTGAGGTTACCCTTTTAGATAACAATTTTAAATCTTTTTCGGGACATAATTTATCTTGACGCCCAGCGCTAGCTCCAATCCAGAGGACTTCTGTTTTCTTGTTGTTAGGTCGCAAGCCAGATATCACACCGAAAAGATCTACAGGTCGAGTAAGGCAGATGTAAAGGACTTATTTGAACCGTCTAAAATCATGGTCGTATCGTCAGCATATTAACTAATCATGATTGCATTTCTACACACAGTGATCCCTTTTATATCTTGGTTTTCTCGTATTTTGTTGGCTACACAAAGGATGAAAATATAAGGGGAAAGAGGGTCTTGCCTGACCCCTCTTTCAGGAACGAACTAATTGCTTGCCCATCCGTTATGTTACGGTAGCACAATTTGATTTTTTTTTTTTTTTAATGTTTTCACCAATAAATCTTCCTTTAAGAAAACTGGTTTGGTCACTATTTATTATTTTTGGAAGTACATTTTGGAATCGATTTGCAATGGCCTTAGCCGCTATTTTATAGTAGGAGTTCAGTAGAGTAATTGTAAGAGTAGAGTAATTTGAGAAAGATCTTACTTTCAAATACCTTTTAGTGCAGATGACCCAAATCGCCAAAGGTGCAGCTGGCTTCTCGGCTTTCCAACTCTGGTGTTGGTTCGTGACTTAACGTATCCGAATAATTCTGTCCTTTTCAACATAGTGTTCTGTAATACACCACATAAAATTGCCAATCATATTGCGAGATTACGTTCAGACATTTCTATTGGCTCGCGTTTACTGGATCGGTTTAAAGCGGACCTCGTTCCTTTGTGCAAGCCTCGTTTCAGCACTGGAATGAGGAAGCTAACAACAATACAATATGCTGTTACAGCATGTCTCAGAGGAAAAAAACAATAGCTCGTCCAACTCTCCTTGGCCGTTCCTAAACACTTCCTTTTTTGCTGGTATTTTGGGAAAATTGGCATGAAATCACGCACGAAGACCTGAGGAACGAAAAAGTCACCGTAAAAAGTATCATATAATAAAAGTATAATCAGAAACCCATAAGGGTTGAAACGTGTAACGCGCGTTCACAGCTTCCGAATATTCAGTGCGAACTGATTGGTTGAATGTTTCAGTGCTAAGTACCATATTTTGAAACCCCTCGCTCTTGTTGTTCCAAATATGGTACTTAGCAAATTGAATATTCAGAAGCTTGTTTCCCAGAACACAAGGGGCCGTTTCACGTTTCAACCCTTATGGGTTCCTGGTATAATATAATGTCTTCATTGTAAGTCACTCGGGATGAAAATGGTGTACCAGTCTCCACCAAAATCGACTAGCTTCTAGCAATAGGTTACCGTGTTTCGTGTGTTTTTGGTTGCTGAAAGAATTAAGAAATTACAGTTTCCGGCTTAAGCTACGCCTGCTTTTTTCGTAACTTTGTCGTTTGCATGTCTGTTTTTTAATTAAAGAAATTAGTTTTACTATGATAGCGGTGTTCGTCTGTTCCGAGTCATGGCGCGAGTTCTTGGAGAAAGTCGGAAAAAATAAAAATAGAATCCATTTCATTTTTCAACACTGAAATAGTTCTTGCCGAACCGGAGCAGTTAAAAGAACCGAAACAGCAGAAGCAAATAAAGATGCATGACAAATCATGCTCAAAACAGTTTGTCTTTTCGTAAGAGCCTATTATATGAGAGAGGAAACTGTTTCAGTTGCAAACTTATTAGATGTCTGAACTATGGTGATTAAACATGATGTGTACAAGGCTCTTTACTGGACAGAGTGTAGTGTAGTGAGAAGGGGTAGCCAAACTGGGTTGCCTCCGGCCAGTTGGGATTCTTACGTAACAGTTGTTGTTGAATGTTCTGTCATGATTTTGTTTCATTGGCCCTGAAAAGCGCTGAAATTGGTTAATTATGTATGTACGAATTTATGTATGTGCATGCATATTCGCAGGTACCTGAGCAAACACTGAAAACTTTGCACAGATTGAAACTGTCGGATAGTGACTTATCTACAGGAAGTAGATTATACGGCTTTTAAACAACTGGGGGCCTGTTTCATACGCCGAGGAAGTCCTCACAAAATCTAGCAAGTAATGTAAAAAAAAAAAAAAAACATTTGGAAAGAGAAGTTTGCTTCAAAAAGACACTGCCTCCATAACCTTTCCAGTTCAAAGACATACAAATTAGTGATCATAGAAATCATAGAAAGAAATTACAGAGCCGGGAACACTACAGAATAACGGCTCAGCGGAAATTGGCGTCATACTCAATATCTATTGGGATTCTTACGAGTTGTTGTTGAATGTTCTGTCATGATTTTATTTCATTGGCCCTGAAAAGCGCTGAAATTGGTTAATTATGTATGTACGAATTTATGTATGTGCATGCATATTCGCAGTTACCTGAGCAAACACTGAAAACTTTGCACAGATTGAATTCACTGCGCAAAAAGGCACATATTCGGGACCGACTTTGCCCGAATACGGATACGCACACGTGGAGTGTTCGATAATATCCTGAAGTATGCAAGGACGCACGACGCGACATACACCTCGAATATTCTACTTAGAATCCGGACTGTTTTTCCGAATTCAAATAGAATACCTTGGAATACTTTGAAACATTCTAAACGGCATACCCCGACTCCTTTTCTAAAAAAGACCAATATTGACCAGCTTCAAACAATGATGATCAGTAGTCATTGGAACATCTTAGTATTACAACAAATATTCGAGTCCGCATGCGACGCGAATACGACAGTGACGAAGGGTTTAGCAGACTTGAACACGCTCGAATACTAACGCACATCTCAAGTGTTCGCTGCATTTGCTAACCGTGCACCAACCCATAACAATGCGGAATTTGGTATTCTGCAGTATTCAAACTCGAACAACTACGATCAAGAGTAGCAATGCCTATATCTCTTGCCTGAAATTCAGTATGCATATTCTTGAATATGAACTTGTTTTATGTTTTATTGGATGTTTACGCCTTTGGGACGTTTATATGCTTTAGTCTCATAGGATTCCCCTTTGACATGGGTCTTTAGTTAGATCTATCTACGCGGATTACAGGAGTCTCTTTTTTGACAAACCTCTATCGCAGACGTTCTTAGGGATTCGTCACGCTCTCATAAGGGAACGGACAAGTAGCGCAGCCCTAATAACGTCTTCGTCGACTACTTTCTGTCTCGTGCAGTTCAATGAAGGAAGACATTGTAACTATCAGCCAACAAACCTTTATTTAAGTTATACAGTATTTACAATACTTGTAAGTTGAATATCTCGATATTATTGAAAACGTTGCCTTTTTATTCGGGGATTCCATTAACTAAACGGTTTGAGCTTAACGCATTGCGAACAATGAGGTCTGGGTGATCAGAGAGGCACTGTGGGTGAAATGCTGAACAGTGGACCTCATGTTAACATACGTGTATCAAGCCTTATGAGTGGGGATCAAGCTACAGAGGATCAAAGCAGGGCGGTTGTTCCCTTTCCCCCTGTTAAAAGAATTGCCTTAGATGAAGATGACACTTCAGAGATGAGGAAGATGTACCAGATTTTGTTTCCTGACTGTGAGATTGTTAGTGTTCAAAGGCTTTGTGACAGTTTTTCCAGAGTTCAAATCAGTGGCACTATATTCAGATGTTCCTGCAGTTATGGTGTTTTAGCCAAGTGGTTTAATGGGGAACATAGACCAGGAAGAGTACGTAGATTCCTATCTAATGATGTGATCTTAAAACAAGGCTTGAGTAAAAGAAGGAAGATCACATATGTCCTTGCTGAAGTTGATTGGTTCAAGAAACATCCAAAAAGGAACTGGTACCCTGATCCACTTGAAGTGTGGTGTACTGACTTTGAAGACTATTCTGAAATGTCTTTTATTCCAGTGATCAGAATTCACAGCCAGTGTTTAACAGTGGAGGGGAAGGTTAAGTTTGGCTATGGGAAGGAAAAAGTAACTGTTTCAATTCCATTGATTGGGCAATTTAGCCCCTAAACACATTATGTTGTCGTTTTTGTTTTCTTGTAAAACTGCTCATGCATTGTATGTCATGAAGTTTCGAATAGCCCCAAATATCTTGTAGTTTTCTTTTATTTCAAGTTTTTCTTTTAAGAAAGCCTAAAAGTTGTAACTTAGGTTTGTTCATACTCGTTAATGAGCTTTTCCTAGATTGTATTTAAGGTAAACAAAAGAAAACAACAAAAGTGGCTTAAATGACTCAACCAGTTTAAGTTAATGCCAAATGAAAACAACGTGAATTAAATTATCAGGTAACAATGAAAAAACTGAGCCAGTGACCCAGATCGCCTTAACGTCACAATGATGCTTTGTGCCATATACATGTAGTTAATTATAGAGTCAAAACCAGCTCTAGTGATTTGATTGCTTCATGTGACCCAGTGGGCTCGTAACCAACTCCAATGCCCCAAATGGAATCACACATTTGCTCCAAATTACCCAGCTACATCTAATGACCCAGTGAACTGACTGGAAGACGATCGAACAAACTAGCTGGCTTAAATGACACCATTGCTTCCAATTTCCTATGCACCTGTATTTCAAATTGTTCAGATGACATTATAACTCCACCTGACACAACTGGATGAAGTTAGGCCATCTGAATAACAAAGATGCAATGAGCTTTAATGACAATTGCTCCGCAAAATGACCCAGGCATATATTTTAAATTAACCATATCTGATCCCACTCACCTCTAATCAATTTAGATTATGTTTCAGCAACTGGGGTGAAATCATACTTAAAAGGGCATTTATATTTCATCATGATTTAAGTTTCCTTTAAGTTATGTTAAATCAATTTTATAATTTAAGCTTGTTTTAAGCAGCCTTAAATATATATTAAATAACTTAAAAGATTTAACTAAGATTTAAGTCATCCTAAAACCTGTTAAATCAACTAGGAGATTCAGGCTTATTTTACGCTGCTTTAACCACAGCTTAAACTTGCTCAAGGATAAACAAAGTTTAAGATGACCTTTTTTACGATTTGTCAATGAATTACGGTGCGCAAGCTCGATTTTGGCGTTACTTAGTGTAAAAGTACGTAATTTTTATGCATAAAGGCAGTCTCTACGTTTCCGTTAAAACGCGAAAAGTTTCTCATATTCACTCTTTACGCTTCCGTTGATTTGCGTAAAGTTTTATTGACTATTTTGTTGAAACGCGTTAAAAGGAAAGTTAGCGCCCAACTTTATCTACTTGAGACAAGTGTGAATGAAACTCGTGACTCTATAATTCTTGGAGGCTTGCGCTATAATATTTCACGCAAAGACACTGAGTATATTTCGCAAAAGCTACACTCGGGCGCGCATTTGCGTTGCCCGTCGCTTCCATATATAACCACCCCCATAATAAACGGAAGTTTCCAATGTTTTTCATCAGAACGGACGAATTGTTACCATCAATAACTGGCCGACGACATTTGTTGAAGTGTGCGTTTTGGGAAATCTACGAATGACACTCAACTAAAGATATTCAGTAGTATTCGAGCTGAATATCTCAGTACACTTCACGTGAGGTGTGCGCCTTGAATACCTCAGGATTCTAGGGAGTCACGAACACGTATTCTAGGCCCGGACATCTCCGAATATTTTCATTTTCACGCAGTGAAACTGTCGGATAGTGACTCATCTACAGGAAGTAGATTATACGGCTTTTAAACAACTGGGGGCCTGTTTCATACGCCGAGGAAGTCCTCACAAAATCTAGCAAGAAATGTAAGAAAAATTACATTTGAAAAGAGAAGTTTGCTTCAAAAAGACACTGCCTCCATAACCTTTCCGGTTCAAAGACATACAAATTAGTGATCATAGAAATCATAGAAAGAAATTACAGAGCCGGGAACACTACAGAATAACGGCTGAGCGGCGTCATTCTCAATATCTAAGTCTCTAATATTTTGAGTGTTTTACAAGCTCAGTTCCAAGTCATACAAAAACGATAAACTCTTAAGGTTTAGGATGGAACCATGTGTTCCAATTGTCAGAATTTTCACAACCTATCCGTGTTTAAGTATTCCGGCGTTCCATGTTTAAGTATTCCGGCGTTCCGTGTTAAGTATTCCGGCGTTCCATGTCTAAGTACTAGCCTCCAGATTGGCAGGTAATTTCTACTTTAAATCGATTTCTATCACTTTTTTCAGTTGGCAAATGAAAATATGTTATTAATTTGATGATCTCCTTTGGAAGCTCTAAACCTTGTGATAAGTAGATGTCTTGAGTTTCATGAGAGAAGGCCTCTAAGTCGATTATACAATTTCTAAATTATGAAGATTGGAATTTACTTCCTAGTCAGTGGAATGCCGCGTATGAGTCGTAGGGGGAGGGGAGGGGAGAAAGGTTAGTAATCTTACTTTAATTTTTAAATATTCTCGATTTTAACATGACGTCACGGCCGTCATGTTGGAGCCCCTAAACAAAGAAACGGCGGCCATGTTTGGGTCCCGACCAAATTCTCTGGGACTTTACCTCTGTTGTTATGCAAACGTTACTTTCTTTTGTTTTCTTTGAATTCGAAAAACATGACTGTCGATCACGCAAGTGAAAATCAACAATTGTTAGATTGTTTACTGTGTTTGTTTGTTTGTTGTTACCAGGAAGTTATTTCTATAAGAAGCATTAATGTTCTGTATAAACTGGCCTAATTCCCCAGGGCTTTTTTTTTCGTTTTTTTTTTTTAATTTGTGTAATTATATTGAGTAAATAATAAAACTAAAAAAATAAAAAAATAAAAATAAAATCATCATCATCATCATCATCATCATTACCATCATCATAATGGTAAGGTAAGAATCACCCCTATTGTGATTGGCGCCGTAGGTACTTTTTCTAACAACCTGCAGAAGTACCTTCATATTGGTCTAAGCATCCAGACATTACAGAAATCTGTACTGTTGGGGTCTGCGGGAATTCTCCGAAATACCCTAGAACGCTAAGATGGTGTGTCACTAGCTGCTGATAGGGGATACTCCCGTGGCAAGCACTGTGATATAGCCAGATACTACTATTAACTACCACTACTACTACGTATACTACCACTACTACTACCACTACTACTACTACTACTACTACTACTACTACTACTACTACTACTACTACTACTACTACTACTACTACTACTACTAATAATAATAATAATAATAGTAATAATAATAATAAT
>OX421451.1:32553394-32560894 GCA_949126865.1 Montipora capitata
TTGGTACTCGCTTCCAGCGAATGTGTCCCTGCCCGGACTCCCGAAAACAAGTCGCTTTCCCACTCTGCCAAAAGTGGTTTTCCTCGGTGATTTCCCCCACACCGCCATCAAAAGATCTAAAACGACCTAATTTACAGTCAGCTCTTGTGCTCGTTTCATTCAGTTCCGTCATTAATATTCCAAATAACAACTCACGTGAATTTTTTTGTTTCGGAAAACTGATGATATTTCCCTGCATTATTTCTCAGGTAATTCTTTAATACGGTTGCCATCTTAGGTAATTCAGAAAACTAAAAATCTGTGTATGCTTTGCCTTCAACGGAAATTCTTACAGGCCAGTTCTCAAGAACCTTTCGTTTGAGGCAGCGTTTGCACGAACTCGGTTTCACATCGACACGACTTCACGACCTTGAAACCGCGTCAAAATCGATGCCGTTTGAAAGTGTTTACAAGGAACCGTCTTCGACAGAAAGTCATACTCGTCGTCATTGTATATATAGGAAGCGCTGCACCACGTTTTGTATTGAACAATGCAAATTTCGCGCCAAAATAGTAACCGTATTCAAATCGATGCGGTTTTCGTCGCTTACACGACAGCTGAAACCGTATCGTCAGTTGTAATTGATCCTATCGAGTTTACGAAGCTTCAGTGTTACGGAAACCCGCAAACGTTCCAAAAAGATCATTGTTTGAAGAAGACTTACTTGGACTTAACGTAATCTTAAATGTGGAGTTTATTCAAGTTCGTTTCGCTGAAACGATTTGACCCGGAAGATAAGGAACAAGGCAATATTTGGCAATTTTAGGATCCCCTCATATTTTTTTCTTGTGACTACTAATTCTAGAGATAGCGGGTGCCCAAAATGACATTACTAGAAAGAAAAGAATGAAATCTTATTGGGGTTGTCCACGACATAATTTGTGATGAAAACGTCTTGTAAGTTTGGTTTATTGGCATAAGCTGGGCATATCCGGGGAAGAGAAGAAAAAACATTGATAGTTAAATCCAGTGGTTAAATTCATTACAGAATTTGAAGATTCGGAACCTTGGGAAATAAAGTTCAATGTGGAATACCTTCAATTGCAAGTTGAGAAATATGTTACTTTCAAATACCTTGTAGTGCAGATGAACCAAATCGCCTAAACTGCAGCTGGGTTGTCGCCTTTTCAACTCCGGTGTCGGTTCGTGAGTTAACGGAACGGAATGATTCCCGCGTCCTTTTCAACATAGTGTGCTGTAATACACCAAATAAAATTGCCAATCATTAACAAGATTAGGTCGTTGACTCGATTCAAAGCAGGCCTCATTTCTTTGTACAAGCCTCGTTTCAGCACTAAAATGAGGAAGCTAAAAACAGTATACAATGCTGTTACAGCATGTCTCAGAGGTAACCTGTCGTTTCGCCAACGAGTCGTTTCGGCAACGGTCAGTTCGCAAACGTCAGCGAGTAAGATTATAATTTTAAAAATGCCTTTTAAAATCAAGTACTAGAAACTCCTGGTATTGTAAAACATACAGCAAAGGTCAACCAAAGAGTTGGCGTCCTTCAGTACATAATTTTCCCTAGCTTTTGAAATTGAAGGTGCTCTAGTAAAATATAACTGAGGCTTCCAGACTTGCCATTTAGTTGTCGATAACTGTTCTTATCGACAACTCCAAATTTATCGACAACTATAAAACGCAGTCGACAAGGAACAGTTGGGTCAATTGTGTCAGAAGAAATCGACAAACTATTCACTACTTCAGCACACATGGACTGCGGACTGCGGACTGCAGACCCGGTATAAAACGGGGAAGGCGGACCAGGTATAAAACGAGGACCAGGTACAAAATACGGACTGCGGACTAGGTATGAAGCAAGGACTGAGAATTCTAAAACGGAGTATAGAACAAAACTAGGTTTGTACTGACCCAGGTACAGATTAAAAAAAAAGAAAAAGAAAAAAGGCCTTGAGTACTCTTATTGGTGTGTCAAAATATTGTCACGTACACAGAAATGCTCAGTGACAACATCGACTGGGTTACAGAAAGTAAGAGTAGAGATTTTATCTCAAAATTGTACTTTTAAATTTCTCCACGAATTTGAAAAGGAAAGCGGGGAAAGGAAAGGAAACGAACTTTATTTAAGTGTTTAGTCGTTCTAACGCTGGAGCACTAATTGGGGACACTGTAAACTGAAATCAACAATTAACGCAAATCAAGTCAAGCACTATAGTGGAAAAATTGTTATGGGGAAGAAAGGAATCACTTTTGGCATAAACTTTAACTCTACGCATATTTCCATCTTTTATATTTAATAAGCCCTCTGACTGTTGTTGTCGTGGTTCGAGCTAGGATGACCGGATAGATTCAACACACACGTATAGTGTTTTGGCTCGTCACGCAATCCTTACTTCCAAAGCCTACGTAGGAGGCTTCAGATAAAGTCGGTAGTGTATACGCGTAATTCAGGACATGGACTATAACAGTTGTTTTCTTGGTCGAGTGCTGTTTACAGACGGACCCCTGCGACACTGAGGTGAACAAAATGTTGTATCAATGGCTACCATTTTTTTTTTTTTGGCGAAAATATAAAGGGATCCCCGTCCAAACGTCACAGTAGAATCTGTTCCGATGATATGTTAATGATTGACAGGGCACATGACGTCATGTGCACGGAATGCGCATTCACAACTTGCACAAATCCCATAACACACTTCTTTTACCCCCCAAAAATCTGCATAGGCATTGTTTTCGACTTTTCATGGGACATTTTCATGTCCCAGGAGAAATTGCAAACAATTGTTATGTAAAAGTCTTGGGGGTAATAGAGGTGTATTATGGGATTGTGCAAGTAGTGAATAAGTAACTATTTCTGAATTTTTCGTTGGAATATAGGGACGCTTGTAGATCGGGTCGAGATAGTGTTGCCTGATGTTCAATATATATCCAAGCTTCCAGTTATTTTTGTGTGGTCTGAGGTCAAAATAAAACCCTGTTGAAATCAGCATCTCCCACTGAAGTCCTTCAAATTTCGCGATTTCTAAGCATAAAGCTGGTGACCCGCGAAGGATTTCATAAATTACTTTCGTGTCTTACCTCTGATAAATACAACATACAAACGTTTCGCAATTTCAACTAAAACCTACAGTGAGGTATTGATCGTCGTTTTGAGAAGCCAAAAATATCCAGTTTAATTAACGCTATGGTTGATAATTATGGAGCGAAACATGTTTTCCTTCATTCTCATGTCGGACTTCAATTCATGTCGTCAGCGTATCGCTATTTCGTTGTTCTGTGTCTTTTTCACAGTGTTTTGTATTCAGTCCGCATTTTATACCTGGTCCGCGTTTTATATCCAGTCCACGTTTTATACCCGGTCCGCAGTCCGCAGTCAAAAGTCCGCAGTCCACAGTTTATACTGACAGTCATTCAATCATTTAAACTTTTATTTAAACTTAACTTGATATCGCATTTCTTTTTTCTATTAATTTACCGATTTCAAAATACCACAACGAACTTACGCGTTGATAATACCTAAATTACATGGAGATAGACAATTGATTGTGTTACGAGTTGAGTTGAGTTTGAGTTAAGATTGAGTTATGATTGATTTAATATTGAGTTACGGCACTTAAAAGTAATAAAAAATTATGTAGAAATCATTGGGAAGACCATGAAACACCGTTTTCGTGACTTGTACAGATGTATATTTGCAAATGATTTTAAACTGATTAATTAAAACAATCTTGAAATCTCATGCACGACAGTATTCTTGTTTATCAGTTTCAGCAACCTTACACAACTTAAATTGTTTATTCCAATTAAGTCAGAGAATATCAACGTATCAAAGTCTCCATAGTTCTTTTCCAAAATCAGAAAAAAAAGAACTGTGAAATAATTATTATTAATATATAAACACCAATGAAATACTCGAAAACAAATCTTCACATCTGAAAAGATCACTGTTGCTATGGTTACATATGAAAATCGCGCCTTTCGGTGCCTTTCCTGAAATGATTTAGTATTTCATTAGTGTTTATATAATAAATAGAATAATACATGGCCGCTTGGAGATACGAAATTTCTCTTCTCGTGTTGAAAAATATTTCACTCGTTCGCCGCGCTCACTCGTGAAACATTTTTCGATACTTGAAGAGAAATTTCGTATCTCCGCGCGGTCATGTGATATCCATTTATTTCACAATTTTTAATTGCTATATGACACTGTCAAATGTCTATGTCTGAATGCCACTAGAGCTTTAAAATGCTGGGCTGGAATAACAGCAACCATAATAAATAATTAGCAGAATTTCGGAGATGAACAAAGAGTTTCCAGCAATCTGATTGGTTGAATGGTTTTCTATAGAAATAGTAATATTATTTTTATATTCACCGCACTAGCTGGTGAATATAAGGCAAAACAAAATGGAAGGGCTCCCGCAGGGACTCGTAACCTTTACAACAGAAATAAACTGTGTCGGTTATCAATTATTCTGCGTCGATTATCCATTCTCTGTTGTTCAGCTCTGAAGTTGTACTCACACAATTATTCGTCTCAGATGTACACTCACTCGGCCTTTGGCAAATAACCGTTAAATACGATTAAAGTTACAGTGTATTGCAAGCTTGTTTTTCTGATAGCTACAAAACTTATTTATTTATTCATCAAAAGAAGGACATAATTCAAATAAGACTGAGGGTGTGAATGGGGTTAACCGACTAGCGACAAAGGGCTAGAAAATATTACTGACTACGGACAAAACGAGGAAGAAATTACCCACTAGCGCCAAAAAAAATAACTAGGGTTTACCGACAACCGACAAGGGTCGAAAATTTTAACCGACAACTGACAAAGTAATGAAATTTTAACCGACGACCAACATGTGGACCCCCCATTCAGACCCTCAAGACTGGTACAGTTATAGAAAATTCAAAACCAAAAATTAATTACGGGGAAATCAAACTATTTAAGCTCAAACTATTTCACAAATGAGCGCGAATAATTAGTCTTAGAAAACTTATCTGCAAGATCCCTGCAGCTTGCACTGTCAATTTTTGCACGAAAGTTTGGTAACTGTTTCACCATTCCAACAGAATCAAACAATGTTCCTTTTCGGAAACGCAACCAATAAATGTTCTTCTCTTTCTTCAGTTTAGGCAGAACACTCCAATATAACGTAACGAGTACCGTATGCCAAGTCTTTCTCAATGAAACTTCTTTTTCTTAGTCATTTTTGACGCTTTATAGACTCTTTCTCTATGTCCGTGATCATCAACAATCTTTGGTCCGGCATTTTTATTCTCCCAGCTAGCGTCCATGTCTTTATGTGCAGACTTGCGTGAGCTTAAGTCAAGTCACGTGACCATAACATTCTCAGAATTGGTAGCCTTTCCTTCGGCGGTACATGCAACCCAAGGCTAAAAATTACGAGAGTGTCTAATCGGTGTGGGTGGGTGGGTCGTGGATCGTGGGTCGTGGGTCGTGGTTCATGGGTCGTGGGTCGTGGGTCGTGGGTTGTGGGTTGTGGGTCCCTAACCCTAACCTAACCCTAACCCTAAACCTTTTTTTTATCAACGACTGGAAATTCTCGAAACAGACAAGACCTAAGACCTAAGACAACTTTGGACCGAGCACTGAGGGAGCTAATAGATATCTTTTTTTATCTTCAAATAAACACGATCCACCACCCACGACTCACGACCCACCTACCCACGACCCACCTACCTACGACCCACCCACCCACGCGATTTAGCCTCACCCAAAACATGATGAGGCATTTCTACGCGATCGATCAGCACAAAGCGGTTTTAAAGGGAGAATATTGTGAGCGTTTGTGGTACGGTTTCCCTTTTTATTCCTGCATCAGATATGAAAAATGTACACCCAGCACGTACATGTGACACTTGCCCTACACGTGAATTTATGCTGATGGCTTGTTTATTTGCCTGACACATAAATTTAAAAGAATTTCTTTGAGCTTTGGCTGTGAGTTCATCTATCAAGTTACGCATGAACCCTGTACAAAGAGCAAATTAAAGCACGTTTCCTCGGAGTTGTGGAGTTAAGTGGATTTGCAGTGTTATGATACATATCGTGCGTGCATTTGGTTACAAAATATGTGATCAAGATTTAGAATTTTGTGTGGCGGAATAACAGATAAAGCGGGTTGGTTAATCCCTTCTGCTTGACTAAATCATGTATTCTTGTGAAGAGCGTCGCCATCTAGAACGCGACTAACTATGTAAATCGAACAAAATTGCATGAAATGCTTTGGGTAAGACTTCTCAACCTTACAATAGACATTTTCTTTCTCCAGTTAAAGTTAAGCTTACATCAGTATTACATCTAAGTAAATAATTGCAATTCTTGTTACTGAGGTTAAATTTGTTTGGTTATTTCATCCGTTATATTAATTTTGTTATTTAAAGTTGCAAAAATATTTTGAGGCATCATATCACTGCTCCTAACAAAGGTGAGGAATTAATAGCATTAGATTGAACTATTAATCTTTTCTATGGGCTTTCATGTTTAATACTTGATTTTGTAACGAGTAAATGGCATAACATCTTGCCAAAAGGAAAACCTTGCTTGTGGTGGCTCAATTAGAACTACATGTTGCAAGGCGAAAGCAAAAAAAGGCTTGTCGCAGATATTTAATCAGGACTTACATGATTCCTGCAAACACTTACATGTATCTGTGCTGCATGTCCTTCTATGTGTTATGGCAGGAGTTCGCCAGGCTCATCAGCACCTTTCAAATGGGTATCAGGAGGCAACCCCCTGCCCCACCCATTATTCTCTGTTTTCTGAAATCAACCAACAAACAATTACATCAAAATGCCTCCCTTGATCTGCCGCTCTTTTATTGACTCATTCTCAGCTGTTTTAGGTTAACTTTAGGTGTGTTGTGTTTGTGGAATTAAGGTGACTTAAGGCGACTTAAAGGGACGGCGACTTAAGGCGACTTAAGGTCCCAGAATAGGCCTTCATTTCGACTAGTGTGTGCGATCTTTAACATCCCATAGAGTTTATGAACATTTAAGGTTGTGAGACGGGAGCCGCGGTTCATAGTCCTTATTTGAAAAGAATTGAAAGTCTAACCATTTGCGGATGTTATTACAAAGGCAGCACTTCTCCTCAGTTATATTAAGACCCTGAGTGTTGCGGGTCCGGCCGGAGTTGAACTCATGACCTGCTGCACAAGAAACTGAGCCACCGGCGAGCGGTTGTTCCTTCTAGCGATCAAGTCTATCGACGCAGAAAAGATGTCTTCTCATAAGGTTTGATGGGCTTTACTGTTAAGTCAGTTTGAAGTCCCGATGGCTAAACAATGAAACGTACCATTTGTCGTCCAGCAACGTGATTTTCATGATTGGTTATCACACAAAACGTTATCGGAGCAAGTGAGCTGCATAAGGCTTTATGTAAAATATCGAATCTGGAATCTGGAACGCGTTTTTATCGTTACTGAC
Organism: Montipora capitata; assembly: GCA_949126865.1. NCBI lineage: Eukaryota > Metazoa > Cnidaria > Anthozoa > Scleractinia > Acroporidae > Montipora > Montipora capitata. The sequence continues at coordinate 32,560,851 of OX421451.1, forward strand.
CCTAACATATGAAGTGACTTTGTCAGTTATTATTTATGTACTTG
>OX421451.1:32568394-32570894 GCA_949126865.1 Montipora capitata
GTCGTGGAAAACTTGGATGTCTTTAGTCTTCAAACAAGCACTCGAATCATCTACGTATCGTTTCCACCACCGTGGTTTGACATTTGACGTGTTGAGAGCGATTTTTTCAACTTCTTGCATCACCAATTCTGCAATGGTGGCACTGACCGGTGATCCCATCGCACGGCCAAATACTTGATGATAATGTGTGCCTTCGAACGCAAAATAACTGTTCGTCAGCAAAAACATACTCTGGCTTTGTGTTAGTCGTGTGTGCAATTGCCATTCATGAATCTCGCGTAACTTCCGGTCGACAATATCCAGTGCTAGGTCTACTGGGATGGAAGTGAAAAGTGCAGTAACATCAAAAGACACGATCTGTTCGTCCGCCTCCATCGTTTGGTTGTTAACAAAATCCGCATATTCTTTAGCATTCTTAACACTGTACTCATTGTTGTTTTGCAAGAGTTTCAGAATAGAAGCCAGGTATTTGAATAATTCATAGGTCGGTGAGCCGATACAGCTGTTGATGGGACGTAGCGGGATCTTTATGACGGTGTCTTGCGGTAGCGTCAGATGATCGTCCGTCGGCTGGAGGTTAACTTTGTGCACTTTGGGTAGACCATACAAAGCAGCTGGCGTCGATTCGGATGGCCTGAGTTTCCAGTATTCGCTCTCAGTCAGACTCTCTTGCTTTTTGAGCTCTAACAATTTCTTCTGGAGTTCGGTCTCAACCCGTGAAGTTGGGTTTCGTCTTTTATCTGTTATTGGCTTGTACGTGTTTCTGTCTCGAAGCATTTCGTTGATTTGATCTTGGTAATCAACCCTGTTCATAACGACGGTGCAATTGCCTTTGTCAGCTTTAATCACCAGAATTTCATCGTCGTTTCTCAGATCTTTACGGAGGAACTTCCATCAGTCTCATCTCAAAACCACCAAACCATCGCATTTCTTGGCACACGCAGCACAGTAGAAAGATCGGGAAACATTACTGTTAAAGGAACATCGCAAAGCAACTCATACCAACAAGTACCTGGATTTCGCGTCTCATAGCCCCGCCCAGAGCAAACGTGCGGTTGTTAAATGCCTGATAGACCGCGCAGAAACCATCCCATCCAATGACACAGAAAAAGATCGAGAACGACAACAAGTCATTAATGACTTAAAAGTTAATGGTTATACAGATAAATTCATTGAGAAATGTCGGGCCCCTAGACCACCGGCTGCAATCCAAATACAGGATACAGATACGCGGCCAAAAACGTTTGCTACCTTGCCATACGTAAAGGGCGTTTCAGAACAAGTCAGAAATGTGCTTAACAAAGCGAACATAAAAACTGCTTTCAAGCCTATAAAAACACTCGCCCATTATTTTAGGAAAGCAAAGGATCGCCCAAAAGAAACGAAAACAAAAGGCATTGTGTACAAGGTTAAATGCCGATCGTGTGATTTCACATACATTGGGGAAACAAAGAGATCATGGAATTCACGTGGCGGGGAGCATAAACCAGGAACTAATAATAACAAAGAGTAGGCAATAAAAGATCGCGCCGAAACCACTGACCATGACATTGACACTGGCTATGTGGAAATTCTAGAAAAGAAGGTCAATAATTGGCACAAAAGAATCTTTTTGGAATCATGGCACTCCACAATAGACAAAAATGCGGTGAACGAGTGGAAGCCATTCCGTTCTGTCTATAAGACATTATTGAAGCCCTAGGGGCTAAAGTAACTTCTTATTTTAGTTTTAGCATATTACTCTCGAACAGCATATTTTAGTCACTCTGACGAAGACCGCAGTTGCTGTCGAAAATTCAGTTTTTAATAATTTTTTATCTAGATCAGTTTCAACGTTAAACACCTTTTATCATATAATGGATACTGATCGCCCATCAAGCTAAGTATTTATATATGGTAGGTCCTTTTCTATTTTTTTTTTTTACGATAGCCTTCGAGCCTATTTTTACGTCTACATTTACAAGGCAAATTGGTCTCATTTTTTTAATCCGTCTTCTGCCCCTATTCCTTTTTTGTATTAAGGTTATAACCGTGAGCTTCTTTTTGTGAGTTCGATAGTTCGCCGTGATCGTAAGAGTAATTCAACGAGTCTAGCAACAAATTACCAATCTCTGGCCAAAAAAAAAAAAGATAAAACTCTTTGGAGAGTCCGTCATTCCCAGGGGTTTTGTTATTTTCGAAAGTAGAAAGGACTTTAAAAGATTCAGAGTACGTTAACAGGCCATCACATATTTTCCTCATATCATCGTTTAATTTCGGAATGGTGAAGGAGACCTCCAAGAACGGGCAGTGAGTAGCATCAGTCTGAATCTCTGTCTTTTCGTCATAAAGATCAGAATAAAAATTGTGAACTTCTTCCAATTTATTATTCGCGTCTCGGTTATCTCTACACCATCTGAGTTTAGCAAATGATTGAATGAAATGAATGAACTTTATTTAAGTGTCAGAGTATTTAACTAAATATAAGCTAATTGTGGACACTAAAAGAACATTCCAAATA
>OX421451.1:32575894-32578394 GCA_949126865.1 Montipora capitata
CAAATTCCAAAGCAGTCCTTGCTGATTCACTGATAACTATAGAACCAAAATCACTGATGACTATAGAACCAAAATCTCCGATCAAAGCGCGGTTTTAAGATCTGAAAGATCTTCTCGTTTTTTTTTCGTTTTGTCGGAGGGCTGAACCAGACTTCCACTTGGCCACATAGTCAGTGGGACTTCCAGTCACGCAACTTAGGATGTTTAATCGCCAAAAAGCTGTTGAAACGTTAATGTACTTAAAATTTTATGAATATAGTCCGCTTTTTATTTACAACAAAATATATATTTTTTTGTGTCTTACTTAAAGTTGCGTGATTGGAAGTGCCACTGACTATATGACCGAATATAATTTGGGACTGCTCACCAACAAAACTAAATTTTATCTGTTTTCTTACCACTATAGTCGCAACATAGTACACATTCCAAAGCAGTCCTTGTTGATTCACTGATGACTATAGAACCCAAATCACTTGATCAATCTGTAGCACAACAAACTGACAACAACGGCTGCACACAAAGGTATTGCACCATTACTTATAGCCGTAATAGTCTTAGCTTTCTTTCTTAAAAGTCACGATTACATGTTTCAATAAGACACAAAAAAATATATATTTAGTTGTAAATAAAAAGCGGACTATATTCATAAAATTTTAAGTACATTAACGTTTTAACAGCTTTTTGGCGAATAAACATCCTAAGTTGCGTGACTGGAAGTCCCACTGACTATGTGGCCGAGTGGAAGTCTGGTTCAGCTCTCCGACAAAACGAAAAAAGTAAATAAATAAATAAACCGATTGCAGAGCAAGAACCGCGCTCGGCCCATGGCCGCGCGGTTAATTAGGGAGCATACCCAATGACGACGTCGCGTGGGTGGACGTTGTGCGTGAACCAATTTATGCGTAATGCCCATGCGTGCATATTTTACCTGATTATTTTCCCAACGTCACCAACACATGCCGTCGCGAGACTGGCGGGTTTGAAGGCGTCGCAAAGGAAAACATGACAGCTGAAGGGAAAGGCGATCAAACGGCTAAGAAAAGGTAAGTTTTCTGCTGACGGAGCTCCACAACAATTGCCGTGATTTGACGATCAGCATATATGTATTTACAGTGAATGCAGATCAGTTTTCAAGCTTATGACCTTAGCTTCTTATATTATTTTGTTGTTGTAGTTATTGTTATTATGATAGGAAGTTACGTTGTAACAAAAGGCAAAATTCTCTCGTTTGTCTTTTTGTTTTGAGTTAAAGCCGAAGGTCTGGAGGCAAAATTGACCTCCAACAGACACCTTTCTATGATTGCGCAAGGATAGCCGCGCTCTCTCAGGCGTTGCTTTAATTTCTCCAGGCTCTCTTCAAATTAAATGTTGTTTGTTCTAAGAAGTCTCATTGCTTCGCCTTTAATGAAGCCATTTTTTATGCCTGGAAGGTGGCATGAGTTAAAGTGTGTAAATTGAAAGGTTTCTGTCGGCTTGTAGTGAGTTCTGATGTCCAAGATGGATTCGTTCTTGAATCGTTCCCCTTTAAACACTTCCGTGTCGAGGAACGTGATTTCCTCTCTGATATTTTGGCCGTAAATTTGATGTGGGGTGGAATTTGTTAGCTTGTTTAATAAAAAGGTCCACTTATTTTTATCGCTGTCCCAGAGGGAGAAGATATCATCAATATATCTTTTCCATATTCTTGGTTTGGTATCGTTCTGTTGTATTAACGATGTTTCGATGTGCGCTATGAAAATGTTAGCAAAAGAGACTGCCATTTTTGTCCCCATGGCGGTTCCATGTGTTTGGAGATAGTTCTCTCCATTGAACTGGAACGAGTTTTCGTTTAAAATCAAACCAAGCATTTGTCTCAAGAAGCGTGTTGGGATCGGTGGATTATGATTGTGGAAATTTGCGTATGCCTCGTATAGTTACTATGTTCATTCTCTCTTCATGTGGTATATTTGTATATAGCTAGACACGTCCGTTGATACTAAAATTGTATCCTTGCCTATCTTTGTTTTCTCTATGAATTTTATGAAATCAGTTATGTCCTTATTAAAGGATTGTTGTTTTTGTGCGATAGGCTGCAGTAGTGTATAAAATATTCACAAATGACGACATTGTCTCGGTGGGGCCGTCACTACCGGAGGTTATTGGTCTGCCAACCGATTTTTAGGTTTGTGAATTTTTGTTAGTGTATAGAATATTGGTATTCTTGACGGCTTAGGAGTTTGTGACAGCCATCTTTTAGTCATGTCATCAACTTCGTTGGGTGATGACATCATCAACCTTTTCCTGTGTGCTTTTAACCATCGGTGTTTGAAGTGGTTGATAGTGTTCTTTATTCTCGAGTTGCACCTTAGCCTCATTTATTTTCTCAGTCTTGTTCATGATGACTGTTGTTGTACCTTTGTCCGCTTTTTTGAGGTTCAAAGCGGGATTTTCTTTTAATTCCCTTAGATAACTTTTCCAAATGGTCTGGATAGCACAACATGTTCCGCAAATTCAAAAGTGT
>OX421451.1:32595894-32603394 GCA_949126865.1 Montipora capitata
TGATTTGAAATCACCCTTAGCTAATCATTAAGTGTAACTCAAGAACTCATTTCGCAAGTTTAGGTGTCGCAGATATCGCATCAGAGTCCGCTTCTGACATATTCAGTTACTTTTTTTTACACCTTTTAAGTCACAACGGAGAAGCATAAATCCACAAAACGTCAGTCAGGGAATGTTTTCCAGAGACTTTGCCCCGTGTAGCTCGTGTGGCGTGCAGCAATTCTCGCGAGGATTTTAGAGTAATTCTTGCTCCCACAATTCTGCAACACTGTGGCAAATATGCATAACTCGCTTTTTGAGTTCAGTTATTTTCAATTTACGTATGCTTTGTATGTACAAAATTGGTTCTGCCTTCAGATAACAACAGTCCAAAACTGGACTGACTACCCAAGAGAGACAGAACTCATTAGTACAAAATAATAATTATTCCAAAATTGGCTCTGCCTTCAGATAACAACAGTCCAAACTGGACTGACTACCCAAGAGAGACAGAACTCATTAGTACAAAATAATAATTATTACAAAATTGGTTCTGCCTTCAGATAACAACAGTCCAAACTGGACTGACTACCCAAGAGAGACAGAACTCGTTAGTACAAAATAATAGTTATTACAAAATTGGTTCTGCCTTCAGATAACAACAGTCCAATCTGGACTGACTACCCAAGAGAGACAGAACTCATTAGCACAAAATAATAATTATTACAAAATTGGTTCTGCCTTCAGATAACAACAGTCCAAAACTGGACTGACTACCCAAGAGAGACAGAACTCATTAGCACAAAATAATAATTATTACAAAATTGGTTCTGCCTTCAGATAACAACAGTCCAAAACTGGACTGACTACCCAAGAGAGACAGAACTCATTAGCACAAAATAATAATTATTACAAAATTGGTTCTGCCTTCAGATAACAACAGTCCAAACTGGACTGACTACCCAAGAGAGACAGAACTCATTAGTACAAAATAATAGTTATTACAAAATTGGTTCTGCCTTCAGATAACAACAGTCCAAAACTGGACTGACTACCCAAGAGAGACAGAACTCATTAGCACAAAATAATAATTATTACAAAATTGGTTCTGCCTTCAGATAACAACAGTCCAAACTGGACTGACTACCCAAGAGAGACAGAACTCATTAGTACAAAATAATAATTATTACAAAATTGGTTCTGCCTTCAGATAACAACAGTCCAAACTGGACTGACTACCCAAGAGAGACAGAACTCATTAGTACATTTAATAATTATTATTACAAAATTGGTTCTGCCTTCTGATAACAACAGTCCAAACTGGACTGACTACCCAAGAGAGACAGAACTCATTAGTACATTTAATAATTATTATTACAAAATTGGTTCTGCCTTCAGATAACAACAGTAAAAAATGGACTGACTACCCGAGATTGACAGAACTCGTTAGGGTAAAATAAAAATGATTAAAAAGAGACTGGTTGTGCCTTTTGATAACAAAAGTCAAAAACAGACTATCACATACAAGAAATTATTTAAAATGCAATCTGTTTTGCAATAATAATTTAATATTATAGATACTTTTAAAGATTACATTGAAACTGATCAATGTACTTCAGGTCTGGTATCCAGCTAGCAGCCTAAGGCTGTATTCTGTCTATTACATATATGTAGTCTGTTTCAGTCTGACCTCTATTCAAAAACAACAAATAGCACTTTCCTATGCTGAATTTCTCATTGGGCTAGCTCCGGGGCATTGAGGTACACAAGCAACCCCACCGTGACAAGGTATGGACTATGAGGTGGTTGCAAAGTACAAAATGATCAGAAAATCGTCTGGCATTACACAGAGTAAACTCCCAGGAGTCAATCGGTTTAGTAAAAATTTACAAACTAAGAAACAAAACAAATGACAAATTATCCTAATGATCTTTTGCTTATTAGCTTGGCTCCACATAACAAGCTAAATTATGCTTCACAAATTATTATTATTATTATTATTATCATTATCATTATCATTATTAGGATATGTTGGTCAACTTTGTTTTCCATGCTCGACTGGTTATTTCATATCCAACAAGCCTGAACGCAATAATATTGTTTTATTGAAAAAATGGAGAGAAATCTACTGACTTCATTGTGTAACTGTATATTTTCAGCTGACATGTACCCTTTCCATCATTTTGTAGAGCATGGAATATTAGCTCATATACCAGGATGGCAGGGCCAATGAAAACTTCTGAATTGTATTACACAATGATAAAATTTTTAATATTTATTATGTTTATAGACATCACAAAATTTACATACAGTCTCACTTTGAAAGAGAGCACAAAACAATTTATCTCATTGGTCTCTGTGCAATGTACATGTATGTAGTGTTTCACTACTATAGGCCATTTCCGAGTTCCTGTCTGCTTCCTCTTCAAAGCGAGTCTAAGTGCGAAGTCTTTGTGATGGTAATTAGGTCTACTTTACATATGAATGAAAACTAATTTTCAGGAGAAAAACTTCGAACTTAGATTCGCTTTAAAGAGGAGGCAGACATGAACTCGGAAATGGCTTATTAGATTAACAACCCGCTCCCTTCTGAGAGTGACACTTATAGATTTTACTCTGTCTAATGCCAGACGATTTTACTCGTCAATGGGGGCCTCTTCAGGGATGAATGGGTTAAGTACTCATCAAATAAAATTTGAGGTTTTGGTGGGAGAAATTGCAATATTAACTGCATCACAATATGATTGGTATATTTGGATGGCTAGCTCTACTACATACATGTAACAGTACATGTACAGGGTTCTCCCTAGTTTTCAGTGCAACAGGTATGGCACCTTTTCACACCGGTAAAGCAATTGGTTAATGTTGGAGGTTCTTCAAAGGATAAGCGACTTCTGAGTGTTTGCAGGCGGTAATAAGTGCTCTTACAAGCAGTAAATTTTACCGGTAGCTTTATCAATGTTTCATGAAAAATGCTAGTAATGCAAATGCTTTTGAGTAGTCTACTATGGAATACCCCAGAAGACAACTGAATTTTTTTTTGTTAAGGCCCACATACATGTACATGCAAACAAGCAAGTGACAAGTAACAAGTGAGAAAGCTTGTATACCATGTCATAGGAAATAGTTACATACTGTATCACCCTGCACAAGCAATGTGGAATACAGCCGAATATATGCTGTGCAGTTATTGACTGATTGGTTAAATCTTTTTATGACTTGGTTTGCACAAGGAGCCAGAGCCGGCCAAATTTTTGTGCGGCCCATCAAAGAAATTTGAACGCAAGGTTAAATTCCTAGAATACTTTTTCTCACAGTCCAGGAACGAAAGTGTGAAAAAGCAACCTGATCCCAAACCACACGTCAATAATAATAACACCGTAACTGATCATTAAAGTTGTTAAGATCGAGATCACGTAGTGCAGTATGACACAGGAATAAAAATAGTAACAGTAGAACCGAAAGAGTTAATTCTTCATGTGAATCGTTCCATGTCTGTTTATATTATTTTCTCGTCATCATGTCACACACCAGGCAGTTACTTTAATGTTTAACTCCTCATTTCACAACAAAAGTAAGTGCAATATTGCCAGGCTTGCGGATTTGTTTAATCTAACAGCAGTACCGCTAAAAGAGAGGGCCTATTTTGGTCACAATGAGGAGATATGAGCTTCCGCGTTTACTGGCTTGACGGCGCAGGATAAGATTGCTTCAGTTGGGCAGCGTGCTGGCAGTCGTTGGGGAACGACAAGCACTGATCAGATCGAGAAGTCTTCTTAAATGCGAAGAGGGTGAGTGGTCGCGTAGAAGAGAATTTCAACTTATATGGTGGCCCAATGTCTATTCGCAAGCAAAATACTGGACATTTGCGACAGAGATTCTTTCTCGGACACACTGCACTCGTAAATTAACTCATTCATGAAGATTTGGCATAGTAACTTTTAGGTCTAGTGAAGAACTTACATGTATAAAAAAGGGCACTCAAATTCTCCTTCCCTCTTTCTCCTCTGATGAAAAGACAATAAAACATGTGCAATATATAGGATATGCACTTTAAACAATAAAAATTGTCAATGTCAAGTGTTTGTCTCTCTGTAAAGAATTCTCTATAGGGTAGACATTGAAAGCTATTTTGTTCAGAAAATTTGTTTCATTCATAAAAGGAGTAATTTTCAATAATGTACATGTACAAACATTACCGTGACTTTCTTTAACTGATCTTGTGTTGCCTGAAAATAAACCTATAATGGTATGATATGAAACACCAAAAGCACCCATTGAATGAAAGTCAGTATACATGTAGATAGTTATAAACTGCATGACAACGACAGTGTCAGCAATTATTCGGTGCCCTTGAATTAAATTTGATTTTTGTCAGCCTTTTCAGGTGATCAGTTGTTTCTTTGTTGTACTTACATCCAGTGTAAGAAATATGGGAAACATAAAAATCCCAGTGAGTTAATAGATTGTATACCTCAGGTATATGCTACCCAAGAGGTTACAAAGTGAAATGGTGACACAGTGAGTTAATAGATTGTATACCTCAGGTATATGCTACCCAAGAGGTTACAAAGTGAAAGGGTGACACAGTGAGTTATGGATTGTATACCTCAGGTATATGCTACCCAAGAGGTTACAAAGTGAACTGGTGACACAGTGAGTTAATAGATTGTATACATGTACCTCAGGTATATGCTACCCAAGAGGTTACAAAGTGAACTGGTGACACAGTGAGTTAATAGATTGTATACCTCAGGTATATGCTACCCAAGAGGTTACAAAGTGAAATGGTGACACAGTGAGTTAAGAATTGTATACCTCAGGTATATGCTACCCAAGAGGTTACAAAGTAAAATGGTGTGACAGTGAGTTAAGGATTGTATACCTCAGGTATATGCTACACAATTAATTATTAATAGCATAGCTGTAAATTTAATTTTGTATACTCTTTCGCATCAACTTTTAGGCCATGCTTTAACTTGCTTTATCTGTGCACTCAGATTGCTAAGAAGTAATTCCAGGTTTCACCTGAAAGGATTGTGATTGTGCATAGACCTCAAAAACCCAACTCCTCCAGCTCACCTCCCAAATACACAAGAATGTCAATTAAAATAGCTACAAGCTTCGTGTACTTACTCCTGTTCCACTTAATTTTGTCAGATTTATCATCATTGTCTGCCACCCTTCATCTGGGATTCTGGCCTCAAAAGAACCCAGTTGGGAAGTCGAAATTTGTGCAAATACTGTTGCAGTACATCTGGAACAATAACCTAGCGATCAAGTCCACAGAACCACCTTATCTTGGACAATCAAAGAAATTAGATAATTTATATTTTGGTCAAATTGATGGAAATAAGATTTGTCATCAAGATACTTTATTTGGGTGGGATTGACCGAGGTATTGACAATTAATGGGAGACCAAAGCGAGATAATCTCCCAGGCGGTTTCTTCTGAAGTGTAACCGACCTTTCAGTGAAATCTAGTGTCAAAGGAGTAATCTTATTAAGCGTACAGTCCAAAATTTAGCTTGCTCTGGCTCCTCGTGCATGAGAAACCAGTGAAGGTACATGTAGTTATACAGGTGACAAGGGAGTAACTACAGAATAACCGGCCACTATTGTGCTCTTGTAGTGGCATCGTTTGAAGAACAAGGCATCTGCAAGTGGCGAATAAGGGGCTGGGTATACAGAGATCCATATATTACATGTAATTCCCTATTCGTTATTATTGTTATTGCCTTAAATGGCCTTAATACAATAAAAAGTGAAATTACTAAGGGAATAGGTCTGCAAAAGTAATGACTGTGCTGAGGCCCTCCTTGGCGTTTTGGGAAACGAGGGAAGATGGCTATTTTGAACTGGGGAACAGAGGAAAAATGACAAAATGTCTTAGGAACAAGGCGACATAAACAATTTTAGGGAGCAAAAAGCTGGGTACAAGTTTGAAAGTAAATTGGGCGGGGAACAAGGGAACAAAACTTTAAAATTTTAAGCCATTTAAACTTAAATCAGGTTTGTAAGTAAGATGACGACTTACCGAAAACTCCTCCGGCAGTCTTTTGCTTTTCGGATCTTTTGAATCTTCCCGCCCATTCGCTAAATGTAGCTGTTCGGCCAGGCCACCCTTTGTTCCAAACGTTCGTAGAACTCCCTTTACGTTTTGAAGAAGGTCTCTATTTTTGCCATGAAGTCTTCACCGATTAACCCTTTCGGAGACTGTCTGAGGTTGAATCATGTCACTGGCGTGTATCTTTGTGGCGAATGCTGATTATCTGACCTGAATTGTCGTTGCCCTTTCCTCCGGATTCCGTCGATGTTTACTGGGTTTATTTGGTGGAATGCGTGCCATTTCACCCGCACAAAATGTTAAGGAATCGCAAAGATCCAATTTTGGTCGTCCAACAGGGGAAAAAGAGAGGAAGAGCACATGCATTGATCGCCCGCGCGAAAAACAAACCGATAATTCAAACCGATCTCGTTCCCAGAGTCTTTGCGGCGGGGCAATTCATAATGGCGGACAAAGTTGTTGCATCATGTAATTATTGTGAAATGTCCACAATCCTTCTCTTTGTGCCAACATCCAATCACAACCCGTTGCGAGCCCACTGCGATTCCTGGGGCGCTTTCATTTTTGGTGGAAAAACCGGGGAGAATTTTCTGCTTTAAAGGTGCAGAGCAAATTTCCTCAATCAAATTATGGAACGGGGGAAAGTGTGTTCCTTTTGAGATTTCCTTTTCTGTTTTTCTCAAGAGACTGTATACTAATCATTTAGAATAACAAATATGGCTGCCGGATTTTCGATCATTACTTCATAAGAAGTAATTCTCACCTGCAGCTACGGGCTATGAAAGCATCCACGTTAATTGACTGAAACCCGCACGATTCATTTGGGCAGCTAAACACCAATGCTTTTTTTTCTTTTTTCAAGGAGCATGGTAAAGGTAAAGTCTGCTTACTAGCCTACATTACTTTCTCAATCTCTTTCTGTGCTGGGACTCCTATATCACAAAGGCCTTGATTTACATGTTATTTGCATGATTCATCTCAGCAATTTACATGAAATTTACACACAAAAACTATTTTATGGCCGGGTTGTGTCAATTTACATAGATTTTATGACCTTTGCAATTGTTGTAAACAATTAAAACGGTCTAATCTTGTGAGGCCCTAAGGACCCGTTTATATGGAGAAAAATTGTCCCGGGTAGAAGGGTCACACTCGCTTACCGGAGATACCCTAAACCAGCCAACTTTTCCTACATTTCCCTATAAAATGCGGTTTAACCGCGTAACATAGTAAACTGTTTACATGAGAAAAAAAAATGGCTCGGCTAGAAGGGAGACCCACCTAGCCGGGTCATCCTTTGTCAACGGTAGGGTCGCCCTCCTGGCCAGGCCAACTTTATTCCATGTAAACACTTTGGCTCGCTCAGTGGAGTCAACTTGGTCGAGGCAAGATGATGAGAGAATGCACGAGTGCTATCTTCCCAGTCTCCTGATGATCGAAACTGAGCCAGGCAG
>OX421451.1:32613394-32623394 GCA_949126865.1 Montipora capitata
GTTACAGGGAAAGGGGTTTCGGATGACGGACAGAAGAGAGCTCTGTTTTTACATGTCGCGGGAATGGATGTTCAGGAAATTTACTTCACACTTGTTGCTGAGGCTGAGAGCGCTACTTTCGAGGCAACAGTTAAAGTCCTTGATGATTATTTTGTCCCAAAGGCGAACGTTCCTTTTGAGAGACATCTGTTTCGACAAATTGTGCACGAAAGTGAAGAAACCGTTGATCAGTTCGTTTGTAGGCTTCGTCAACGAGCAATCAAGTGTGTGTTTGGTGAAAGCGAGAACGACTACATCCGTGATCAGGTTATTGACAAGTGTTATTCCAGCAAGCTGCGTCGGAAGTTCCTGGAAAAGGAGGGAGCTCTAACGTTGGATGATTTGTTGAGGGTTGCGAGGTCGCAGGAAGCTGTTGATCGCCAGTTGAAACAGTACGGTACTGACCAAGTGAGTAATCAATTGACTGGCCAAGTGAATGCAGTTGGTGACAAGTCGGATGGAAATACGCGTTCTGGGAAAGAGAAGAAATGTTTTAGTTGCGATCAAGAAGGACATTTCAGTGGAGACAGGAAGTGTCCAGCGCGTGGCCGGGCTTGCAGAATGTGCGGTATTATTGGCCATTTCAGAGTTAAATGTCCCCGAGCTCGTCAGCGTGGTGGTGGTGGCTCCGGATCCAGAGGGGATAAAGGTGGCAAAGGTGCTGGTGGTGGAAGAAGAAATACTGGGAGTAGACGAGGTGACGGTAGAGGAAGACGTAGTCGTGGTCGTGGAGGTTCGCAGGAAACAAACCTTGTAGCTGACGGGAGTTACAGCGAAGGACCTACCGGACCGGTTCAGCAAAGTCCCGAGTTTGCATTTACTGTGGAGCAGTTAACTGGCCATGAGCGGAAAAGTAGTGATTTGATTACCTTGATAGTCGGAGGTGTAACTGTATCTGATGTCCTTATTGATTCTGGTGCTACTTGTAACGTGGTGGGACAACAGACCTGGGAGATGTTGAAACTGAAAGGAATAAACTGTGAGTCGCGCAAGTCTGCCAGAGAGCTTTTTGCTTACGGCGGTACGGAACCGTTACCGACTCTCGGAACTTTTACTGCGGATGTATCGCTGACAGGTAACAACAGTGGTTGTAGAGCAGATTTCGTGGTGGTTAAGGGCGACGGCCGAACGTTACTGGGTCGTGAGACCGCGGAAATTCTCAATTTTTTGTCCGTTGGTCCCTTCCAAGCGAACAATTTTGACAGTAGAGGACTTGAGAGTTGTATTCGGGAGAAATACAAGGCCTTGTTTACTGGTGTTGGTTTTTTAAAGGGATACGAGCTTAAACTCCATATCGATGAGTCTGTGAAGCCTGTCGCCCAGCCTGTGCGCAGAATACCGTTTGGATTACGTGAGAAGGTGGACAAGAAGCTCGACATTATTGAGGAGGTACCAGATGGGCCTTCAGGATGGATCTCACCTTTGGTGGTTGTTCCTAAGGGCGATGGAGACATAAGGGTGTGCGTGGACATGCGGCGTGCAAACGAAGCAATCATCCGTGAAAGACACCCGATTCCAACGGTGGAGGAGCTTTTGCACGATTTGAACGGGAGTACCGTGTTCAGCAAGATTGATCTCAAATGGGGTTTTCATCAGATTCTGCTCAGCGAGGACAGTCGGCACATCACTACTTTCGTCACACACCGAGGTCTATATCGTTACAAGCGGCTGATGTTCGGGGTGACGTCGGCACCGGAGAAATACCAGCAAATTGTCAGAGATGTGCTGAGGGGTTGTCCCGGAGTTGCGAACATTGCGGACGATTTAATTATTCATGGAAAGGGTGTAGAGGAACATGACCGGTGTCTTTTTGCTGTGTTGGATAGGCTGAGTGAAGTGGGGTTGACAGTGAACGGAGAGAAGTGCGAGTTTCGATTGTCAAGGCTCACGTTCTTCGGTCACGAACTGACCAGCGATGGCGTTACCCAAGTGAAGAGAAGGTTGCTGCCATTAGAGATGCACGGCCTCCTAAGGACGCAAGTGAGGTACGATCGTTTATGGGTCTAGTTCAGTATTCGGCAAAGTCCATGCCAGATGTAGCATCCGTAGCCAAGCCCATTCAAGAGTTGACCAGGAAGGGCGTTACCTTCAAGTGGGGAGGCGAGCAGCAGACAGCTTTTCAGGAGCTGAAGCGTCTTATCACTCGGGCCGACACATTGGGTTACTTCAGGGCTGACTGTAGGACAAGAGTCGTTGCAGATGCGTCTCCCGTGGGTTTAGGTGCAGTTCTTGCCCAAGAACAAGGAGGGACATGGAGGGCTGTCTCATTTGCATCTAGAAGCTTGACTGACGCGGAGAGGCGTTACAGTCAGACGGAGAAGGAGGCATTGTCATTGGTTTGGGCCTGTGAGCGATTCAACATGTATCTTTCCGGGAGAAGCTTTGAGCTGGAAACGGATCACAAACCCTTAGAACGAATCTATTCACGTACGTCAAAGCCTTGTGCGCGAATTGAGAGATGGGTGTTGCGGTTACAAGGGTACGACTTTAAAGTCGTGTACTGGCCTCGGAAGACAAACATTGCTGATGCATTATCTCGTTTGAATGCCGTGAAACAATTGGACCGTGGCGAGGAGTACGATTTCGTCAGAGCCGTTGTAGAGAGCTGCGTGCCTGTAGCATTATCACCGAAGGAGATTGAAGAGGCGTCTTACGGTGATGAGGAACTGTGTTTAGTGAAGAACTGTATAAAATCTGGGAACTGGAAACAGTGTACGATTCCTTCATATGCACACGTCAAAGACGAATTATGCACCTATGGCGAGTTTTTGCTTCGTGGTACAAGGATAGTGGTGCCCAAGGTCTTGCGAGACAAGGTAGTCAGATTGGCACATGAGGGTCATCAGGGGGTGGTGAAGACAAAGTATCGGCTTCGTAGTAAGGTGTGGTGGCCAGGAATGGACAAAGATGTAGAGAATTTGTGCAAGGTTTGCCATGGCTGTCAAGTTAATTCAAGTTGTGGCCCACCTGATCAGATGTCTCGTGTTTTGCCTCCAGGTGCCCCTTAACAAGACTGCAGTGCAGATTTATTAGGACCCCTACCTACAGGAGAGAGTATTTTGGTGGTGGTTGATTATTACAGCAGATTTCTGGAAGTTGCTATTTTGAAGTCTACTACAAGCGTCAAGATCATAGAGGCAATCACTCCTATGTTTGCCAGATTTGGTGTACCGTTTTCCCTGAGGACAGATAATGGTCCCCAGTTTGTGTCCGAAGAGTTTGAGTCATTTCTACAAGTACATGGAGTTGAGCATCGCAGGACGACACCACTGTGGCCTCAAGCAAATGGCGAGGTTGAACGCCAGAACCGTTCATTGCTCAAGTCTCTTCAGATTGCTAATTTAGAAGGAAAAAATTGGCGAACCGAGTTGGTCACTTGGCTGACGGCGTATCGATCCACTCCGCAAGCAACCACAGGTGTCACACCCTTCTACCTGATGTTTGGTCGGGAGATGAGGACGAAGTTACCGGAGTTAAGAAGAGAAGCCGTAGAAGTGCCGAGAGAAGAAGTTCGAGATCACGATTGGTCGAATAAGTTGAAGGGCAAAGCCTATGCCGATGCACGTAGAGGTGCAACGCCTAAGTCCATACGGATCGGCGACACTGTGTTACTGAAGGCGGAAAAATCTAATAAGCTTTCGACTAACTTCCGTCCGAGTCCTTTCAAAGTGGTTCAGAAGACTGGAACAGAGGTTAAAGTCAGGAACGAGGCTGGAGAGGAATTTAAGAGGAATACTGCGTTCGTAAAGAAGTACAATGAGCAAGATAATGTGTCCAGACCAAACGGGAAAGAAAACTGTTCGCCAGAGGAAGTTGAACAGGGGGAAAAAGTTGTCGCGTCACCGATGACAGGAGTGTCCGGAACCAGCCCAGTGCCTCTTCAGAGTTCGCCGGAAAAAGGAGGAGAAACTGAAATCCAAATGCGGACAGCAGGTCCATTGATAAGTCAACAAACTGTGCGTAGGTCAACGCGAATTGTCAAGAAGCCTGTGCGCTTCGGAGACTTTGTGTTATCGCTAAGGAGTTAATTAAGAGAGTCTTAAAAGATTCAGCTACTTTGTTTTTGACACTTAAGGCGTTGAGAGTTTTGTTTTGTCGGAGGAACATTTGAAGCGTGACTGCCATAGTGTGTTAATTAATTAGTTTTTGCTTAATTTTTTGTCTGTAGAAAAGGAGGGAATGTAGTGTCGTGAGTAATTCTGCACGTGTGGAATGTATCGGAACCAATCGTGTTACATCTATTGTTCGCGCTATTTATATAAAGCAGCGGTAATGTATGCACGGAGTGGGTGAAAACCAACGGTCGATCTGTGTGTATTAAAGCGAGTGTTTTTGATGAACTGCGTCTCTACACTAACTTTACTCATTGATAAATTAAAGTCCTGCTGTAGTGGAGTTAGGTGCAATCCCCTAAAGGGTGCTTGTAGTTGTGGCCGCAAGGGATTTACCAGATCCCCATAAATACTCAATGGGTCTCCATGTGGTGAGTGAGAATAAAGCTGTAACTGTGTTCAGAGATCTGAATCACGAAGCACACCACTATCATGGCGTCGTCCTTCAACAGGACCAAACAGGTTTGCAATTAAGCCATTTTGAGCAATCACTGACTGAAACGTTATAGCATGCAGTCGTTTGTGCCAATTATACAAAAGTCTTTCCAAATTCCCGGGTTTACAAACAGGTCTCACTGTTCCATCTACAAAGCCCCAGCAATTGTTGTAGGGAGCTCCAGCATTATGAATCACGTCAGCATAGCTCTGGAGACTCGCAGGGGAAAGCCAATTCTGCTGCAAACTTGTTAGACGGTAGCTGTGCTGGTTGTATACCAAATTCACCATTTCTGATGCTGGTTGTATACCAAATTCACCATTTCCAATGTAATCATAATAAGCTGTGGAACAGGTCTAGAAAATCTTGGGACATGCATATCACTGTATCTAATAGGGTAAGCAAATCGTTTTAGCAAGTGCCTCAACCCCTAACAACCAATCTATTATAGCAGATTATCTCATCAGGTAATTGCATGACTTCTTTCAGCAGCTCAATATCGTTTTTCCAAGAACGAAATTCAGCTTTGCATTCTTCATCGAATAAGCAATCCAAGTCAAACGGATAGTACTGCCAGTACGGAAAATCTGGGTTTTTCGAAGAATTCAGATCGTTAAGGAGAATGAATTCTTCATCATCTATCATCTTTTTATCAAGACTTAACAAAAGACAGTCTCTCGTGTCTCGCAGGTTGGCCATCTTCGATGAGAGTCAGAAAATGCAACAGGAGCTGCGATTGTTGACTACCATATTCTTTCTAAATTCCCGCCAACTTTGCGACCACGCATGGCTGCTTGCGTAAGTACCGCGAAATGCGACGCCAGCGATTAGAATGTCGACGGCTCCATTGGGCTCCCGACGACGTAGATCTCGGTGACGTCGTCATTGCGCAAGGTCCCTACTCTCTTTCGTAAACCGTTTTACGGGCTTCAAGATTTTCGAGGTTCTCAGGAGAAGGCGCCTCTGCAACTTTTTCCTCGCATGCCTTTAGTTTTCCTTCATTTTGACTAATCTTACTTTACCTTGCACTAGCTTTTACTTTACTATATTTAATACTAGCCTGACGAGTCTTATACTTTATATAATCCCAATTAATTCTTAAATTTCTAAAAACTTATTTCTTCTAGCCATAGAAGAAAATTGTCCCAAATACTCTGGACAAAAATGGGGTCGTCAAGGAGACTGTTGTTAAACTTCCTGAAGGAGGGACCTCTGGGCTGATCAGCCATGGAGTCTACCTCAAGAGCGATAGCGGAGTGATCTGTTTTGATGCTAGTAATAATGGCAATTTTGGCGACATCGTCCCGAAGCTAGTCGCTAATGAACCACCAGTCCAGTCTCCTTTGGATAAATGGTTTTCTTTGATGCCAAGTGATTTGCTTACTTTTTTGGGTTACGAACTCTTCAAGTATCTACCAGGTCATACTGTCTCAAAATAACGTGACGTCACGCGCTCTGGCATCCTTAGGTTTGTCTGCCTGTGCTTAAATCGAATACATGTCGATGACATTATTATAATTTCTTGCCACAACTTTTAAGTTATTAAAATAACTACAGCCCTGGATATGCAACCCCGCAACCAAGATTTTTTTAATTGAAGTCTTTCAATCTTTTAACCATGTTCCCAGGGTCTTCCAACTCCCTGAAAGACCCCGGAAACGATTTTGTTTTTAATGTTGTGGAAAACTATACCTGTAATCTAGAACTTTTGTTGGAAGCAGGAGAAGTTTTATGTACTGTTCATGTACCTTCGAATATCAGAAAATCCCATTTCATTTTATCCAAACAGCTGTGAAGAAGATTTGTGCAAAAGGAAGGCAAATGTTTGATGTTGTCACACTATACAAGTCTTGAAGAGAAAATACCAGCAGGGCAATATTACAGGTAAAGTGGAAGCTAAAAGCTTTTCTCTAAAAAGTCTTAAAGAGAGGTTGTTAATTTGAGAGTTGGCCCACCTTGGTGAAATTTGTTTGGTTATCACAATTAAATTTAATAATTGTTAATATATTAATATTATAATTATGTTGTTATTAATGTTAAAACTTATTAATTAATGATTAAATGGCTAATTACATTAAAATGATCAATTATCAGTGTAGAATTAATTATTTTATTATACAGTCAGAAAAAGAAGCATCACAAGTAAAATTAATTTCAATATACACACTCCAAAAATTTTGACAGTACGGTACAAAACGTTTTTTTTTTAGTTCGTAAAAGAGCGATTAAGTCTATGCGGTTTTAAAGATCAACGTGACTGTCCTTAATGTTCTGCCCTTCCACTGATGATACGGCAATTATTTTGTCTTACCATTGTTAAAGCACTGTAGATCAACTAACCAGCAGTTATCCTTTCGCTGCATCGTTAAACTTTCGCCCAACATTTGTGGGAAGTGCCCTCCCCTTGAAGTTTCTCTCGTCTTAGTTTTTAGCTAATACAATAGTCATTGAGAGAGCGAGAAACTAGGCCGTCATAAAAACAACACATGTCATCTTACTTGTTAATGTAACAGAGTGCCTTTTTCATGGCTTGTAGTTTTTAAGTCTTCTTTTATTCAGTGTTTAAAAGGACGCTGGCCTGAAATACGGAATGGCCAGCATAGGCTACGATTAGAGAGCTTTAGGACGCTTTCCATTTGACAGAACTGAACAGTTCTGACAAAAGGAAAGCGCCCTTAGATTCCTCGCCCGGGTTGCTCGAAGCACAGTTAGCGCTAACTAGCATTAGATATACCATGCATGCACAGGAAATTTTTCGAGATTCCCATTTGGGAATTAAATGGGAAATTTTCCCACTCATGGGAAAAAATTGGGACTAGAAATTACTTTTGGGTGAAAATTTTGGGTTTTTATTGGGAAAGAACGTCTACTTTCTTTTTGCATCCCAATATTGGGAATATGATGTGAACGTTTTCCCAAGTTATACCCAAAGCTGGGAACAATATGGGAAAAGTTCCCAATTTATTCCCAATATTGTGAATTATGGGGGAACATTTCCCCAAGTTATTCCCATAATTGTGATTAATATGGGAACATTTATCCAAGTTATTCCCAGAACTGTGAATAATATGGACAAATTTCCCAAGTTATTCCCAGCATTGGGAATGATATAGAAACCGTTTTCCAAGTTATTCCCAGAATTGTGATTAATATGGGAACGTTTATCCAAGTTATTCCCAGAACTGTGAATAATATGGACAAATTTCCCAAGTTATTCCCAGCATTGGGAATGATATAGAAACCGTTACCTAAGTTATTCCCAGAATTGTGATTAGTATGGGAACATTTATCCACGTTATTCCCAGACTTGTGAATAATATGGAGACATTTCACAAGTTATTCCCAGCATTGTGAATGATATAGAAACCTTCACCCAAGTTATTCCCAGAATTGTGATTAGTATGGGAACATTTATCCAAGTTATTCCCAGAACTGTGAATAATATGGACAAATTTCCCAAGTTATTCCCAGCATTGGGAATGATATAGAAACCGTTACCCAAGTTATTCCCAGAATTGTGATTAATATGGGAACGTTTATCCAAGTTATTCCCAGAACTGTGAATAATATGGACAAATTTCCCAAGTTATTACCAGCATTGGGAATGATATAGAAACCTTTACCTAAGTTATTCCCAGAATTGTGATTAGTATGGGAACATTTATCCACGTTATTCCCAGACTTGTGAATAATATGGAGACATTTCACAAGTTATTCCCAGCATTGGGAATGATATAGAAACCGTTACCCAAGTTATTCCCAGAATTGTGATTAATATGGGAACGTTTATCCAAGTTATTCCCAGAACTGTGAATAATATGGACAAATTTCCCAAGTTATTACCAGCATTGGGAATGATATAGAAACCTTTACCTAAGTTATTCCCAGAATTGTGATTAGTATGGGAACATTTATCCACGTTATTCCCAGACTTGTGAATAATATGGAGACATTTCACAAGTTATTCCCAGCATTGTGAATGATATAGAAACCTTCACCCAAGTTATTCCCAGAATTGTGATTAGTATGGGAACATTTATCCAAGTTATTCCCAGAATTGTGAATAATATGGACACATTTCCCAAGTTATTCTCAACATTGTGAATGATATAGAAACCTTCACCCAAGTTATTCCCAGAATTGTGATTAGTATGGGAACATTTATCCAAGTTATTCACAGACTTGTGAATAATATGGAGACATTTCACAAGTTATTCCCAGCATTGTGAATGATATAGAAACCTTCACCCAAGTTATTCCCAGAATTGTGATTAGTATGGGAACATTTATCCACGTTATTCCCAGACTTGTGAATAATATGGAGACATTTCACAAGTTATTCCCAGCATTGTGAATGATATAGAAACCTTCACCCAAGTTATTCCCAGAATTGTGATTAGTATGGGAACATTTATCCAAGTTATTCCCAGAATTGTGAATAATATGGACACATTTCCCAAGTTATTCTCAACATTGTGAATGATATAGAAACCTTCACCCAAGTTATTCCCAGAATTGTGATTAGTATGGGAACATTTATCCAAGTTATTCACAGACTTGTGAATAATATGGAGACATTTCACAAGTTATTCCCAGCATTGTGAATGATATAGAAACCTTCACCCAAGTTATTCCCAGAATTGTGATTAGTATGGGAACATTTATCCACGTTATTCCCAGACTTGTGAATAATATGGAGACATTTCACAAGTTATTCCCAGCATTGTGAATGATATAAAAACCTTCACCCAAGTTATTCCCAGAATTGTGATTAGTATGGGAACATTTATCCAAGTTATTCCCAGAATTGTGAATAATATGGACACATTTCCCAAGTTATTCCCAGTATTGTGAATGATATAGGAACCACTTTACCCAAGTTATTCCCAGAATTGTGAATAATATGGACACATTCCCCCAAGTTATTCCCAAAATTGTAAATAATAAGGGATTATTTCCCCAATTTAATTCCCAATAGTGTAACACGGATAAATGAAAATAAAAGCCTTTATTATGATGATTCTATAGATTATAGAAATATCCTCCACGTTTGACCGGCCTTGTTCCAAGGAACATGAAGCATCAATGTTAAGAATTACACACTCCATGTCAGCACTTTATCCACTTAATGAATCCCAGTATCTTTCCCACTTTGATTGAGGGTTAATTGGAGGACTTCGCTCAGAATCTTGTTCATTTTTCTTCAATGTTTCCTGCCCCATCTTGTATAACGAGTGAGAGACCAGACTGGAACTAGTGAGCCGTTTTCATTTTGGCCAGCAGTCTCCACGGCAAGCTCTTACCGATTTTGGCGGTAATCGGCGGCTTTATTAACGTTTGTATCAACGCTCACAAATTTGTGGTGATTTTTTGTTTGTTTTACTCTTTAAATGCTGATCCAAGGCAGGGAAAT
>OX421451.1:32628394-32663394 GCA_949126865.1 Montipora capitata
GGCCATTTAGAAAACACCTTCGGAGACCGCTTCCGATAGCGGCAAAATGTAGCTAATATTCATCAGGATAAAAATGTTCCTGGTATGTCAGTTTTTAACAATTAAGCATTGCAGAGCTAAAATATAGGTCTTAAAGATTTACCAAGTAAGGTTTCAAGGTCGAACTCGAAACACTTCCCTTCGAAGGAATCGGAAGTCTGAGCAATATCAACGTGCAAAATGGCGCCGGATTTATAACAAACATCTAACATTATAGTTACAATCACTTGCGTTAAAATATATCAAGCTAAATTTACCTTTGATAATTTTAAGTTTAAGCATTGCAGAGCTAAAATATAGGTCTTAAAGATTTACCAAGTAAAGTTTCAAGGTCTATCTCAGTACGCTTTCTAAGAGACAAGTCAGTTAACTTTGTAATATTATCAGCGCTTGTCAACAAACATTAAAAAACATTTTTCTCGTCCCGTCACTCGATCAGAAGGGCACTTTCCATATCTTCTTTCGTTTGAAATTCACAAGTCGTTTTAGATTAGGTTAAACGCAATAAACACATTTGGCCTCTCAGACCTAAACAGTTTCAAAATAAAGATCGGTTGAAAAGAATTACTAACCCCACATATCTCAAGACTGCCTGGAATTTTTACTTCAGTCACTTGATCTTCCTAAAGCGCCGTATCCTGTAAATGCAACCTTGTTTCGATGTCTCAAGCGCTCAGGATGCGAGCAATACAGTACTCCAAATATTTTTAATACTATCAACTCACGACTTTTCGTTGAATTGCACAGAAGTGAAAAGGAGTTAAACAAAGTAATCCGAACCCAAACAAACAAACAAAGACTGCACTAATTCGGCGCTATTGTAAAATTGGCACTGACACCATGAAACGACTGAAACCGAAAACGAAATTTACATTTACCTTATCCTTTTCTCCATTTTGTGTCCACCATTGCAAACTTTCTGTAAAAACACATCAGAGGCTTTAAAGTTCATATTCAGATCCATTTGTGGCGCTTCGAAATGCGTGCATGCTTGGCGCACAGGAAATTTACCAGAGAGTCACGCAACCGTGCGCACGAGCACACCCGTCACTATTGTGCAACAACATTTCGCAACAGGTTGAAAATACAGCGTTGGTCATATATCCTTGTTTAACTCGGTCTCATCTTTTCTTGAATGGCTCACTGTAGCTACAAAGCGCTTCTAGGTAAGGTCACCCCTTCCCAGGGCACACCTTGCGGTCAGTCCACAGATTATCCTGGTCAGCTGGAATGTATTGCGCTCAAAGACTGTACAAAAGATGTAACTGGCCATTTAAAGATCTTAAACCTCAGCGCAGATGAGGGTTTAGGATCTGAAATAAAGTTGCTGTTAGCCAGAGCAGGTAAATACCACCCTAAAATATAATATTTTGGTCTTTTTATCAGCTATATTATTATTATACGTTTTACTTTTTATCATCGTGCACTTGAGGGTGGTTATTCTCAACAAATTCTCCTTCTAGGGGTTTTCTCTGTGGAAGAACATCACTATGCCTTGAGCATTTGTCCAAGGCACAGGGCTGATTTCGGCATCCGCTGGAGGACAGGGAAGACCATGTGTACAGTGCCCAAAGAATTAGCAGTACATAAAACTACAACTGCTAAAGGGAGCCACCGAGTGGATAGCTTGAAGTCGGCGTTTATTTTCAAAACCACGAACACATGTATTCCAGTTGGATCACGTAAGTTGCAAACTTTTCTGCGAAGATTGGTTAGATAATGGTAATTTTTCACGGTTAAGAATCACATATAAGGTGGCACACAAGGCGAGGAGTTTGCTAGCACTCTATTAAAGAAACAGTAAGAAATTTCCACGAGACAGTGACAAGAGAGGAGAGAGCGTGCAAGGAGAGGGAAAGGCGCTTTTAAGATGTATTAATTATCACGTGTCGCTTGTTTGTATTACGCAGGGGTCACTTTTGCCTTGGGGGTGCGGGTAATCCAAGCACACCTTGCAGTCCTCATTCAAAATTATTGGTCTTGCGGGCAGGAAGTTCTCTTCTTTCTATGTATGTTTTAAATGTATTGTTTATACAGTATATTGACATTAATTTCTGTTCGTCTGTTCATTTTGTGTTGCTTTTGTTTCTCCATTTAAAGCAATTTGTAAACAATGCAACGAGTATATCAGCAAACAGGCCATGCCCAACTAAACTCTAGTGTTTGCTTCAGGTGGGGTGGAGCCCGTCCCCGGGGTCTCGCACCTGCAAGAGTTACCCGAGCCCCATTTGTTGGTAAGTAGTAATAAGAAACACTAGTGTAAATGGTTCGCTTAAGTGGCTCCTTTAACGATGGTATGAAATGTTTTCCTTCCAAAAAGAAATTCATCATTCATTCTTTCATTTCCTTTTTAATCCTTTTTTACTTTAGGGGATTTCTTTTCATTTCTTTCTTTCTTTCTTAACGGGTTTGTGTGGGTGTTGGCTTATGAATAAAATAAAACAAAATAAACATTTTATCATGCTTTATAGTAATTACACAATATATTTGTTTGAACTGTTTCAGGTAGAGGGGGAAACAGGCCGTTCAAGTGCAGAAACAACTAGTAGTGAGTTATCGTCTGATGACCTTGCAACTGAACTGAAGAGGCTGGAGATATCGTCAAGAGGGCGGGATGATGAGACGTTCCTCAGTCCGGATACCGGAAGTCTTGTTTCTTCGACGAGTGACGAGGCCCCAACCACTATGCAAGAACCTCGTAAAAAGTTGAACGAATATCTGGTTTCGAAGAACATCCCGCCAATAACTCAGCCCTGGATGGAATGGGATAAAGCTGGAGAGAGCACTAAGAAGAGATACACCAAAAGGACAGTGGAGATCTTTTCTTCAGTCCTACAAGATCTTACACCTAATTATGCAGGTTCTCTTTGGCAAGCGGTCGTCTCGTCCCCTGCCATGAACAAAGCTCTTAAACTCGATGAATTATCACAAACGTCCAAGAATTATCTTCAGGCCTTAGCAGAGGCATACGGTAAAGCTCAAGGGTGGGAGACAAGAAGGCAGATCTTGTCTATCATGTCAGGCGTTGCCAGCTTCAATGATATTTCAAGATTTATACCAGGCTTAACTAGATATCGCTATAGCTTGGCCAACCTGCATCGCTTACAGTATGGTAGCGGGGCTCCCACAACGCACCACCCTTCGCCGAGGATAAAGGTTGATCTGAAGCAACTTGACCATCTTTTATCGTATATAACAAGTCCGCATTTGGTGCAGGATCTACCATTTGGGCAGAAAACGTTGAAACTCTCTTCTGGCCACCTGGTTGAGATACCAAACGTCATAAGGACGATGATACCCCAAAGAATAGCACGTCAGTACGCTCAGTACTGCCACGAAACTGGCTTTAAACCATTCAGTGAGCGTACTATGCTTCGTGTATTGGAGGAATGCAAGGCCTCGGTCCGAAAATCTCTCCAAGGACTTGACTACGTGGCCGCAGACGGTGCGCGTGCCTTTGAAGACCTAGAGAATTTAGTCCGCCGACTTGGAGAGCTCGGTCTCGGGAAAGAGTGGGAGTTGCAGTACGTGGAATTGCTCAAGGGTTCAAAATTATACCTTAAAAGTGATTTTAAGGTAAGGCTTAATTAAAAATAATAATACCGTATTTTTTCGAATAAGCGCCCAACCTCGAAAAAGCGCCCACCTCGATTAGGTGCCCAGCCTCGAAAAAGTGCCTACCCCCTTTTCCTCCCACGCAAACTAAAATAAGCGCCCACCACCACCCCACCCCCTCCCCCCTCTAACCCCCCGAAAAATATTGAATAAGTACTCAAGAGACTTCCCCGAAGGCGGAGTTTTCTTCAGAGTATTTTACAGAAACCTTTTGTTACATCTTCGCGTTTGGTACTACCATTTATTGTTTTGTTACAAAATAAACATACTACTTTTGCTGAAAATGGTGAAAATTTAATAAGCGCCCAGCCTCGAATAAGCGCCCACTCTCAAGGTCCAAAAATTTAATAAGCGCCCAGGGCGGTTGATCGAATAAATACAGCAATTGGAAAGAATTTAATCATTCTTTACAAAGACTTTAAGTATAAAATTTAAAGAATGATTTTAATTGTCACTATTTGTCACAATAAATGCTGTGTGTTTTAAACATCTTACAGGTCCACGTGTGTTCTTCATCTGAGATTGCGAGTCATTGCAGTGTGTTTGCCTTAAGTGACTCCACCAGTCCTGATCTGCAGCAGCAGTGTAGCCACAAACACGAAGAATGCTGTGAGCAATGTGAGATCCTGCACTCAACTCTTCAGAACATTTCCTCTGCAGTAGAAAGAGCATCGTTTGCCACGCAAGATGACAAAGAAGAGGCCCTGTTCTTAGTCAACGCTTCTGTGCTTGCCATCCAGTCATGGAAATGTCATCTGCTGAGGTCGGCTCACCAGGACCAGGCTCGTTTGGACGCTATCGACGCTCTTGATCAGGAGACAGTTTTTATCGTCAACGACTGGGCGATGAAGTTTCTTCCTCATAGGTACCGTGAGTCCCAAACGGACTGGTTTGGCAAGCGTGGGTTATCATGGCACATATCGGTGGTGTACAGACGGAAGGAGGAGGAACTACAGTGGCAAGCCTTTATCCACGCAGTTCAGTCCTGCAGCCAGGGGAGTTCAGCTGTGGCATCCATAATGCATCATGTCTTGGAAACACTCAAGCACGAGCACCCTGAGATAAACAAAGCCTACTTCAGACAAGACAACGCAGGCTGTTACCACTCCACTCGCACGATACTAGCTTGCAGAGAGATGGCAGCAAGCACTGGAGTAAAAGTAGTCCGCGTAGATTTTAGCGATCCCCAAGGCGGAAAAGGGGCAGCAGACCGGCTGGCTGCAAGCTGTAAAAGACATATCAGGGCGTTTATTGATGAAGGCAATGATGTTTGCACTGCCGATGAGCTTAAAGACGCATTATTATCGCGTGGTGGATTGAAAGGTGTAAGAGTTGTTTCCCTTGATACGATCATCGAAACACCTGACAGTGGGCAAACTATTACTGGCATTACAAAACTGAACAATTTTGAGTTTAGCTCTACAGAGTCTGTTACCTGTTGGCGTGCGTATTGTGTTGGTCGCGGAAAAATCATCAATCCAGGATCTTCATCAAGTAAGTATGGGAATTAAAACTAAAAGTGAGCTACTGAGAATTAATGGATGAGTTGCCGCTAAATTTAAGTTCTGTATTAAAATGCAAAAGTGTAAGACCCTTACTTTATTGGAGAACCTTACCATACAATAATTATCTGCAAGTACATGTATCAGATACCTTTGGAGTCCCACGCAATATTCTTGGTTCTGATAAATGAAGAAATGATTGTCGCAGTTGTAGGAGCAATTTAAAGAATTACCATTTTGTTCAATTTTTTGGGTGGCTTAAACGGGAAAACCCATAACTTCTACGTACGTTAGCGCGGCAGCGCTCTACTAACCGAGCTATGAATACCCATGTATTGGGAACATACGTTTATTTCTGTCATGTTTGCTTTAAAAACTTATAAATGATTTGAAAAAGAAATCAGAAAACAACTCTTTATTGGTATTAATTTATTTACCCAAGGTCCTCGATACCAAGTACTTCAGAAATCATTCTCCGAAGGAGATTTTACTTCCTTCCGATGTAAATCTGAAAAACAGGTTGGACAGCAACTGTGGCCGAGCCATCTGGTGTCATTTCGGAAGACAGTGACCTATCCACAGGGGTTTATTCCTGTCCTCAAGACGGCTGCGTTCGTGTGTTCCAAAGAGTGTCTGCTTTAGAGAAACATCTGTCTGTAGAAAAATGTTCCCGATCCCCGGAGAAATATTCTCTAATGGATTTAGCGAAAATGGGGTACAAGACCCATTTGGAAGAAGGTGTTGGCATAATGCCCTCTCTTAAAGCCCCAGTTGCTCACCAGGAGGGTCACTTTGTACCAAATGAGGGATGGGCCCTCAGAGCAGCAAAGAAGGCGTATAGATTCAGCGAAAAGCAAAAGTCTTACTTACTGGCGAAATTCTCTATCGGTCAAACAACGGGCCGTAAGCTTGACGCCGAGGTTGTGGCGAGGGAAATGAGACGCGCCCGTGGAGCAGATGGTGTGCGACTTTTCCAGTCCTCAGAATTCCTAACCAGTTTGCAGATTGCGTCCTTCTTCTCAAGGCAAAGCGCTACACTACGGCAAAAGGACCCAGCAGATGAAGCCGATATCCGGGCATCTCAAGAGGAAGCTAACTTTAGTGCAGCGAAGGAGGTCGTTGAAACTGTTCAGCTGAACCATCCTCTGGTATACGATCAGTACAACCTATGTGAGATGGCGCTCAGTGGTAACTTGAAAGTCCTCAAGCTACCGATGCTTCAGCGCTTGTGCGAGGATCTCGGCCTTGATGCACCTGTCCCGCCTGTGCGCAAGAAGGCTCCATACTTGGCACTCTTAGAGGAAATAGCCAAAAAGTGCACATGCCGAAAGTAACTCTTTTATTAATAGCTTCCTGGAAGTGTTTTAGCCACAACCAGTTTTATAAAACGGGTTGAAAACGGGGGGAAGGGGTACTCCCTCAAAAAATTGCCAAGGTTCTACTGGTACCTCCTTCCCAGGTTCTCCCTCTTAGGTTGGTGCCTTTTAGAGGATGAAATCTGTGGAGTGGTATCGCCTAGGGTTCGACCGCAACTGTAGCAGTACCTTTTAGGTTTTTTTTTTAACTATGAAAATGATAAGGGAACTGTTTTGGGGTTGAACTAAAGCCACTTACGTAATGAGAATATTGCGATCAGAGCCGCCTCTACGGGAAGTGGGACTACCCCCTCCTCCCCAAGTCTGAGAGTCAATGACAAAACCAAACAAAACCCAAAAAAACAATATCAAAGAAAGCTCCCCTACCGGGATGAAGTAATGAAATTCATTTTATAACTGCGTTTAGCAAGACCTAAAACAAAGATCTTACTTTGAAAAATACCCTGCGAAAAATTTTTACTTCTAAACGTACTCCTTCCCCACCCCCATCGTGACAACATGTCAAAACGTTTATCCCGCGGGTGGGAAGTTATTGTTGTTGTTGTTGTTTTTTAATATTATTATTCCTACCGGTCCGTGAAAATAATACTTCTTTTTAGAAAAATACTAATTTGAGCAAAATTAACTCGTTTAAGTTTTAAGACCACGCTGGGTGGAAGGGAGAGGGTAACTGAGATTGCGTTACATTTACTGGAATCGAATATCAACATACGGTTTATGACAGAATGCCGTTTGTTTCGATTTCTTAACACATGTAGCCTTACGTGTTTCAGATACTAAAAACAAAAACTGTTTGAAATTGTGAAAACTAACGTCGATTCAAACTTTCCCTGTAGTGGAAAATGGCTTTCAGCAACGTTGTATGATTAAATACCGCCAAAAGCTATAATGTGGCACTTTGCCGGTTATTATTATTGTCGCGGTAA
Source organism: Montipora capitata (assembly GCA_949126865.1). Classification (NCBI taxonomy): domain Eukaryota; kingdom Metazoa; phylum Cnidaria; class Anthozoa; order Scleractinia; family Acroporidae; genus Montipora; species Montipora capitata. The sequence continues at coordinate 32,635,853 of OX421451.1, forward strand.
TAACTAATTATTTCCAAAATTTCAACGATCTTTCCAGCAAACTACCTTCGTTTTTTTTAAAGTCATGCAATTACTATTTCATTCAAGAAACCTTGGCGAACGATAAATGTCTAGGAAAACGTCCTGGATGCATGGATAGTTTGACACAAAGGCGGCTGGTTTAACTGATTTATCAGGTTTGTTTACATTACCTTGCGATAACCAAAGTGGACTATCTACATCAAACTGATCTGTTCAAAGCACTGGATGTGTCTCCTATGAGCTCTTGGGTATTTCTATAAGCGGCAAACTTAAAATTGTCAAAGGAAAATTTAGTTTGATATTTTAACGCAAGTGATTGTAACTATAATGTTAGATGTTTGTTATAAATCCAGCGCCATTTTTGCACGTTAACATTGCTCAGAGTTTCGATTCCTTCGAAGGGAAGCGTTCCGAGTTCGACCTTGAAACTTTACTTGGTAAATCTTTAAGACCTATATTTTAGCTCTGCAATGCTTAATTGTTAAAAACTGACATACCAGGAACATTTTTATCCTGATGAATATTAGCTACATTTTGCCGTCATCGAAAGCGGTCTCCGAAGTTGTTTTCTAAATGGCCTGAAAAACCATTGTACTATCATATTTGAAAAGATTAAAACATTGGTAGTGTAGAAGATTGATTGCTTTGAAATTCTTGTTATTTTGAGGTCAACTGATTTTATTTTAAGACTTCGGCGGAGGTTCATCATCGCACCTTTTGATCAACCAAAAAACCGCACTTTGACCGCATTTTGACCGCACTTTTAATTTTTGCCAAATTTCCCAAGTAAACAAAATCGTTGGAACTTTTGAATATGATTTTTGAAAATAGTCTACCCAAGGCTAACTTTGGGCAAAATATCAGGGATTCGCCAAATGGGTCGCTGACCGCCGATTCTCGATCCTTACAGACAGCCACTCTTAACTATGCTGATAAGGTCATTATCCCTAATGGCTAATAATCGTTAATAAACAAATTAAAAAGATGGGGTCCACTGACACTACCCTGGGTTGTTCCTTTGTTGACATTATGCCATTTATAGATAACACCCTTAAATATCAGTCTTTGTTTCCTATCCATTAGAAAGCTTAAGTACCAGTTAACAAGATCGATAAAGATTGAGATGAAGAGCCTTTAGCTTTCCCCAACTAACGAGTGTTTTACATTATCAAAGGCTTTCGAAGAATCCATTGCAAAAAGCCCAACATAGTTACAATCCTTATCATCAAGTGCCCTTAAGTTATTATGCTGTATTTGAATCAAGGCGTCTGTGCAGCTGCCGCCCTCTCTATACGCATATTGTGTAACCGTCATATTTTCCTCAAAGGCTTTCTTACTGTAATGATGGTATACAGTTCTTTCAAAACAGTGTGCTATAACTGGAGTCACGTTAATTCCCCGAAAATCCGAATATTGAAAAGTGTTGCCCGTCGATCCCTTGAGAACCCTGACCGTCCAGCAGTAAAACAGAGTGTGGTGATATTGGAAATAAAAATAATAAGAATAAAAACTTGTGAAACTTCTTCTTCGTTTTCGTTTGCCGAACATCTAAACTCATGCATTGTTTCACGTAGCGTGGGTTGAAAATGTGTCTTTCCTGACCTTCACGAATTCAATCGATGGAATGAAAATGTACGTCTTCCCTGGCACGTATCTTACTTATTTATAAATTAGAGGACGAGTTGGGAAGATGCTAAGCAGCAGCTTTATTTCACGAGGAAAAGCATTTGACAGTGTGTACTTGATTAACTTGTGGCCCTCGATAGCGATATTTATTTAGCTGGGGTCCGGCATCGATTTTGACGACAGAGGAAAACTGGAATACACGGAGAAAATCCCTCAAGGAAGGCTGAGATGGACTGAAACTCAACCAACATACGATTGCAGAGGTGGAACGCGGACGCGGATGGCGACAACGCCAGCCTAACTCCCCAAGGCGTACAGCACGGGGTATTATGAGTCAAATATCAAGAAGACGCTAACTCTTAAACAAAATCTTTTCTCTATTTTTTTAAATTCTTTTACACTAAATTAATTCAGTACATTATTATAACTGTCATTGAGTATTGCTGAGTATTACCAATATAGTGTCAAGCCAAAAGACTACCGTGGATTTAAAGTTCCGATGAATTAGTCACCATTAATTAATAAACTAATAAATATGCTCTTACGTATCAATAAATCTAACAAGAGCCCTTGTCCCTTTAAATTAGCAGCCGCTAAAATATAATTAATACAAATATGTTCACGACATTCGCAGGTTGTTGCTGTCTTTGAAGACGCGGTTTGCCAACCGTACATAAATAAAACGCGTTCTGTAGCTTGGCCAGTAAATTACAGACTTGTTCCTTTTTTAAACCGTATTTTGGGCTTGTACTGACTCGATACGATGACAAATGAGATTATTCCTTGGGCGTCCTCTGCTCCAAAAGAAATATTTGATATTTGTTCAAACGTGACCTAATTCGCTTTACTTCCAGTTCGCTAACAGATACGTTGCAACTGATTGAAAATATTTTTCAATAATATTCATAGAAGTGAAATGGAATTTTGGGAAGAGCTACTTTGCTTTAAGGAAAAAAAAAAACTCTTGGCTGCAGATAATTGAGGTAAATTGGCGAAAACCAGCTCGAGACCGCGTTGGAACCCTGTCGACAAGGAGGATACCACGTGACATTAGTCTTGGTGACGACAGCATCTGATTGATGGTTTGAGTTACTGGGTCGCTGTGACAGTCAGGCGTTTAACGTAAGGGGAAAAACAAACCAAAACGTTAAATTGCAGAAAACGCGTCCATGGCTGTCCTCAGTTGGTTTTGAGATTTCGTATGATTGACGTTTCGAGCCAATCTGGTAGTGGGAAGTAAGAACACTTACAATTTAGATTATTCTTTTGAGACTTCCCAAAATGGAACTTTGGAACGCGTATGGCATTGTGGGGTCGTTTGAGTTAACAACTAGTATATATATTCATCCTTGACCTTGGAAGCGTGCAAGTTAAGAGAACCGTGGTCTGGCACGCGGACCCTTAAATGTCAGTTGTAAAGGAAATGTTAAAACATAATTGTTGAATCTTATAGTATTTGGATAATTATTGTCCTTGCTAAAGCTGCTTGGTTTGTGAACGGCCATTCCTCTACCTGAGCCCTGGATACATTGCATTCTGAGTACAACTATAATTAACATCTGGGGCAGCTCTAGTGCCAATTATTACTCGTAGTATTTTTAGGATAAGCCAATGGACGAAATGGCACTCCACTATCCTTGTGCAAGAATAACAGCCAGTTATTTGTCACTAGTGTCTTTGGAGATATTATCAATGAATGTAGTAAAATTACAACCAATGTTGAATGCCTAAAACAATTACGGAACCTAAGCAATCAACAAATTATGTCCAGAAATGCAGGCCAAAGAGATGCGCGTTCTGTATGATATCACGAAGTGTCCCCTTACCCTTTTTCTCAACTTCCACATCTCTTGTAAATGTCTGCAGTGTCGCTCTTATTAACTTTACTTCTCAAAGTAAACATAAACAGATAAGATAACCCTTAACTAAAAATAACACGAGCCCTAATCGGTTGCGCTGTCGTAAGTACGAAAGTGGGGTTTAGACGTAAAGGACACTTCGTGTGGTAATCAAACTTGGGCTTGCATCTCAATACCTGGGCCTTGTTCCTCGAAAGCAGATCAACACTAAGCTATGATTAACTACCAACCTAGGTATGAATTTTGTAAGTCAAAAAAGGTTTAACTATGTAATTTTAGGCTAAAGAAAAACAAATGTCTACGTCAAAATTGAAGGCTAAAAATTTTGAGGATTTTTTTTTTTTTTTTTGAAACAACGAAGTAAACTGCAACGAAGGTTTCCTGTAATCCAGGATTAAATTAATCGGGCTTTGAAGAGCTTGGCCCTCAGGGTGCCAATCTAATGAACCAATCATGAAATTTCAGTAACAATAAAAGCAGTCCCCGCTAAGCGCGGTTGAGCCTTCGATTAGCTAAGACATGAAAATATTTTCGACTCACAAAATTGGACACAGAGCTAGTTTACAAGAATTTGCTCGTGTTTCAAATTGGAACTGAGCGATCACAGGTTATTCTTAATTGCTCTAACATCGATCAAGAGACCAACCACAACACAAACAGCAGCAATGAAAAATATAACCCAAAAGCTTATCTTAAGGTAACTAATCAAGACATGACGATCTTGTTGGCCTTTATGTCCATTTGTGTAATCTTTAATCAACTCGATCCCTTTTTTGATGCATATTTCCTCTACTTGTTTGGCGATTGCTGGTCTTCCTACAAAATAGCACTTGGAAGTTTTGCTGGCGGACCTTAAAGCTTTCTCGAAGTTTATCCTGCCATGTATGAGCTGTATCTGGGTGTCTCTCATATCGTTAGCCAACGGCTGATCGTCTGGATTTGTGACGTAAAACTTGAAGGAAATGTCAATGTTTCCCTTGGCCTTTATTTTTCTCAAAAGTTCCTCGATTGGTTCACTAAAGAATCGGAAAAACGCTTGGCATCGAACGGAGTAGAACATTTCAATTTTGCTTCGCTTGTTGTCCTTTTGGCTTTCTCGTGGAAAAAATGGTCGAGTTCCGTTGGCCAGGCAGCTTAAGACATCCAGAAGATATCCGCATCAAGATCCTGTTGCGAATAGCACGTAATGGGCTGGTGATTTCCCTCCGCGTTCTGACTCTTCAGTAAGCTCATCATACAGTTGGCTTACAGACGAACGATAAGGACCCCATGTGTGCAAGGCGTAGGATCTGTCGTCTTCGGCCAGCCAACTTGTCCAAGGAAGGAACAATTGTTCTCCGTCCTGCATTATGGATATCACCAGACCGATGTCCCATGTGGTGTCTTGCGATAGATTGAAAAAGGTCGTAAAGGGATGTGATCGCTGTGGAACGACTCCTAAGCTTTCTCTCATAAAGTGATGAATATAATACACATCACCAACAGCGTGCGTCACTTTTTTATCCAGTTTTATGTACACAACGACGTACTCGTTGTTACCGATGACTTCCTTTCGCACTATTTGAGCATGTTGACGTCTGTAAACCCAGATAGAAAGGACTCGGTCCAAACACCAAATCAGTAGCAGTGGCAGATTAGCCACGTGTGCCAGACCATGAGTGATCTTTCGAATATTGTCAATAGCATACCAGATACCAGAAAACGCGTGTAAGGCCATTGCCAGTGAATAGCTTCTTTGGTTGACATAGTGTGATCTACTCAGGGGAAAGAAGACACAGAAACGCACAATCATGAGTACGAAACGGTAAATCTCATCTGCAGTCAGATGAACTCCATTTTGATCGTTAAAAGTCCAGCCATGCACTGCAGCAGGATCCCAGAACGTTGACCAGTTTAAGTGGTCTTGATAAGTACTGTAGTTGAACGTGCTTGGTGGGTAGTATTTCAGTGCCGTGCCGTCAACGAGAGGTGGGACAAAGATCACAAGGACGTGGGCTAGGGAGGGAATGGCGATGAGAAAGATGCCGGCAAATCCAGAATTCGAAAATGGACATCACGAATCCCTTTTATCGTGATCCATCGTGGAGCAATCTCGCTGAGGAAGTTTGGGAAACACCAAAGCATCGTGTAAAACATTAGATTCTGAGAGGTTATAAGAAGGCGTGCTGTGACAGCCCATACTATGTTAGTTGCTGTTTCACCGATGTTTGTGCCCCAGATAAGCCTGGGATTCTTTCCTCCTCTTCCAAGTACCACGTCACCTTTTAGGACGAAGTGATCAACTATACACAGCGTAGTCAACGCCAGAAACACAATCCAAACCAGTGATTCGTAAGAGATGGAAAACCGCCGGCGATGACGCCGAATGCTAGAAAAACGAGTTTTCGGTGTGGAATGTGTCTGGTGTAGAGGAATTTCCACTGAAAAGGTACTTGGTTGGGACGAAACTTTGTGCTTTTTCAGTGATGTTCGTGAGTGGCTCACACTGAGGTCTTCTGTCTCCTGTTTGGGAGAGAAAGGGAAAAATGAATAGAAGTGCTTATTAAGCAATTAAGGGCTGTAGTCTCTACGACGGCGACGGCAATGAGAAAGGGACCTAATAGTAGCATTTAAAGTCACTATTTCATCTGTCGTGCATATGCCTGCGCGAGTTGATAAGAGAGCTTTTGAAAATGTCTCGGTTTTTTCCAATTCTTTCGAAGTGTTCGATTAGTTTATTTCAGCTGCTTGCATCGAGTTTATAATCGTATTTTTTACTTGCAATCAGCGTTATGTAATTATACAGAAGAAGGATTTTGTGGCGATAGCTGTTTAACATTTTGCTTTCGAAGGATTGTTTTCATAGAATCGTGATTCCGCATGTGTCCCAGCTGACGTAGTCCCATTAACAACCACTTTGGCATTTTGTTCTTTTCCTCTCAGTTCTCTGCAAATCTAAGTCGTGAGAGAAGCAAATCTCACGTTCTGCGAAAATCGTGTTTTTTTGCAATGGCAATTTTTTTTTTTTTCTCATGACAAGTTCAATCGACACCGTTCGTATAAATTCAGTCTCTGGATAATTGAGTTAGATCTTAATGAGTCACATCCAACACGAAGAGTACTTTTAATTTTAAGCATTTGCTAGGTATCTCAAACCAGAAGGTGATGCATTGGAAAGTTTAGCGTTAGTTTTTAGCTTAGGGTAAATACAGCTGTTTATTTTTACTTGAGGAGCAGCATTTGGAGGACACTTAATGACGTTAAGTGTTTGTATTCCGAGACACGAGTGATGTTGAAGTTCGGGAGAAGAGCAAGGGGAAACTTTGCCGGTGACGTTTATTGAAATCCGCGTGCATCTTGGGGCATTTCTGGACATATCAATACATAACCTAAATGGATCGAAATAGGATGTCAGAGAATTTTTCACTTTGCGTTTACAGCGAACGACCTGCAGAAATTTGCGTTTTAAGCAAGTTCAATTTTTTTCCTGTTGTCTATAGCTACAAACATTTATCAAATTCTTAAAAGAGAATGTTCTAAGGGAAATCAAAGATGGTCAACTTGGTGACCTGTAGTTGGGAATTTAACAGCTGCATTTGTTGTTGTTGTTATTTTGACAAATGAAATGAAAATCATGGTAGAGACCCTCAAATAGTCTGATCAACAGCTTCAATGATCAAAATATAGCCGCGTCAAAGTGAAAGATGGGCTTGAAGGGTACCTTCAAATCTCGCACAAACTCTTGATATTTGAACCCCATGTCATCTGTGTATATGTCCTTGATAATCTAGAAAATATAAGCAGGTAATGCATCATTCAACAAGATGTTATTCTCGCGGTGATGTGAAAAAAAAAAAAAAAAAAGAAAAGAAAAGAAAAAAGCAACACAAAACAAAACAAAAAAAAAAAATGTTATTCACATGGGTAATGAGTCGAGAAATCACCATTTGTCATGGATTTATACTTCTGAGCCGCTATGGTTAGAAAACGCACTTTTTACAGCTGTTTGATCTGACAGACTAAGTGTAGAGTAATCCTGGATTTGATCACGACTTAAGACGATATAATAAACTACACTGAATTAACCAAAACTACAATCCATCTACAAGCTCCTTTTCTAATTAGTAAGAACCTTGTTGGGCATGGTCTTGGTGGAGACAATTAGTACGAGTAGTGTGTTACGGCATTGATACTTTTTTTTTTCGGAACTGGGTTGAACGCACATATTTTCTTGATTATAATTTCTGGCAAGCAAAATTGAAGAGTTAAAGTATTCTTTTTTTCATGATGAACCATGAATAGGAAATATTTAGCAAGTTTTTTACAGCTCATCCAAATTTGAAAAATTGTGCCATTTGTTTTCATATTTCATTCCAAGTCAGTTGCCCCATACTGAGATGAAGAATGTTTACATTCCCGGCTTTAAAAATATGAAGTAATAAGATTCTTGATAATTTTGCCTACTTGTCTTCGAGCGACAGCAGAGGCATGTGTAGCAGACTTAAATGTAGCACGCTTGGAAAGTCCACCAGTTTCAGAGGAGTTCTAATTAAAAGTGATATTAAATGTTTAAATTACATAATCGTCGTCATTAACTCACCTTTAAATCATCTTTCTCGATGGCCTCACCAAGTATTTTTAATTCCTCATTGGCGCCCATGTCATCGTCAGGAATTTCATTTCTAAGGAAAATAATAGTATTGAATTTATTTGAGACATAATCGTGGTACACGGTGAAAATGGGGAAGATATATCGTTGACGTCACCTATTGTTATTAATGCACCAACCAGAGCTTCATTGGTTGTTGAAACAAAAGGGTATTTTATTCCTGTAGTTGGCACATTTGAATAACAAAAGCAATGTCTGTAAACAGATATCTTCCCTATATAAGCGATTAGAAAGTTAGGGCTGGTTACTTAAACAGTCGCCCGATGTGAAGGAATCCAGAATCCAGAATTCCTCAAATGTGAAGCTTTGGAATCCGGAATCTAGAGCGTGGACTCCGGAATACATTGTATGGAATCCAGGATCAATTTCTGTGGACCCGCCAGTTTAGAGTCAAGAATCCACTACTCGTAATCCCGGATCCTTGAGCTGGGATCTGGAATCTGGGGGCCACCTGGATTCCTTGACATAGGGCGATAAACAATGTTCAGTCTCTAACTGCGTTGCAAATCGTTTTCCTTTACAAGAGAGGTTACTCCATAAATCCCTTGAAAAGCACTCCAAACGAAATCTAATTTACAAACAGCAGAGAGGCTCTCCGACCAAATCCAAACAGCGAATGAGATTCTACATTTTGTCACTACGTGTAATCCGGCTGTTCCAAATCTTAAAAAAAAATTCTCATGAAACTCTGGCACATCATCCAAATCCATCCAGGTCTCTCGCATATTTTTACACATGGACCGATTCTCTTCTTCCGAAGAATTAAATCGCTCGAGGACTGTGCATACGCGAAAATTCCTTCAATTTAGTTACAATTACTGTATCACCAGAGGCTGAAACCAAAATACAATTGGCAGAGACGTTATGAGTAGGAGTCTCCTACGCCTATCACCCGCTCGTTCGTTGATCGCAATCCACTCCTACCAGAAAAACGTCTGCAGAATTCACAATATGCGAACGCACAAGCTGAGGACGAGAGGCTTTTACAAAATGTCGTCAGTACAAGAGCATTTTCAAAAACAGTTTTTACCACAATTGCTTCTGATCTCGCAATTTGATTGGCTAATTTGCCCTAGTCGATAAGAGTCTAGACAACGCTGTACACGCCATGCTCGCGTCAATTTGTCACGCAATGTAATAGCCAATCAGGAACGCCCATTTTGGGAAATAAACCAATCATATTGCGAAAAAGTTAGAGACAACGCTTGCTCTTTCTTTGTGTCATGATTTTGGTGACGCTCTGAAATAAAAACTTTCTTTGGCGTTGAATATTGTGGTAAAAAAACAAATCGAAAGTGGTTCAGCGTTGTCTGTACTCTTATCGACAACGATATTCGTCATCACAGTGGTCAAAATGTTGTGGACTAACGAGGCGCATTTCCTTTAACAAATTCTAGAGTTAAAAAACTGTAGCAACTGAAAGCAGTCCAAGTTAATTTTCACTTAAATAACAGGAATTTAATGTTTGCAAATTTGTTGGACATTTTATTTTTCCTTTCCACAAATCAGGTAATGCTGACAAATTTGAAACCTTGGAATCTTAGCTGCGGAATGTCCTCTATCCAGGTATTGAAAGTGTGTGATCTAGGCGTTTTGTCCCTCACTTCAATACACAGCCCCCTTCCCCTCTCCCTGACATTTCTCGTTTGACTGACTTTTGCTCCCAACGACTGAATTATTTAGCTGTTGTGTTGACTATGAAGAACTATGTATTTCTGAGGTCAAACCGGAAAGGATTGTGATGAAGTCGATGGAAATCTACTCTCTGCAAAAATATAGATGAATGCGTGTCACTCACTTTGCAAAAATGAACACAGTACCTAGTTTTGTCGCCAAATGACACCTTTGCGAGTAAGCTCTTGATATCGGTTCTTGATTTCAAGGTCTTAGCAACTCTCTGTAACACCAGCTTCTTCTGTTGCTCTTTGGAAAGATCACTGCACTGAGAATCAGCATTCATTTCTGCAAAAAAAAAAAAAAAAAAGAGAGAGAGAGAGAGAGAGAGAGAGAGAGAGAGAGAGAGAGAGAGAGAGAGAGAGAGAGAGAGAGAGAGAGAGAGAGAGAGAGAGAGAGAGAGAGAGAGAGAGAGAGAGAGAGAGAGAGAGAGAGAGAGAGAGAGAGAGACCCTTGCTTTGAACTCAAAATGTAGCACACATCTTCAAAGGAAAAAGCGACAGAAATATCTTGGAAGAAATGGAGAATGAATGAAAGACTTAGTGGAACAGTAAGGCGTATATACCGCTTAAGATATGAAAACGCACGAACTCCAAGCCAAGTTTATTTTGTAGCTTTGAAATGCTGTTCACATATACGCAATGATTTTTTTCAAATAGAAAATTTAATGTCCCAATTCATCACCTTAGTAATCGAAAAGGAACTTCGACCTAGAGAATATTACAAATAAAATATACCAGCAGAGTTTCCATACGACGTGAATTTTGAGTTAGTAGGCTCAAGGAATTATGAACCATGTGAAGTACAAAATAAAGAAACATGAGGGAGACTGAGGCTATGGTTACAGTTACAAAATTCACGTTTTTTTTTTTTTTCCTAGAAACAGAATCGAAACAGAACTTTGTTTACCTTAGTGGTCGCTTTACGTGAGGTCATATAAAGTCTTCGGAAAGCGACAACGTGGTAAAGGTAGAGTCTGCTACGAGCCTAGAAGGCCCATCAGACCGGCCCTTATCTCCGGTTTCTGTAGCATGAAGCAACTAGGAGTATTTCTACACACCCCTGGATGGGATACCAGTCCATCGCAGGGTTACCCCCAGCATTAAATTCGCCGGTACCTATTTATACACCTCGGTGGAGAGAGGCACCGTGCGAGTAAAGTGTCTTGCCCAAGAACACAACACAATGTCCCCGGCCAGGACCCGAACCCGGACCACTGGATCCGGAGTCGAGCGCACTAACCATGAGGCCAGTGCGCTCGACTCCGGATCCGGCGACAACGTGGAATTATGTAGTAAATGACGGAGCGCGAGCGGAACGTCACTTTTTATTTGTTGCGATCGAAGTTTGCAGTTGTCGCCGGAAACATGATTACACTTCTTTGTTTGAAAACAAAAATAAGTTTGCATATTTACAGGATTGGCAGTCTCCTTCTTTGTAACCCTTTCTTTTGTTCTTGGTAAAGGTTATGGCTGCCTAATTGACGATCGATTAGGACCACGACACCTATGACCAAATTTCTCCATACCAAAGTAGCATCAAAATATGTCAGAAGTGCAGGCTATTATATGTACGCTCAACATGACGTGTCTCCTTAAGTCTAAACATTTGCTATCTGTTACCAATAAGAACAAATAATCGACGGGCGCATGCGCACTAATCTACTGGCTTGTTGTATCTACAAATACGGTGTCGCGGCACACTGGGTAATCTAGTGGACCACAATTCTCAGTTTGCTTTTTTGGATTTCATAAAACATGTTTTAGGGTGTTTTGCGACGAAAGTCAACATGTAAAAAAAAAACATGTTTAAGCATGGTTTGCTGTGAAGTGTTGACCGTTTGGACAGGCCATAAGATTATAAGTGTCAGGCTTATCGTTATTTTTCGGTTAGGACTCATGAAAATCAGCCATGACGCTTAATGAAACCTGGTGTTCATTCAATTTCCTTGCAGTTCTGTAAGGCGTGTCTTGAAAAAATTCCAGTTCACTTGTCAATGTATTTCACTTTTTTTTTCTCAAAGATACGAGCCGTCATCGCATCAAATCGAACTTTTCGTTCTCATACTTACTTCTTGTTTCTATCCAGAACTCGCGGTCGAATTGGACGGGTAAGAGAAAATTGATCAAATTAATGAACCTACCTGATTCGACATCGAGCAGAAATTTTGGCCAGTCGCAGTGATTAGGATTTTCTAGATCGCAGTAATAGGTCTGGAGCTCTTCCACTTCTTCATCGCTTAAGATCTCCCGAAATGTCTCCGTGCAAGCTTTTGTAAAGTCACTTTTGGTGACATAGCCTTCTCTGAGGGTATCATATTCGTGAAACTTGTCCTCTAGCTGTAGATAAGAAAAAAGCGGGATTTTGAAGTTTCTATTAAGTTGTTCTTTTTTGTGCATAGATTCCACCAAAAAAGTGTTAAGCTATTTTTTTTTCACGCAACCATTACGTTTAAATGCGTATGTATTGGGAATGCTTTTCTCCCGACACCGCCCACAAATTGTACTTAGCGCTTCTAGCATTGGGTTATTGCTTACAGGAATAAGAACCCGCAATTAAGTAAATTGTAAACTTATCGAATCGAGAGTAAAAGGACGAACAAAGTTAAAAAGTCAATGCACCCCGATACGACTCGCGGTCAAATATATCTAAAAGTTGAAAACAGGCAATCGAGTCCGCGTGACGTCACCATATTTGATTGTCGATCTAATACATTTCCCTTCCAAAGCCGTCCCAAAAACCCATCAATTCACTCTAGATGAAAGTGAACTTTATTTATAAGACTGTCCATGAAATGGATTTTCTTAAAGAAAGGATACGTGCCCCTGGTTCTGATCCTACCATGATTCCTTTTTGGCGAACGTACTCTCTGACTTTATTCATCGGTTTGTCAAAAGCCATAGCCTCGCTGACCGAACTAGAAGGTGACGTTCGGAGGGGGGATTTGCTCCTGTAAGACAACACAGAGGGAAGACTTGAGACAGAATCGATAGAAAGTGACAGCGTTTCGTGTAATTATTAGTTTACAAATAACCAATTGCTGATTTATATGTATTTTTTAATCGCTGAGTGCTAGTTTCCTTGGCGATAACATTAAATTAAATGTGAACTTAAACGAAAACAGAAGGATCGTGTTTTAGTGAGTAGAACTTGGCGCTAGAAACTGGACATGGCATTGGCTACAAAGACAAGATAACTCTTCAGAAGAACAGTCGCTACGGAACATTAAAAATGTCGGCTAAATTCGTTGGGTTTGATTTTGTTGCCCACTCTTCAATTTCATGAAATAAATTTGCTCATTATACAACTGTATTAGTTATTGTACAAAAAGCGTGCGAAAGGAGAACAAATTTATTCAACGATATTGCACAGTTAGTTATTTATACTCTTGGTTATTGTACAGTAGGGAACTGGTTTGACTAGTTTAGGTGCTGACTGTTGCCCCGCGCATGTCATGTATTCTCAGTTGTTTACAATTCACTCGCTAAAAATTTAGTGCGAAAAAGTTGGATAGTAAATAGCTTATTAGGTGTTTGTTGTGCAGAATCGCTAAGTATTTCTACTCGTTGTTTGTATTTTGACTCGCCCTAGCGGGCTTGTCAAAATACAGCACAACTCGTAAAAATACTTATCGATACTACATACCAAAACATCTAATACGATATATATAGCCTTTCTTGGTTACTGTATATCAAAGATCTCGTAGCATGGTGCAACCGCCGAAAAAGTTCGGATCGGAAAACGAATCGAACGAGTACAATGAGAATTTTTCGTTCTGGGCATGCGCAATCCAAAAACACAATCTACAAACGCGCATGCGTGCGCGTAAAAACTCGTTCTCGTACACTTTTGTTTTTTAGGCTTGCACTGAAAGTGAGATTCATTTCAGTCTCCATACTAAATCGTTGATGTGGGCAAAGAAAGGAATTAAAAACACCAGACCGTTATTGGGGCAGTAGGCTTTGGTAGATTGTGCCCGAAAAAAGAGCATATTATGCTTTTAGAAGTGCTCATATTTTTAGAAATTATGCTACTTTCTGAAAATTATGCTCTCTGTCACCGACATTATGCTACTTAGATCTTGAGTAAAATAAAGATCACCAGTAGCTTAACTCTATCAATTCTGACGTTAATGAACATTCATATAGTCCACCTTCCAGTCTTACAGTCTTTAGCATCGCAAATACGCATGTGCGCACCTCAAAAAGCCAAATGATTAACAAATGCTATCAAAATCAACCGCCTCTAGGTTCTGAATCCGGGTCAGAAAGTTTTAGCCCCCATTCTTGTTTTAGACGCCATACAAGCAGAGCCCTCGGTTCAGTACAAAGACAACTATGCATGTTGTCAATTTCTGTTTTATCGGTTATTGTACTGAAGCATTACGCAAGCCTGTAAGTAGTCCACGAGAGCATGCTCTTGTGAATCGTTGAACTATGAGCCGAGGGCTGCACCAGCAGAACCTTCATAACTGCAGAAGGCCAATGGTGTAGGTTATCAGATTGTTGGTCGCTGGAAGTGCTGGGAGTAGATGTACTCGAGGACGACGCCATCTTTGAACTGTAGCCTGAAGGGCGAAGCCGCCGAGCCATAAGCGTGGTGGCTTGAGGAGAGTCATGCACAGGGAAACCTGATTTACCAGACCATATTTAACCATGGGCCTTAGCACATACCTCAACATTTTCCAAAAACAATACAGAAATAAAACACAAACTGAATTATTCTAGAACTATGATGGGATTTTTTTTGTTTTCAACGCGTAAAAGCTCGGATTATGCTAGCAGTGCTAAACTGAAATAATGCTCGTTTTGCTAAATTATGCTCAGAATTATGCTAGCACAATCTACCAAAGCCTACGGGGAAGTCTTTCTTTACATTTCTTGCCTCGTTAGCGTAAGGCTATCATTTTCCAACCAGTCAGCCGAGAATATAAAGTACTAAATTTTGAAAGTGCATTGCACATTGAGCTATCTATGAAAATTTGAACCCGAGGTTCGCGATGATCTCAGCGCCGGAAGAATACACTGGCATCGCAGGGGTCATGGGTTCGAATCCCGTTGAAGGCACTTGAATATTTTTAGGTCTCTATAAGAGACAATTACTTTTTTATTGTCAAGATTAAGAGTCTTTTGTCCATAATAACATAGAGGGCAAAATTACTGAATACTGATTGGTCAATGAAGAGGGCATTTTTTCTTAATTTTGCTTGAGAAGAGGGCAATGACGTCAGCGAAGATCACACCGGCATCGCAGAGGTCACGGGTTCGAATTCCGTTGAAGTCACGTGAATATTTTCAGGTCTCTATGAGAGACAATTACTTTTTTATTGCCCAGATAAGAGCAGACATGACTTCTCTCTTTCGTCCATAAACCGCGCTTTAAATATACATTTATTTCATTCAAAGTTTCCCTTACAGCAAACGTGCACTCACCCTTTACTTCCGGACATGTCCGTAAGACAGATGATTCCTGTGTACATTAACATTATAAATTGTTAGATATTACTGTTATTGTAACCATGAAAATTCGATTTTTAAAAAAAAGGAACCTTGTCGGTCATGGCTGGTTCGTTGGAGCTTTCGTTTCCGCTAGCAATTGATTTTCCAAAAAGTCGACTTACAACTACTACAGCGTAACTCATCGCAGTTAACCTATTCTATCGTTGTTCGTAGGTTAATAAACTTGTTTGCTAAGTAATGGAGACTAGCGTAAGGATGGGAGATTGGACAAATGGAATGTTTTTTAAACAATAGGCCTTTTGCAACTAACGATCACATGGTACAAAATCCGCCATGCTGGAGGGCAAGCTCATTATTATTCCCCCACTGGGACATTAAAACAAAGAGACCTGAACCAGTCAAGCTTGATTTGCCCTTGTTTTAATGTCCCATTGGGGGAATAATAATGAGCTTTGACCTCCAGCATAGCGGATTTTGTACCATGTGATCGTTAGTTGCAAAAGCCTATTGGGAGGTTGAGATCATGGTGAATTAATTATGGCAATGGATCTTCAACTTTACGACAAGGTACCTACCGCTTTCCATCGACATGACGTTGCAGAAGAGAACCTTAATGGCAGTAAGACACTTCCCAAAAACCTGAAAATATATTTTACATCCATGCTAGTTTAGTTTGATCAGAGCAATGAATGTTTATTGCTTTCATTTAGACAGCATCTTTCGCCTCGCTATGTTTGTCTGTCTGCGTGCGGAATGTTTACACTTTGTAGAGATTTTATTGAAGAATTCGACTTTGTAGTAGTGTTTACTCATGTTCATTGAAAACTGACAACGTGAAAGTTACAAATCGAATTATTGCCCACAAAAAACTTTGTTGTTGATATTTGATCATTGCAAAAGAGCGGAATAAAAATAATGTACCGTATCGCTAAAATCAGGAGTACGAACAAACCTTCCACTCACCAGTTTAGTTGGTATAAATATATGAGGCCTTCTCATTGCGGTAATGAACTAACCTGGACATCGTGTACTATTTTTATGAAGCGTAAAAGCCAATCTCGTTGCTGTTCACCCATAAACAATTCCGTAATTCGTTTCGTTTTACTGTAACAACTATTCTTGCAGATACGAAGGGGACGAAAAGAGGAAGGAAGACAGCCTAAAATCACTTTTGTGGTTGCGATTCTAACCCGTCTACTGTACATTCGTTTCGTTTTAAATCGGTGACAACGGTATTCTTACATATACGAAGGGGACGAATACATTAGAGGAAGCAAGAGCCTACAGTTCCACTTTTGTGGTTGCAAGATAAGTAAAAGTAAGGAACAAAGCAGAAGAAGGTCAAGCATTTACATTCGGCATAGCCTAAGCCAGCGAGAAAAAACAGGGAATTTGCCGATGTGAGTGGTTCACTCAATCTCAGTTATCAGCTCATATACCTTATATGGTAAATGATTGCGCTAAGCGTTGCTAAGCTAAAAATTTCTTCCCGGAAAGCAAAGTTTCTCTCTGAATAAAGCCAAAATGGAAGAAAAAAATTGTGGATCAATTCCGACGTTTAGAAGTAAGCGAAAAGGCATAAAAATACTTTTTTGATGAGCCTTCGTCTGTCTGACCACAAGGTATTACACAACATCGCATCTTCATCAAATTTTTTCGATTTCGCTTGGATTTTCTCGCTTTTTTGGCTCGTAATTCGTACTTCCAAACTTTTGGAGTGTAAGGAATTTATTAAACCAATTATTCCATTCTTGCTTGTCGGACATGAGACATGAGACATGAGACCATTTACCATCAGCAAGGGTGACTTTTGACTGCGCAGGCGCGTAATTTATTTTTTGTTGTGTTTTCGACAATCACGCGGTTTTGTGCGCTGTGAAATCGGACAACCAACAGTTTGCCAATCAGAAAAAAGTCCCCCTTGCTAGATGCTGAAGCAAGGGGGACTTTTGTCTGATTGGTTGATAATTTGCCTGTGCCCAGGCTTTTTTGACACGCGAGCGAGCGAAATAACAAACAAAATGGCGGCCGAAGATGTCTTGTTCCATTACTTGTTCCTAACCTGCGATCAGGCCCATTTTTAGCTTCGCCCATATGTTCTCTTATGTCGTCGCTCGCTAAAATTGGGCCTGACCAAAAGTCTCTCAAGAATTCCGGACGGTCGGCCAAATTTTGGCCGACCAAACTCGTGATCTGATTGGCTGTTGAAACGCCGGAAGTGAAAATGCCATCGTGATTGCGCGCAGCTCTCGCGAAGTCCTCGAGACTAATCCGCCATAAGTGTACGAAAAAATCTGCTCCCTTTTGTTCTTACAATGCCGTGGACGGTGCAACTTGATTTTATTTGTATAAATGGGGATATGCCAGCTGAAACATCTCATAACTTGTCCAGAATCGGGTTTGAATCTCTGGAACGAGTGAAATTAGCGATTCCGTTGTCGCGCTCTGTGGCCATGGGGTTGAAAGTACTTTGGCACAAACTTCCTTGATGTTTTGGAAGCTAAATAGCTGGTTCTTTCAAATGGCAATGAAAGCCGATGCATTTTGGTTTCCTGGATGAGACAAGGGACTCGAAAGGGACATATATATCAACAGGAGGAGATGCTGATAAAATCGCAAGTTACACGAATGCATGTTTTGAATATCTGTGTATCAAACAGCTTTATTTCTTTACTGTACATGACACGGTTTGTTTGCACACTTCATAATATTTCCAGTTGATTTAACTTAAAACTCGCACTCCAGAAACTAAAATGGCATGTTTCCAGAGAGATCAATTGTACAACAACAAAAGAAACTTTGCGAGTCCATCTTACTGTTCGTACTCCATCAAAAAATTAACAGCCAAACTTATCATGATTTTACTGAGCGCAATTCTAGAAATACACTGCAACTGAAGATATTACCCGAAAATATCACCAAAGAAACCTTCATGGGCAAACACGTTAAAGGAATAATGTATTTCTCTTTTTTTTTTTCTTTAAAAATCTATTGCCAAACCGTCCAACGACAAAATGCTAGGTTATCTCAATTACAAACGAGATGCTTCCGTGAAGCATACACTGGGTTGCCTGTGGTACGTGTTACAGAAAATAAGAAGGCACTGAATTGTGTGGTATTGAACTACAGCATTCCAGTCTCTGAAGAATAACAAATAAAAGAGAAGCGAGAAACATTGGCTTCTGGGCTCACGTGTTGATAATTTTCAAGTTCCCTCACAACTTCTTTTCACCACAAGTTTAAGCGTGCCCTCTGAGCATCTGACAGCTTTGTTATACTAAAGTTTCCTGAAGTCCCCTAATCGGCGGGGTTAGTATCTGGATGGGAGACCAAAATAATATACCCCTCAAAACAGAAGCATTGGACCGAGAATTCTATTTGAACGCTAACAAATGCGGACCAAGCAAAGAACTGATTTTGTTAGCTTGCTTTATGCGAAACAAATATTGATGCAAAAGCAAAAAAATAGTGATACAAAGTTTTTGGGAAGAGCAGAAGGAAGTTTTCTGGACGGTCGATCGAGAATAAAATATTTTGCCATCAGCAACAACATTTATGACATGAAAACAACATTAATTTTTAACCCCCAATATGAAAAGTTACGATCAGCGACAAACATTGTGGGAGATTTTTGCTGTTGTACTTTTGGCTGCACAAGTAAAAGCGCTAAATCGAAAGTGACATCGGATTCAGCGGGCGGCGTGATGAGGTTACCGCGGCGTCTTTTAATACTCGCGAAACAGTGAAGCATCTGTGTCAAATCATCATTTGACACAGATACCGGGTTTTTGTTTTTGTTAGTTTTCTTTTTCTTTCAAGTTTTATAAAGTTTGACAAGAAATGTGCGAATTCAACACAAAGATCACAATCGCCCAACTCTTCAGGTTGACAGTCAAAACTTTACTCTCCAAGACGAGGTTATTTATCGCCAGGTAATTCCATTGTTTTGGGGATAGCAGCTACTTTATTATTCATTAGTGTCAGATTTTTTTTGCCGATTTTGGGGGTCATTTCGTTGAAACTCAAGCAAGCTTCCAACAGACCTGTTTATTTTCGTTACACTATACCACAAAAATGCTCCCGTATCACATTTCAACACACGTATGCAAATTTGTTAAGCTCGAAAATTACACAACATGATATTAAAGTTCACAAAGGCTGGAAATATCTCGGCAAAATCCTTTTCCAGAGAAAAATTAATCGAAACAAACAACATATTTACTATTAGAGGCAAAAAACCCTTCCTATTTCAATTGCGTGCGTGCAAACAAGAGATGCAATTAAATACATTTTTGACAGTTCACATCAAACCCTTTTCGACTCGGAACCTTGACAGTAAATAATGAAGCACAAAAGCGACAACAACTTTCATTCAAATAATTCTTCACTGTCACATTTCCAAATATTTTACACCTTTGCAGAGTTGTGTACAAAATACCGGTAAATGTAAATTGTCAGACAACTAAGATACGACTTGAGTAAACACTGTGATGCATTCTTGTAGGCGTTCGATTCCTCCTTCAATGTTAATTTGTTAAATCCTTAAAAAAAATTGCTATTTGATTTCCGTGTTTTATATAATACCAAGTTAGTAAAATATTAGAAACAAAGCTCACTTGATATCCGAAGGCGAAAAATGAAATTGTTGTCGAAGACCATTACTCGTCGCTTAAAATCCAGATATTTAGTTTTTCAGCGCTGTCTTGCTCATCCAATTGACGATCCATTATTGAGCTCCATGAGGGTATATTTTGTTTAAAGATCCACTAAAACGCTATTCACGTCAATGACTTATTAGTGAAATTTCCAATTGTTATACCGGAAGACTGTGCAGAGTTGAGAACAGGTAAATACAAATAGAGATACAACTGGGATAACAGATACACTATATGGATTCCTTCTCTGTCTTTGTTGAACCCATACTGAGTTACCAGAGAACTGTTCATTTGGTTTCAGTGTTGTACAAAACACTTGGCAAAATTTTAGGAAGACAGCTCACTTTGATTACGGCTCGACGGGCGACAGATTGTTGTCGAAGTCCATTACTCGTCGCTTTTAACATTCGACAACATTTTAACATTGTCTGTCTTATTCAGCATCCAATACGCTTGCCATTATTGAGCTTCATAAGGGTACATTTTGTTCAAAGATCCACTAAAACGCCATTCGAGTTACATGACTTTCGACGCCATTACCGGTTAAGTTCATCGTTCTACTGTGTCTACCGGAGAAATCTACGCATTTCCCACTACCCTCTCGATCCTAAGAAAATACGCGAAGAAGGCTCTATGCACAAAGACACCACTTAGCAGGGGAGTGACAGGCAAGACTTTTACCGACACGGAAAAAAAATAAAAAACAAAAAATAAAAAAACCACGAAATTAAGACAGATTCCGACTGGATTTTGCCATACTGGCAACCCAGTAATTAAGATGTCAAGCTTAAAAGATTGAATATTCAGTGAAGTTCGGAGGGAGAATTACACCGGCCTTTGCCGCAATATACTCGTCGAAAACATTCCCCATGCTTTAAATGTGTTTTTCTCAAATTAAAGCCAACGGTAACTTTCGAATTCGTCTATAATATTCCTCCCACGGTAATTAACTCTGGTCAAAACAAAATAGCGTGAATCTGCCGTCCACGCGTGTATTGGTGTAATGGAAGTAAATTTGATTGGCCGATGAAAGACATGTCAATCAATCAAAAAAAGTGGGCGGAAGGAATTTGGAAGAGGAATTTGGTCAGGCTCTATTTTTCGTTTCGCCAACTCCACATTACGTACCACGCGAAACTAAAATAGAGCCTGATCGCAGGTTAACTTGCTCCAGGAATCTTTTTTAGCAACAGCATCGTGTACACCTTTTTTTCTTTTGGAATAGCGATATTTTCAGTGGTAGAACTTCTTTACAGTCTTTCGCTCTTGCGTAATCGAATTTTTGTCCGTGGCTTCATGCACAATTGAGTTGGGCAGATTTCCGAGTAAATGTTGTCATAGATCGATTGAGTGGGAGTTCAGCCGAGACCGCCCTGTCAGTTGAAGTCTGCTAAGGTAAGATGAGTTCGCTATTCCTTTCGTTTTGTATGTAACCTCAAGCTAACATAAGCAAGCACAGCCTATTAAATGTTCTTTTAAAAATTAATGTATTTTACTTTCCTCCTTGTCAACAGAAAAAAACCTTATAAGAAATGCCAGCGTTATTAACATCCTCTTCTTCACCAGTTCCTAAATTTTAATTACTGGTTTCAACTAGCAACTTGTGTGGAGGTTTTACTATAACGTCATGGATTGAAATCAGGGGTTAGATAAAAGGGGAACTGTAGGAAGCTGCACAGTAAATAGTTGATGAAGGTGCATGCGAGCTATTGCTATTTCCTATTCTTCTGTCTTTAAAATTCGTTTGTTTTTCATGGAAAATTTCCTATTTTTTGTGCTCATGGCTGGAGAAAAATGTTGTAAGCTTGTGCTTCATGTTGACAAAACAATTATTTTGAACCTCGCAATGATGACTATAATGATGCATGTCCATTTAAATACTGCTATTTTGTTCCTACTTTTAGGTTTTCTTATTTTGTAACCCTAACCCTCAATTTGGCTCACTGTAGACCCAAGCGGTTGGTTTTTAGGCTGGCGTTAACCAAATTGATGGTTTTGGGTTACTATCAAAAAGGTGAAACAATGAGCAGCAACGAGTGACCGGTCAAAAGTGACCTATGTTTTAGACCTGCAGTAGGGGAACGTCATTGATGATTCTAATAACTTTTTAATTACCCCACAATGTGTGATGAATATAAATACAGCTTTTGGTCATGCACAATCTGTGACTGGAATAAACTTCCCCCAGATGTACTCAGCCTTGATGATGACAATGCTTTTAAAGTGAAACTACTGCACTAACCAGTCCCTACCGACCACCTGCATTATGTCTTTTCAAGATTTTGTAGAATCTACAATACTAGACATATTTAGTTGGAACACTTAGCGAATGGTCAGAATCATCGTGTTACAAGATCGTAGCTTATACCACTCCCCCCTTCCCCCATTCAGGAAGGGGGAAACGGCGATGGGTGTTCCAACAAATGTGACGAGTATTGTAGCCCACCAAAAATATTAAGATGCTGGTTAACTTTATGACAAGGAGTTGAGATTTCGGTTGATTCTACAGGGGCATAACCGTAACGTAAGAACCGTGCGTGTCTGGTCTTCTCGAGACAGAGGTGAGAGATGATTTCATGCAGACTGAAACGCCTAAATTGCTCTGTTGTAAACATGGCGGTTCACAGCACCAGTGAAGTCGTCTCTCTGGCCTTTCTGTTGACGAATTCCAGGACCTACCGATACAATTTGAGCAAGTTTTGAAAGCTAAAAACTTCAATCGATGCTGTATTTTGCCGGTAGGACTGGGTGGCTCCACACTCATAAGAAAATCTATGAAATGAGAATCGGGGGTCTTCCCTTGTCATGGAACGGCCGAATTACCCAGAATTCCTTTTGGGCATGAAGGAGGCAAGCGGAGACTGGTCCTCATCAAATGAGGAAAAAGTAGCGAGAAGAAGATTTCTAGGCGGATACTGTTAACGAAGACTGTTAACGTAGACTGTTAACGTAGCCTTTTTATCATAGAAAATTCGGCCTGGCCTTTAGTAATTTATTGTCAAAGAAACGGTATAATGTAAATAAGAGAGTAATGAGATTTATATTTGCGATTACCTGTCCTCTTACGTACCACTTTAGTCAAACTCTACATCTCTATGCAATAAGCGCATTCAAAATTTCCTCATATTATTGTATAAAAGTAGTTAAAGAAAGAAAAGGCTTGTCTTGCATATATGAAAAATACGTTTTCTCTCCCGTTCTCTTCTTATGCATGATCTTCGTGGAAATTACATTCTGTCCCTCAATAAACCTAGAACAACCAGTTATGGTCTTAGTTCTTTTTCTTACGTATTAGCTAAGTACGTTGCGAAATGCGCTACCTGATTTTTCCCGTACCACTGAATTTACTGGTTTTAAACTAATCCAGGGCCTCGGCTTTTCGTTTTGATTAATATATCTTTAAGTGTTATTTAATATTTAGTTATGTATCTGTATATATTATGTATGTTAGCTGTAATATCTCGAAGATATTATTCTGAAATATATGAAAAATACGTTTTCTCTCCCGTTCTCTTCTTATGCATGATCTTCGTGGAAATTACATTCTGTCCCTCAATAAACCTAGAACAACCAGTTATGGTCTTAGTTCTTTTTCTTACGTATTAGCTAAGTACGTTGCGAAATGCGCTACCTGATTTTTCCCGTACCACTGAATTTACTGGTTTTAAACTAATCCAGGGCCTCGGCTTTTCGTTTTGATTAATATATCTTTAAGTATTATTTAATATTTAGTTATGTATCTGTATATATTATGTATGTTAGCTGTAATGTCTCGAAGATATTATTCTGCAATTCGAGATGAAATAAAGTTTTATGCATGCATGTATGTTACCTTCGGCAGGGCGCATGCGTGCACTTTGTAATCTGCGACTCCAGTGCTTACCATATGACAGATAAAATGACTTTTCTCTTGAATGTATAAGCCATCGAAATGTTACGTTAATGACAAGGGTGGTTTGGAGGTGTGAGTAGGCGTGGGATTTGTCTCATATGGTTTAGGGGCCGACATATCCCTCCCTCAATGCCGTACCGGGAGGCGAGGTAGGTAGCAGAAAGCAGCGAAGGGCCAACTGCGTCCAAAAGCGATCGCACGGGCCGAAATCCCGGGATGACTCGTTTGGTACGACGCTCCAGCGCCACGTCTGGAGGTACTGCATATTTTCCCGTCTCGTCTTCAAACATTCCGTCAGCGCATGCGTGCGTAAATGTTCAGCCTCTCCGATACCTACAATACTAGACATATTTAGTTGGAACACTTAGCGAATGGTCAGAATCATCGTGTTACAAGATCGTAGCTTATACCACATCCCCCTCCCCCCAATTCAATGTTGTGTGAGAATTTCTCGGGCTACTACTAGTAGTTGTTGAAATCAACATTGGAGGAAGGGGGAAACGGGGATGGGTGTTCCAACAAATGTGACGAGTATTGTAGTATGAAGATACATGTAGATATGCAGCCATTTAGTGAATATGGGTAAATAAGCAAATAATAGATATTGATTAGACAATGTTCACTGACATAATGCTTAACCTTAATTATGATGTAATACAATTGTCACAAGTACATATATAATGAAGATCATGATGCCAGGAAAGGTGATGGTCGATTCACATAGTGACATACCCAAATATCTTAAGATTGAAACTTGTTCAAGGCATTGACCAGCTGAAGTAAGTTGAATTTACTTTCTGATGAGGTTGGAAGATAAAATATTGCGTTTTACTTAAATTTCAAGTTGACTTGTTGGCACAAAGCAAGTCCTAAATATTTGGCAGTTCAGAGTTAATGTGAATTAGAAGTTAATATGTATAAATTATAGTGTTTTGGCATGCTGCATTGCAGAGGTTTCCCCTCCACAAAATGTATACAGTAATTTCAACAAATTGCTATTTACAGGGTGTCAAGTGGATAAAAGGGTCACTTTCTAAAAGGTAAAACAATGACCTGCAATGAGTGACCTGTGGAACGTGACTTGTGTTTTAGACCTGCTGTTCCCCTACAAGATTATATAACCTCACATTATCTTTCGTTAGGTCTATTGAAATTTCACGATAATTATTGTTAAAAGGTGTACACAATTAGTTATGTATGATTATCTTGGGTTTCTAAGAAATATAAAATAATAACCAACTCAGGATGTGTCTTTGCAGCATTTATTCCTTCCTTCCTTATGCTATAACCGATATACGACAATTCTGCTCATCAGTTTTTGGAAAATGACCTTCCTCTTTCTCTTCAAAACAGCATATCTAAAATCCTATTTTAAAAAGCAGTTTTTTAATTCTATTTTGCCTAATACTGATTTCCTTACTTACTGGTATGTACACCTGTATTTGATTATGCACCTATCAATGTTAAGCCGCTGGGGGGGAAGGCCGGGCATAGGAGGGGGATTTGACGTTACAAGTCTGCCCGTGGTAGGGACTTTCGATCATTCGTTGAGTTCCGGGGATCGGGACTTTTGACTTTAACCGTTAGAAGAGTGGGGTCCACTGACGCCATCTTGGCTGCTCGCCATCTTGAATGACCGAGAAAGACCGAAAAATAGTACCGCCATTTTGAAATTACCCAGAAGTCATTAGAAGCAAACCGATTCTCTGCGATTACCGATGAACGCCATGGACTGAAACTCTAAAGACTTTTATGAGGCAGTCATCTATATTCACCTTGTGTGCAGTGAATTTTGTTTCCAAGCAAGCTTATATAATACTAAAAACGAGACCGAAATACTGAATTTCATTTTTATCGGCTCACTATTTGTCACATCATACTGTAAGTCCTCTTATGGGGCTTTTTTGAATATTGCTCTCTTTTATATGAAGTGTAATATTTTATTTCCGTTTTTCCTGTTTACAATTTAAGTAATTAACATGTCATATTCTTTTTTCCTTCACAAAGTATGTGGTTCTATTTTTAGTCAGTCCTTTAGGGCATAGTTTCAATTTTAAAAGCGGAAACGTTTTAGAAACCGAGTTTTTAGCTGTAATAGTTGCTGTCTTAGTGATTAAATATAGATAATGGCCATGAGCTATAAAAAGATGGCAATTAAGGTAAACAAAATTAGCATAACAGTTCATGAAAAGATACCAGAATTTCCCTGTTGTACTGCCTTGTTTAGTAGTATCAGTTGAGACAGTCCTCAAAATTTTGAATTCATTGCTTTGTTAAAAAATAAAATGTATAATTTCTGGCCCTATTTCTGCTGTTCTTTTTTACCTATGCATTTTTGGGAGGAAGCTGGGGCTGGGGAATTTGCAGTCTTTTGACCAACAATAATGCCCCTGGGGTGAGGAATTTGCACTTTGTTTACCCAGGATGACTTCCCTGGGGCCGGGCATTTGGACAGAAAAACTGATCTGAGTTCAAATCTCCCGCCTATGCCCGGCCTTTTTTTTCCGTGTCGGTAAAAGTCTGCCTGTCACTCCCCTGGTAAGTGGTGTCTTTGTGCATAGAGCCTTCTGCGCGTATTTTCTTAGGATCGAGAGGGTAGTGGAACTGCGTAGATTTCTCTGGTGGACACAGTAGAATCATTAACTTAGCCTGCAATGGCGTCGAAAGTCATGTAACGCGAATGGCGTTTTAGTGGATCCTTAAACAAAATATACCCTTATGGAACTCAATAATGGCAAGTCAGTTGGATAAACTAGGCAGGAATCTCAAAAGCGACGAGTACTGGACTTCGACAACAATCTATCGCCCGTCGAGACGAAATCAAAGTGAGCTGTATTTACCTGAAGTACATGGTAATTTGACACGATTGAGTTTCTTCTCTTCACGCACGCAATGAAATAGGAAGAGGTTTTCGCCTCTAAGAGCAAATATGTTGTTTGTTTCAATAAATTTTTCGCTGGAAAAGGATTCTGTGGTATTATGTGCCTTTGTGAATTATAATATCATGTTGTGTATTGAATTTTCGAGCTTAAGGTTGAAATGTGATATGGGAGAAGTTTTTTAGTATTGCTCTGTAAGCAGGAAGGGTTCACAGGCCTGTTGGAAGCGTGCTTGAGTTTCAACAAAATGAGCCCCAAAATCAGTGAAAAATTGTGACGCAGATGAATAATAAAGTAGCTGCCATTTCCAAAATGATCGAATTACCTGGTGATAAATAACGTCGTACGCGTCTTGGAGAGTAAATTTTGACTTCGAATAAACAAGAGTTAGGCGATTGTGATCTTTGTTTTGACTTCGCTCATTTCATTGTCAAACTTTCTAACAATTGACAGAAAAAGAAACTTACAAAAACCCGGTATCTTGCCATCATTTGACACAGATGCTTCACTGTTTGGCGAGTAAACATGCCGCGGTAACTTAATCACGGCGCCCGCTGAATTCCGGCCATGTCACTTTCGATTTTGCGATTTATTTGAACGTAGCAAAAATCTCCCAAAATGTTTGTCGCTGATCGTAACTTTTTATATTCTATATTCACGGTTCAAAATTAATGTTGTTTTCATGTCGTAAATATTTTATTCTCGATCGACCGTCCCGGAAACTTCCTTCTGCTCTTTCTAAAAACTGTGTATCAATAGTTATTTGCTTTTGCATCAATATTTGTTTTGCATAAAGCAAGCTAACAAAATCTGTACCTTGCTGAGTTTG
>OX421451.1:32668394-32675894 GCA_949126865.1 Montipora capitata
TGTCATTTTCCGTTTCGTTTTCTGTAGTTTAACGTTAGCTTTAGGTTTTACAGATCGAGTACAGCCTCGCGACTTCCTGTGGCTTGAGTGCGCAGTCGTACATGTTGAACTCGTCAAGGTATCCTCCAAGTATCCGGCTAACCGAGCTGGAAGACCCTTGTCTGCCAATGCCAGCAAACTTTTCCCAGTCTTGAGAGAGAGTCCCTGAACCTTGTGTATGTTTGACCAGTTTTCCATTAACGTACACACGAGCTGCTCCGCTTCCAGAGTCGTATGTCCCTATTAATTATGAAAAATCAGAACTGAGCTTGTTAGAGTTCTAGAATTGATAGGATTGGTTGACATCGCAGCTGGTAACCAGTCAAAAACAAGGAAACTTTATTTAAGCACGGAATCCTTTCACGTAAAATGGTCTTCCAAGAAGCCATGCATTATTCCTAATACATAGAACACATAACACTTCTTAAAACTATAATCTTTGAAAATTTACAGATATCGTCAAAATAACAAAATGTGCTATAGAAGTTATAATTTCAAATTAACTCACGGTAGTATGATAAAAACGATTTAAGACTGGGTGCCTGCTTAGCCTCGGCTGAGAGACTGTCCATGTGACAGGGCCTATAACGAAAACTCCCTTTGAGGGCCTCGGTGCGTTTATGCTTGCTCCGTACGTGTAAACCAGCCCTTACCTGCAATATGTGTCCATTTGTTTGCTTGAATAATGGCGTTAGTTTCTGCTGAAAACACAGTAGTTTTTCTCTCGTTGCGATGAAACCAGCGAACTTTGCCACTATTTACCTCAAAATGGTATTGTCCCCACGTGTGGGTGGAGGCTTTGCCGCCAATTGTGCAGAAGATTGAATGTTCCCCGCGAACTGAGGATAGCTTCACCCATACTGCCATTGTAACGCCGTGCATCGGCTTCCCGCGGAAGTGGTTTCCACTCAGGGTGATGTAACCGCTGTTCATGCGTACGTAGGGCGCGCAACCCATCTCGCGAGTGGCAAGTTTCCCATGATTCACTTGAACACAGCTGTGCGTAATGCCGTCGTTGGAATTTATGGAACTGTCCCTGACCAAGTCGTTATAAACATCATTGAAAGGCAAGTGCAAGACTGCAAAAAATAAAAACAAAACAGTGCGACTCAGACCATCCCAAGTCCATTAAACGCGGAGTTACCAAGTGTTTGTATGACAGAGTCAACATAGCCTGCGAGGAAGCTCTCCACTGGGTTCGCACACGAGATTTCGGGCGCGAGTGGTGGATGGCGAGCGGCGAGCGAAGCGAACTGGAAGACGATTGGGGCGGAGGCGAGAGAAGGAGAGCTCTCCTTCTCTCGCCCCCGCCACAATCCTCTAGCGGCTCGCTTCGCAGGTTTCGCTTCACTTGCTAACCCAAAAAAACATCACGTAGCCAAATGGGAAGAAAGTGCGCAAAATCGTTTAGCATCGGCCCTTTTTTGTAAAGGTTACTAATGCTCTTTCCCCTGCATGTTACTAAGACCAGACCTATCACCAAAAACTGAGACCCACCGAACTACCGAATAACTGAAGCAAAAACACAAGGCGTAAGTCACTCCGATCCTAGACGAAAGCTAGGAAACTTTAAACAAGAAACTGTGGTCTAGAATAAGAAAAAAATAAGAACGACTTGAGGCTCAATTTTGCTTTAAAAAGTAGACCTCGGTCTCAGCCAAAATTATCTGGTTCTATAAATGCATAGACTACCACAAAAAAACTACACCTTTGAAAAGTTCTTTTCGTGCGTTCTGATTGTTAGCTCGGGTTCGAATAGGTGCTAAATGCTAGTTTAATTTAAATGTATATTAATGAAAATTTTTGGAAAGAGGCTTAAATATACAAAAACATCCAAGATTCTTCAGCTGTTCTTACCGTTTGTACATGCACCAGACAGAAGCATCAGATTAGCGCAGTAAATGAGGTATGGCACAGTTTTCATAGCGCTGGTCTTGGCAGAAGGATTCCTTGTTGGATCTGTTAGGATTAAATGAGAGCCAAGTTGAATAACTTTTTTATTACCTCTCCAAGCTGTTACGGCTCCAAAGAGGCCAGCCCAGTTCGTATAAAATATTTTGTAACTTAACTTTTTTGCAACCGTTTATGTCTTATGGCTCTTCGCAACGTATCAAAGATTGGATCAGAGAAGATTGCAATACTGTGTAATGCTTGAGCAAAGAAACGTTTATACAGGAATTATCACGCGGACAGCTTTAAGCTTCCTGATTTTTAATTTATACAAACCAGAACAAAGACACTAAATGAAAACCCGTTAATTAAAATTAAATGTTTGCTTGACATGTTTGCCTCATTAGCATACGTAAAGTTGATATGTTAAATGCGGTGATTTGTGTGATGCGCGCTTAATAAGGCCCCTGTCGCAATTAAAGGAGTTTTGTTCAACGAATGAATCTCCAAGATTGGCCGTAAAGTAAGTGTGACCCCTGCGTTTAATTAAAAAAAACTTTCCATTAATACGGATTGACAAAATTTAGCCGATCTTCAAAGAAGCCGTAGCACTGCTTCGGAAGCGACCAGATTTGGGCAAATGAGTCAATTTGGTTACAGTTGACGGTAAAAAATGCCGTCTAGTTTACTGCTAAGGCTGTAAACATGCAACGAACACGAGAAAATTCATCTGAAGATATAAAATATCCGTTAAAATCTCTCGACCTTAAGTTGTTTGCCTCCTGAGAAAAGCGTAGTTTAATTTACATGATAACAACAAAGCCAACACAAAGCTATCGTGAATAAAGTCTATTTATTTAGAGCAATTTGTCCCAATCCTGTAGATATCATTACGATTAGTACTATTAATCACCGTGACAGAGTGACAGATTTTGTTTACACTCCTGGTCTTCCGCATTCTTTATGCGCAAAGATAGCTCTTGAGAACGTTGTAGATCCGTATGATGTCTTCTCATACCCGTAAGAAAAATCATTTGGGCAAATGACTCAATTTTGTTACAGATGGGTTGATGATTGATTTTTGTGTCCATCATTGAAGTTTGGAGATCAAATTTAGTTAAATGCGACCGACCTTTTCTCGACCTTAAGTTGTTTGCCTCCTGAGAAAAGCGTAGTTTAATTTTTATAACAACAAAGCCAACACAAAGCTATCGTGAATAAAGTCTATTTATTTAGAGCAATTTGTCCCAAACCTGTAGATATCATTACGATTAGTACTATTAATCACCGTGACAGAGTGACAGATTTTGTTTACACTCCTGGTCTTCCGCATTCTTTATGCGCAAAGATAGCTCTTGAGAACGTTGTAGATCCGTATGATGTCTTCTCATACCCGTAAGAAAAATCATTTGGGCAAATGACTCAATTTTGTTACAGATGGGTTGATGATTGATTTTTGTGTCCATCATTGAAGTTTGGAGATCAAATTTAGTTAAATGCGACCCACGCCCGGGGGGGGGGGGGGGGGTACTCGATGTATCCCTGGTTGGGGGGGGGGGGGTGCGGCGCGGCCCCTCATACCCTGACCCTGTTTAAGACAAATACCGCTGATTTTCCTACCCATTTTAAGACAGAATTCCGATTTTTGATACCCTGTTTAAGACATTTAACCAAGTTTAAGACAAAAATTGATAAATAGATACCCTGATTAAGACAAAAAATGATAAATTCGATACCCTGTTCAAGACAAAAATCCCGAAAAACATACCCTGGCTGGTCGCACGTCCCCATTAAGCCCTTATAAGGGAGTTCCCCCCCCCCCTTCCCCCGGGGACCCACGCCAAAATTTGAAACCTAGATCTTTTTTTTTTTTTCTTTTTCCAACAAATTTTATCGCCCAAGATCTTGACGGTAAAAAATACCGTCTAGTTTACTGCTAAGGCTGTAAACATGCAACGAACACGAGAAAATTCATCTGAAGATATAAAATATCCGTTAAAATATCTCGACCTTAAGTTGTTTGCGTCCTGAGAAAAGCGTAGTTTAATTTATATGATAACAACAAAGCCAACACAAAGCTATCGTGAATAAAGTCTATTTATTTAGAGCAATTTGTCCCAGTCCTGTAGGTATCATTACGATTAGTGCTATTAATCACCGCGACAGAGTGACAGATTTTGTTTACACTCGTGGTCTTCCAAGTTCGAACGTTATTATCATCAACACAAGCAATAGAAATTTCAGTGGATTTTATCCATGATCTCCGGCTTTTCCACGATCCACTCTCTCCTTTTCATCAGTTGTGTTAGCATTGACAGATAAGATCATGTCTGTGTGATAATTACTTCCACTTACATGTTACATGAGCTCCAACGTTTAACTGGCAAAGCACAGGAAAAGTGCCACCACCTCTCGCCTTAGATGCCTCATTTTCAGGCAGTACACGATAGGATTAAGCAAAAAATTGAGATATCCAATTGCTGATGTCACGTTAAACGCCAGTGCTGTGTA
The DNA here is from genome assembly GCA_949126865.1 of Montipora capitata. Classification (NCBI taxonomy): domain Eukaryota; kingdom Metazoa; phylum Cnidaria; class Anthozoa; order Scleractinia; family Acroporidae; genus Montipora; species Montipora capitata. The sequence goes on from OX421451.1 coordinate 32,672,835, forward strand.
TGAATTTGATGGTATGACCATAATAACCCCAACAACGGTGAAATAAGGAAGGTAACAAGCTAGCAAAAGGAAAATATCAACATCATAGCGTTAAGTGATTTCTTATATCGGCCCATATTGAACTGATTTCGTCCCTGTCGTTCCAAGGCATGCTGTTGGCCTTGAATGTGTAGTTGATGATGCCGTATTGCAAGATAGGTTTTTAGAGAGGACACTGAAGTTGCAATAACACAGCAGAAAATCAAAGCGATGACCGTAATCCCTGTTATATTCTCGCTGACAAGCCAACTGGAAGACCAGACTATTCCGAAAATCCAGCATGCTGTTAACGTTATCGCAACGCGTTTGATAGATAGGTAGATAGATTTAGATGGATTTTAGATAGATAGATTTTATTGAAAACAATACATGGCAGCCAAGGGCTGAATTGCGTACCGTTAAAAAGTAAAAAAGAAAAAAAAATACCTACATATATAATAATGCTATATAATAAACTACTGTTACGTTCGAAAAGCTATTTACAAGATCTAAAATTAATTTATACCGTATTTATATTAAAACTTGAGTTAATAAGAAAACTATTTCTTGCGCGTTTCGTGTTTATTTTAGGAATGTCAAATTTGCGTGGTCGTCGAAGCGAATATTTGCAGGCCTGATGTGAAGGCGTATGATCTGAATCACTTAGGATCTCATTAAAAAGCGTGGCACAAATGATTACTGTGGTGCACCCTAAGCGGCCCTATCTCCATGTGAGTAAGAGCTTCATCGTAACTGAGGCTAGGGCACATGATTTTTAAAGCCCTCTTCCGGATTCGCTCTAGCTCATTAACTAAATACTTTGGGAGTGAGTAATAATACACAGGGATCGCATAATCTAAAACTGATCTTACACAAGTGATGTAAAATAACCCTAAGTCATTGCAGGGAACCTTGGCCCTTTTTAGCTGAACTAAAAAGTATAGCCTTTTGGCTGCCTTTTTGATAACATCATTTACATGGGTGTTCCATGATAGATCACTTGTGATTGTTATTCCTAGAGCTCTAGCTCTTTGCCATGTACCCTAATTGCCTCAAATGTTGCCTTGTTTCTAGCAAAAGAGATTCGGAGTTCTTTGCATTTCTCAGTATTGAGTTGGACTCTGTTAGCCAGGGACCACTCGGCTACCTTATCAGCAATAATTAGGGCACTACTAACCTCGCCCTTTCCGACAACTTCAGATGCAGTAGTGTCGTCTACATATTTCCAGACACACGCGCCATTAATTACCAGGTCGTTTATCATAACTACAAACAACCAGGGCCCTAATCTCGTCCCCTGAGGGACTCCTCAGGGGACTGAGCCCCACTCAGAGAGGCATCCCTCGGCCAGTTTGATTCTCTGGAATCGGTTACTTAGCAAATCAATAATCCAATTGATTACACTAATAGGAAGATCTAGTTTACCTAATTTATAGATTAGAATGGTATGATCTATCAGATCGAAAGCCTTTCTATAATCGAAAAGGATATCTCTTACAGTAGATCCGTTGCCATCAGTTCCTGGGATCCACTCATGGATCATGCTGAGCAAGGCGATAGTGGTGGAGGACTTTGGGACAGCTCCGTACTGGTTAGAATCCAGTACCTTCATCACAGCTGGCTTAAGATGATCAGTTACAACAAAGTCCTTGGCGATCTTGGACAGACATGGTGTTGGAGAGATGGGTCTCAGGCCCTTCTTCAGATTCTGAACAGGCGTTTTCTTCGGAAGAAGGGTGACAGGAGCTGGGCAGACGCTGTTCACTGAAGGAGGCGTTTAGGATGGTTTTTACCGGGAAGGCGACCAAGCTTACAAACTCTCTCAGTAGCCAGTTTGGAAGACCATCGGGTCCAGTAGCCTTTGCGGGATTGAGCCTTGACAACAATTTGTAGGTTCTCTCTTCAGTTACCTCCAGGAATTTCGGGCAATCCTCCAGCGGCAAAGAGGGTCTGCGGACTGGATCTGTATTCTTCTAGTGGCTCGAGGAATGCCTTGTTAATGGTGTTAGCAATTTCCTCCGCAGTTCGATCTTGGATCTCTACGACATCAAGTCAAGTCAAGTTTGAAAGTGACAACTTGGCGATACCTTTGCCTCAGTTTAACAGCATAGAATCTGTGTAAACCAATCACTGTCATTGTCAAGAAAGAGACTGATCCCAAGCAGTAACTCACCATAGCGTAAGGGCTTTGAATCGCACAGAATCACCGTCGCTGTACACAATCGAAACACAATAGGTCACAAGTAACGGATAAGCAAAAAGTCCGATACCGAGATCCGAGAGAGCCAGGCTTCCTAACAGTGCCCTCGTTGACTTCTGCAAAGCTTGGCATTTTGGAAGGGTACGTAGGACAAAAGAGTTCCCAAGTATGGTTAGAATTTCTAAAACTAAACTTGTTGTTGCAAGAATAACGTACGCAACGCTGCTGGTCTGGGAGTCGCTCAGGTAGGAAAATCTCACATGGCATGACTGAGACATTTATGGTTATTTTAATGATGAGTGCCGCCGATTTATCCTGCCAGGCTTATTAACAGCTTTTTCCTTAGAGTGATTGATAGCTTGGTTTGTCCAGGAGTTGCCTCACCTGTGCTAAGATAAAATGATTTACATATGGGAAGGAACATAACATAGGCAATCAGCAAAATGAGCAGAGGGTGTAAAATATCTCCACCATTTATAATCAGTGAGTAGTACTTGTCTAAAGGCTCATTTCGTTCTATGTTATACCTCCGAATAAAAACAAATATTCTCGGCAAAGGCTTAGCCCCTCGCATACTCACATAAAATCGACGTCGGCTATAGAGTGTGTACGTTTGCAGACATTCCGATCGTGACATAATGCCAGGAAAATAATTGTTTTCGTCACGATCCTTTTCATACATATACAAGCCATAAAGTGTATAGTGAACAATTATTTTACACGCAGCAAGACCACCCTCTTACTCACAGCGCTATAGCGGCACTAATTTTAGGATATGCACAATTCCAGCAATTAATGATATCAATCCATTAGCTAAGACAAGAATATGAACACACTTTGTG
>OX421451.1:32685894-32693394 GCA_949126865.1 Montipora capitata
TACAGCTGCCCAAAGAAACTTCTTATTAGAGCCAATAAATCCCATGCCGGATACTGAATATCTCTTCTTGAAGCTAAAATAATTTTTTAACTTCGTGCTGACATAAACATGGAACCCGTCCCAGGCTCCTACGCATGGAAATTCCCAGTTCTCTAGGAAGCTTTCAAGTTCATGCTTCCATCCGGCTCTGTTTCTTGGCAAGTAAACACATCTGTCGTAAAGAGTTGACACCAGTATCTTAAACACCTGGTTAAAAATGACACTTGCAGTTGATTCTGCAACTCCGAACAGGTCTCCTACTGTGCTGTAGGTACATCCATGGGCCAATCGATACAAACAAATGGCAAGTTGTGTGTCTGGGGGTATCGGTTCAGGTTTGAAACGAGTTGGCTCTTTGACTAGTTGGTATTCTATCTCACCAAGAATGAACTGAAACGTTTCTCTTTTTATACGCAAACGTTTTTTGAACGCAGTATCGTTCCAATTTCGGTAACCATTTCTCCACCACGAAGAACTTCTTTCTTCATCTGCACCCCGTTCTTTCCTTGGTCTCTTCATAGCCGCGGCACATAAGCCAAGTGCTTCAACCATATCTAGTTCTCCGTCCATAGTCTGCAAAAGCAGCCTCCTCGATTGATTTTTCCTCGTTAAAAACATTTGCATTTCAATTCCTTGCCTTTCTTGGCGACGTTGAGAAATAGACCTCAGAATTTGCAATTCGGCCATCTTTATTTTGTTCGTATATTCGCGCGCTTAAAGTTTATTTGGCGCTTATTTACTCGTTCCATTGTCTTCCAAGAATAGAGCCCAGTCTTTTCTTAGAAGAGCCCTAAGAGTCGTCTATTTTTATGCGTCTCGTCTTTATACCAGCCGGCTTTAACGTCTCAGACGTTAATTGCGTCCAGAGGACCTTAACGTCTCTAGTATAAAAACGGCCATTGTTTCCTCAGGGAAACGTTTTTAGCTCCCTTTTAATTTTAAGCTGATGCGTACACTTACCATATTTGTAGGTTATGGTATATTAGCTCATATACCATGATAGCTTAGCCAATGAAAGGTCTTGAATTGTATTATCCAATGATTCAGTTTTTAATAAACATGGCTGTATAATAAATGCACACTTTTGTGTTTGAACAGAATCGGTGCGGCATCGAAGAAGACCATACTGAGTTACAGATCAATACGGTGACAGTTGAGTAATGGTTCAGCCAATAAAGCATGCAAATATCTTCCCTGTATCGTGTCATTGTTAAATAGCCGGTTTCTGTCAAACTCTTATTACATATCGGGCCCCGAAACGTTTTAACTGATTACGATTTCAATATCTGGCTGGCTACTTTCCCATTCCCAATGGCTCTTACTGTGTGTTGACAAATTCAGTTTTTCAATATTTCGACTGGATTGGTATGAAGCACAAAATGTCTTTGAAATCCCTATTCTTAGTTCAGTGAGAAAAAAACATTTTGAGAACAAGTTAAAGTTGCCAATTACTCCCCGGGAATTATTCCTGTCCAGTAGAAAAGATGTTTGAAAAAAAGTCGTCACCTTAGCCACCCCCAAATTCAGTCGTGTTTACGCAGAATATTTTCCTGTTCAAAACTATTGTCAAATTGGCGTATTTTTCAGAAACATGATATGAAACAGGGAATATTACCTTGGTTATAATATAAGCCGAGAACGTTTGGAGATTTGATTGGTTTATAGTATCACTATTTCCGCGTAATAGTGGTATGACAGCAAAAATGGATGGTATAACAAGGTCGTGGATTCGAATCCCGTTGAGGTCATTTGAATTTTCCAAGTGCATATATATATGAGACAATTGCTTAAATTGTCCAGAAAGTGTGAGGATCACTTCTTCAATTCAGAGTCAGAGTGAGTTATTAAACTTTTTCGTTTTTTTTATTTGACGGGAAAATTGCACTGAACATTAAAAAAAAAAAAAAGACAACAAAAAACAATGCAACTACCGCTGAAATACTCAAGAAACATAAAGCAACGGTATATGACTTTGTGTTTTCCTCAACTCTTCTTTAAAGTATATAAAAATTTGGTTTTATCAGCGGAGTTGATAATGTAAATTGGCCACCGTACAGAGATTCTAAAAGCTGACGTTTCGAGCGTTAGCCCTTCGTCAGAGCGAATCCAAATTTTTGTATACTACTTCCCCACCGACGCAGCACCACAGTTTCTTTAGAAACTACCCCTTCATTCCTCTTTAAAGTACCTATGAAGTGAAAAATTTTTTTGCGTTTTTCTGTCCCTTGTTATGTCTCCTTTTCGAAAGTGCCAATAGCTAGTAATGTTAGAGAGAGAAAAATCCGACTTCTTGTCGCCCAAAGTGAGCTCAGTAGAGAAAAACAGTGGGTCCGGAGACTGGAAACGAGTTTACAAGCGATGACGTAGGAAATTGTTCCAGCGATTTGTTTACCTCACTTCTCCACTGCAACCACTTGTATAGGATTTCTTCAAAGTTCGCCACTTTTTTCAAGTGAAATGTCAGATAGTGATGGATATATGTCCTCTAGTGAAAGTTCCAACGTACAAGAGTCGGACAGTAGCGATGAAATGGAAGTTGTCGGGCTCGTAGAACCATATGCGGACGAGCCACCGGCTCACTCGAGCGACGATGAAGAAGTTGGTTAGTTGGATGGGCTCTCACCAGCAGTTCTTCGTGCAAGATTTGAAAGAGAAGTGGCAGTAAACGAATAGTTTGTGCTATTAACGGCAAGATTTCCGCACAGGTCCCTACTTCATTATGCATACGCTCCTTTGTTTCAAGAAAACAATAGCGGTAACAAAAGACGTCTTTTGGGACTGGCGCTTTGTTCTTTCTTCTTAGAGGTTTTTTTTCTAAGTCTAAATGGACTTTGAAAAAACCGGTCGAACTTCTGACTGAAAAACGGAAAATCGTACATTTTTTCCTGCAATTTTACCCATTTTTCAATTTTAGAATAAGCGCAAGAAGTGCAGTTTCAAGCAATCGTTGTAATAGGGTTCAGATTCTCAAACATAACAAACAAACCAAATAAAAGTACTGTCATCAAAAATTTAATGGCTACCTGCTCTTTTTATCGTGAAACTGTTCTTTTTGTCGGCTTACGAATTAGCCGAGACACTGCAAAGTGTATGTTTTTTTCCTTCCCTGTTTTCTGGATCACGAACGATGCATTTAGTGGGATTTTGCGATTTATCGCTCTTTGTAGAGATCAGCAATATGCTCAATGATGCTTCCAAGTAAACTTTTGTAGAGATCCATGGATGTTCCCGTACGAGGCATACTTCGTTTCACTCCCCATCATGTCTTTTCAATGCCCTGCTCGTGTGGGCTCGTTTGTCTGGGTCGACGAAGTTTAGGCGATAGTTAACTGTGAGATGATGTTAGCCCTTGTCTTGTAGGCAGTTGTAAACTTTCCGGCCACAGGTAGCCAGGGCTAATATTTTTTCAAGGAAAGTTTACCGTCAGAAAATTATGTGTTCTCGCGGATTGAAGGTTATCCATTGCAATTTTTTACTTGAGCATCGCGAAAGAGATCCATCTCCTGATGCACTTTGTCTTTGCCAACTGACTGCGTTTCCATACGGGTTTTGGACACGGAAGACGAAAGTAAATTGTTTTCTTTGCACCACTCTATACACCGCTCGGGATGGGCTTTAAAGCAGGGACAATTTCCAAATGTTCAAATCTCCCTTTGCTGACGCTTTTACTTCGCTAGCCATCTTGATTATTACGAGACACAAGTTTGCTTCAAAAGAAGGCAAACATGAAACGATTTTAATTGCAATGAACTTGTGCATTAAAGTTTCCCATGAAAGATGCACCAATCAGACTGTAAGCGTGGTACACTCTTTCACGCAGTGAACTTATAAGTGTGCCGCACGCACTGGGCATGATCTTATGGTTTGATTTTTTTAACGTTCTTGATCGGAGGAAAGTGAAAAAGTAATTTGCGTGTTTACAGTTTCGATTTATATATTTCTGAATTTCTAATTAGTTGCCACCTTTCAACTCATGCAAACTTGGTGTGGTAAATAAAATTGCAAATATAGTTCCATACATTAAAAGAATTAAGCGACATAACTTAACGCGCGAAGTGCGAATCACTTGGTTTAACGTATTAAATATTAATTTCAGTCGGAAATTCTTTTCGAAAAGCAAACGATGTCCTCTTCGAAGCTTCCGTACGTTCCCTACATTTTTTGACTAATTTCCAACATAGATGAAGGAAAGATGCCGAACATTAGAAAAAAACAGTACAGGAGAATAACGACAAAAATTGAAACGAAAAAAAATTGAAAAAAAAAGACACCCCAACCCCGACCCTGGCCCCCCGGTCCCGGCCCCGCGTTTTGGCTACTACCGTATAAAACGCGGAAGGCGGACCAGGTATAAAACGCGGACAAAGTACAAAGTACGGACTAGGTATGAAGCAAGGACTCAGTTTTCTAAAACGGAGTATACAACGAAACTAGTTTTGTACTGGCCCAGATACAGATTTTCAAAAAAAGGCCTTGAGTACTCTTATTGCCGTGTTAAAATATTGTCACGTATACAGAAATGTTCAGTGACAACATCGACTGGGCTAGAGAAAGTAAGAGTAGAGATTTTATCTCAAAATTGTACTTTAAAATTACTCCACGAATTTGAAAAGGAAAGGGAAAGGAAAGGAACTGTATTTAATTGTTTAGTCGAGCTAACGCTGGAGCACTAATTGGGGACACTGTAAACTGAAATCAACAATTAACGCAAATCAAGTCAAACACTATAGTGGAAAAATTGTTATGAGTGAGAACGGAAACACTTTTGGCATAAACTTTAACTCTATGCATATTTCCATCTGTTATATTTGTTGTCGTGGTTAGAGCCAGGATGGCCGGATGGATTCAACACACACGTATAGTGTTTTGGCTCGTCACGCAATCCTTACTTCCAAAGCCTACGTAGGAGGCTTCAGATAGAGTCGGTAGTGTATACGCGTAATTCAGGACATGGACTGCAACAGTTGTTTTCTTGGTCGAATGCTGTTTACAGACGGACCCCTTCGACACTAAGGTGAACAAAAAGTTGTATCAATCGCAACCATTTTTTTTTTCTTTTTTTTTGGCGAATAGATAAAGGGACCCCCGTCCAAACATCACAGTGGAATCTGTTCCGAAGAAATGTTTAAGATTGACAGGGCACATGACGTCATGTGCACGGAATGCGCATTCACTACTTGCACAAATCCCATAATACACTTCTTTTACCCTCCAAAAATCTGCATAGTCATTCTTTTCGACTTCTCTTGCAAATTGCAAACAATGGTTATGCAAAAGTCTTGGGGGGTAATAGAGGTGTATTATCGGATTGTGCAAGTAGTGAATAAGTAAATATTTCTGAATTTTTCGTTGGAAAATAAGGACGCTTGTAGATCGGGTCGAGATAGTTTTGCCTGATGTTCAATGTATATCCACGCTTCCAGTTATTTTTGTGTGGTCTCGGGTCAAAATAAAACCCTGTTGAAATCAGGATCTCTCACTGAAGTCCTTCAAATTTCACGATTTCTAAGCATAAAGCTGGTGACCCGCGAAGGATTTCATAAATTACTTTCGTGTCTTACCTCTGATAAATACAACATACAAACGTTTCGCAATTTCAACTAAAACCTTCAGTGAGGTATTGATCGCCGTTTTGAAAAGCCAAAAAATATCCAGTTTAACGCTATAGTTGATAATTATGGCGCACCATTCTCATGTCGGACTTCAATTCATTTCGTCAGCGTATCGCTATTTCGTTGCTCTGTGTCTTTTTCACAGTGTTTTGTATTCAGTCCGCATTTTATACCTGGTCCGCGTTTTATATCCAGTCCACGTTTTATACCCGGTCCGCAATCCGGGTCCGCAGTCCGCAGTCAAAAGTCCGCAGTGCGCAGTCCATAATTTATACTGAGAGTCATTCAATCATTTAAACTTTTATTTAAACTTAACTAGATATCGCATTTCTTTTTCTATTAATTTAGCGATTTCAAAATACCACAACGAACTTACGCGCGTTGATCATTCCTAAATTACATGGAGATAGACAATTGATCGAGTTATGAGATGAGTTGAGTTGAGTTTGAGTTAAGATCGAGTTATAATTGAGTTAATATTGAGTTGCGGCACTTAAAAGTAATAAAAATTATGTAGAAGTCATTGGGAAGACCATGAAACGTGTACAGATGTATATTTGCTAAATGATTTTAAACTGATTAAAACAATATTGAATTTTCATACCCGACAGTATTCTGGTTTACTAGTTTACCAGTTTCAGCACTCGGACTCCTTCGATTTGACTACTGTCTGTTTTGCTGTTATGTGGTCTCATCCCAAGCCGACCACATGGCTAATGGGTTCCTTCTGCAGGTACCGGAGCACAGATTACGTAAAACAAAAGAAACAAAAGACAGAAAACAAAACAACTCCAAATAAAGACTAGTCGCAAGTGACCAAAAATACAATGCTTTCCGGTAGATGCAGAAAGACCCGGTTAATGGAAAGACCAGACCACAACACCGTACTCATTTAGGCCTACTCTGGGACCTTAAGTCGCCGTAACTTAAGGCAACTTAAGAAAAAATTGCCCAAAAATACAGGCGACTTAAGGCCATTTAAGGCGACTTAGGGCGATTTAAGGCGACTTAAGGCAACCTTACACAACTTAAATTGCTTGTTCTAATTAAGTCACAGAATATCAACTGATCAATTTTCCAAAATCAGAAAAAAAAAGAACTGTGAAATAATAACTATTATTATATAAACACCAATAAAATACCAAGTGAGCATTCACGCGAAAACACGATATCTTCACACCTGAACAGATCACTGTTGCTATGGTTACATATGAAAATCGCGTCTTTCGATGCCTTTCCTGAAATGATTTAGTATTTCATTAGTGTTTATATAACAAATAGAATATGGCATGGCCGCTTGGAGATACGAAATTTCTCTTCTCCTGTTGAAAAATATTTCACTCGTTCGCTGCGTTCACTCGTGAAATATTTTTCGATACTTGAAGAGAAATTTTGTATCTCCGCGCGGCGATGTGATATCCTCTATTTATTTCACAATTTTTAATTGCTATATGACACTGTCAAATGTCTATTTCTGAATGCCACTAGAGCTTTAAAATGCTGGGCTGGAATAACAGCAACCCTAATAAATAATTAGCAAAATGTCGGAGATGAACAAAGAGTTTCCAGCAATCTGATTGGTTGAGTGGTTTTCTATGGAAATAATAATATGATTTTTATATTCACCGCACTAGCTGGTGAATATAAGGCAAAAAAAAAATGGAAGGGCTCCCGCAGGGACTCGTGACCTTTACAACAGAAATAAACTGTGTCGGTTATCAATTATTCTGTGTCGATTATCCATTCTCTGTTGTTCAGCTGTGAAGTTGTACTCACACAATTATTCGTCTCAGATGTACACTCACTCGGCCTTTGGTAAATAACCGTTAAATATGATTAAAGTTACAGT
>OX421451.1:32698394-32703394 GCA_949126865.1 Montipora capitata
TTTCTTCATATCATCGTTTAATTTCGGAATGGTGAAGGAGACCTCCAAGGACGGGCAGTGAGTAGCATCAGTCTGAATCTCTGTCTTTTCGTCATAAAGATCAGAATAAAAATTGTGAACTTCTTCCAATTTGTTATTCGGGTCTCGGTTATCTCGACACCATCTGAGTTTAGCAAATGAATGATGAAATGAATGAACTTTATTTAAGTGTCAGAGTATTTAGCTAAATATAAGCTAATTGTGGACACTAAAAGAACATTCCAAATACAAAATATAAATTAAAATAGGAACACCACGAGTGTTAAAAGCAAATTTAAAATGTTAAAAGTGTTTAGAGCTAATTTAAAATTTAAAAGCTAATTTAAAATTTGCAATCTTTGGTTAAAACAAAGAATGTTCATGTAAAACTATTTACATCTTTAAATATCACTTACTTCAAAGAAAATCTAATATTTAATGTTCGCATAAAGCACAGTTGCTGCATGTGCCCTCAATATAAGAAGTCATGTCTTTCTTCCTAATATTCTGTCTAAAATTGTCTAGCGAAGGTTGCTGTCGGTCACTTGGGGATAGTCTGGACCAAAGATATGGGCCCAGATACCTAATAGAGTGTTTTCTCTATCTTACTGTTGAATAGCGAGGTACATCAAAATCTACATTTCTTAAGGAGTACACTTTATTTTTAAAATTGGAAAGTTCGCCTATGTAGTCGGGGACCAAGCCATTTCTGACTTTGTACATTTAAAATCGCAATCTCTTGAAGCCTTCTATTGTAGAGAGAGGGCAACTTTGCACGTTGTAGAAGGTCTTCGTAAGTATCTGTTCTACAGTTGTAGATTATTCTTAAAGTGCAACCTCCTAACACAACTTTTTTTATTATTATCATGATTTTCTAAGTTCATGAAATATGTTGTGTTTCTTTCACCTTGTTCATACCACTTAGTGCGCGACCGAATCATCGACCCTCTCAACGTATAATCATACAAGAAGATCTTTCAGATCTTAAAATCGCGCTTTGAAAATTTATCTGTTTTCTTACCACTATAGTCGCAACGTAGTACACATTCCAAAGCAGTCTTTGTTGATGGTGCAATCGGAGATTTGACAACGGCTATAAGTAATGGTGCAATACCTTTATGTGCACCCGTTGTCAGTTTGTTGTGCTACAGATTGATCAAGTGATTTGGGTTCTATAGTCATTAGTGAATCAACAAGGACTGCTTTGGAATGTGTAGTACGTTGCGACTATAGTGGTAAGAAAACAGATAAAATTTAGTTTTGCTGGTGAGCAGTCCCAAATTTTTATTCGGTGGCGAATCACGCAACTTATGATGTTTACAGGTATTCGCCAAAAGCTGTTAAAACGTCAATGTACTTAAAATTTTATGAATATTCCACTCTTTTTTTTTAGTACAAAATATATTGCCTTTTTGTGTTATTTAAGCGGTTGATTCGAAGCGAGTATTGAATACATAAAAGGTCATTATGTCATCCATGGAATGTGTTGACGTTTCAGCTTTCATTGGTAGGGAAATAACCACCGCACTAAACATAGCCGTGGATAACGTAATCCTTAAATTAAGTGACGCGTGTGACTACTTTGCTAGGCCAATACTCGTGTAAAAAAACAATTAAATTTAATCGCGACCTTTAGGAAAGAAAGTTGTAAGTTGTTAAAAGTTTTATTATCGTATCGTTGATACCCATACATATCCTATATATATATATATATATATATATATATATATATATATATATATTTAGAATGAAGAACTGGAAATCCAACAATGAAGTCACGAGCCAGTACGAAATACTGACTGATCCATTTTGAATGAAAAACACATATGCCGTGAGTGGGAATCGAACCCGCGTTCCCTGGACTACATGTCAGGTGTGCTAACCACTGCACCATCACGACAACCCTGCTGGAAACAGAGCAATCAGAGAGGTGATTTGTTAGCCGCGGGGTTCCCCGGCGTTTTATCATTCAGGAACAGGACTACATCGGATCATCCGAAGAAGATTCACAGGCTACCAGAAATACCAAATTATATTTAGAATGAAGAACTGGAAATCCAACGATGTAGTCACGAGCCAGCACGAAATACTGACTGATCCATTTTGAATGAAGAACACATATGCCGTGAGTGGGAATCGAACCCGCGTTCCCTGGACTACATGTCAGGTGTGCTAACCACTACACCATCACGACAACCCTGCTGGAAACAAAGCAATCAGAGAGGTGTTTTGTTAGCCGTGGGACTCCCCGGCGTTTTATCATTCAGGAACAGGACTACATCGGATCATCCGAAGAAGATTCACAGGCTACCAGAAATACCAATTTATATTTAGAATGAAGAACTGGAAATCCAACGATGTAGTTCTAAATATAAATTTTAAATATAAATTAGTATTTCTGGTAGCCTGTGAATCTTCTTCGGATGATCCGATGAAGTCCTGTTCCTGAATGATAAAACGCCGGGGAACCCTGCGGCTAACAAAACACCTCTCTGATTGCTCTGTTTCCAGCAGGGTTGTCGTGATGGTGCAGTGTTTAGCACACCTGACATGTAATCCAGGGAACGCGGGTTCGATTCCCACTCACGGCATATGTGTTTTTTCATTCAAAATGGATCAGTCAGTATTTCGTACTGGCTCGTGACTACATCGTTGGATTTCCAGTTCTTCTTTCTAAATATAAATTAGTATTTCTGGTAGCTTGAGAATCTTCTTCGGATGATCCGATGTAGTCCTGTTCCTGAATGATAAAACGCCGGGGAGCCCTGCGGCTAACAAAACACCTCTCTGATTGCTCTATTTCCAGCAGGGTTGTCGTGATGGTGCAGTGGTTAGCACACCTGACATGTAATACATGGAACGCGGGTTCGATTCCCACTCACGGCATATGTGTTTTTTCATTCAAAATGGATCAGTCAGTATTTCGTACTGGCTCGTGACTACATCGTTGGATTTCTAGTTCTTCATTCTATATATATATATATATATATATATATATATATATATATATATACGCATTCAGGTCTCCGACAAAACGAACAAAAAAAACAGGAAGATCTTAAAACCGCGCTTTGAAAATTTATCTGTTTTCTTACCACTATATAGTCGCAACGTAGTACACATTCCAAAGCAGTCTTTGTTGATTCACTATGACTATAGACACAAAATCACCTGATCAATCTGTAGCACAACAACTGACAACAACGAATGCACACGAACTTATTAACCGCGCGGCCATGGGCCGAGCGCGGTTCTTGCTCTGCAATCGCTTTATTTTTTTATTTTCGTTTTGTCGGAGAGCTGAACCAGACTTCCACTCGGCCACATAGTCAGTGGGACTTCCAGTCACGCAACTTAGGATGTTTATTCGCCAAAAAGCTGTTGAAACGTTAATGTACTTAAAATTTTATGAATATAGTCCGCTTTTTATTTACAACAAAATATATTTTTTTGTGTCTTATTGAAACATGTAATCGTGACTTTTAAAGTTGCGTGATTCGAAGTGCCACTGACTATATGACCGAATATAAATTTGGGACTGCTCACCAACAAAACTAAATTTTATCTGTTTTCTTACCACTATAGTCGCAACGTAGTACACATTCCAAAGCAGTCCTTGTTGATTCACTGATGACTATAGAACCCAAATCACTTGATCAATCTGTAGCACAACAAACTGACAACAACGGCTGCACACAAACGTATTGCACCATTACTTACAGCCGTTGTCAAATCTCCGATTGCACCATCATCCGATGACGTAATAGTCTTAGCTTTCTCTCTAAAAAGTCACGATTACATGTTTCAATAAGACACAAAAAAATAAATAAATAAGCCGATTGAAGAGCAAGAACCGCGCTCGGCCCATGGCCGCGCGGTTAATTAGGGAGCATACCCAATGATGACGTCGCGTGGGTGGACGTTGTGCGTGACCCAATTTATGCGTAATGCCCATGCGTGCATATTTTACCTGATTATTTTCCCAACGTCACCAATACACGCCGTCCCGAAACTGGCGGGTTTGAAGTCGTCGCAAAGGAAAACATGACAGCTGAAGGGAAAGGCGCTCAAACGGCTAAGAAAAGGTAAGTTTTCTGCTGACGGAGCTCCACAACAATTGCCCTGATGTGACGATCAGCATATATGTATTTACAGTGAATGCAGATCAGTTTTCAAGCTTATGACCTTAGCTTCTTATATTATTTTGTTGTTGTAGTTATTGTTATTATGATAGGAAGTTAATGACAGGCCTGCACGGACTCCTTCGGTGTGGTTTTTGCGGTTGCCTCGTGTTTTGTTTTTTGTTTGAGCCTAAAAAAAGCTTTATTTTTGCTCTGACGAGCATGTCGTTAAGGGATTTACCCCTTTTGTATGATATTATTGGAGGTTTTTGGTAGATATTTTTCAGCATAGGCTGATTTTCTATGATACTCCATTGTTCCATCAATATCTTTTTAAGGTTTTTGACTGCTGGGTGGTGCGTTGTAACAAAAGGCAAAATTCTCTCGTTTGTCTTTTTGTTTTGAGTTAAAGCCGAAGGTCTGGACGCAAAATTGACCTCCAACAGACAACTTTCTATGATTGCGCAAGGATAGCCGCGCTCTCTCAGGCGTTGCTTGAATTTCTCCAGGCTCTCTTCAAATTAAGTGTTGTTTTGTGCTAAGAAGTCTCATTGCTTCGCCTTTAATGAAGCCATTTTTTATGCCTGGAGGGTGGCATGAGTTAAAGTGTGTGAATTGAAAGTTTTCTGTCGGCTTGTAGTGAGTTCTGATGTCCAAGATGGATTCGTTCTTGAATCGTTCCCCTTTAAACACTTCCGTGTCGAGGAAAGTGATTTCCTTTCTGATATTTCGGCCGTAAATTTGATGTGGGGTGGAATTTGTTAGCTTGTTTTTATCGCTGTCCCAGAGGGAGAAGATATCATCAATATATCTTTTCCATATTCTTGGCTTGGTATCGTTCTGTTGTATTAACGATGTTTC
>OX421451.1:32708394-32735894 GCA_949126865.1 Montipora capitata
TCGCCCATGTAAGTCATACTTGGGACACCGATCTCGCACTTGTCATAGTTGAGGGTGATTCCATTGTCCTGCAACTTGGTCATAACTCTTTCCAAATTTGCTTCATGTTCCTTGTCATCTGCACCAACCACTCGCCGGTCGTCATTCAGGTTGAAGGCCCCTGGGCAGTCTTTATTCACCTGCCACAAAATTTGCTGGAACTTTTCTGTCGCCATGCTTACGCCAAAAAAGAAGGCGTTTATATCTTTTTAAGCCATTGGGTGCAGCAAAAGTGGTAATGTCCGTACAGTCAGGGTGCAATTCGATCTGATGGCAGGCCATGTTTAAATCCAGCTTTGAGAGAATTTTAGCATAGGACACCTCTTGTAATGTCTCCTCCACTGTGGGAACTGGGTGTTTCTCGAGCTCTCTCACAAAAGCTTTATTTACCTGTCTCATGTCTAGGCAGATCCTTATATCTGCATTGGGTTTCTCTACTTCCACTAAGGGGTTGACCCAACTGGTTGGTCCGTCTACTTTCTCAATCACGTCAAGTTTCAGCAATTCGTCCAGCTTTTCATTTACTTTGGCTCTCCTACTAAAGGGAATTCGTCGCACTGGCTGAGTTACAGCTTACAGCTTACAGCTTCCCCAAACCCTCAAACACCTTTGAGAATTTTGCCTTGAGCGCAGCTTTTCTGCCTGCTTGCTTTGCTGTGTCTCCCGGGGAATCATGTTTCAATTCACAGCTATTTATGGGGACACCAATTCTTACCACACCCAGCAATTCAGAAGTATCACGACCTAGTAGTGTTGCAGCTTTGTCGCGGGTGATATAAAACTCTACATTAAGGGACTTACGGGTTTGCGGTAGTTCTACAACAAGATTACTCTTTCCCCTGAGCTGGAGTGGTTCGTTGGATGTATAGGCATAAACTCTCTTATTGCACTCCAACAAGCTCGCATTATCCCCGTTACAAATTCAAACACTCCCTCTGACATTAAACTACAATTAGCTCCTGAATCTATAATAACGTTTATTGGCTTATCTTGAATCAACATCTCTACAGTGTTTTGTGCATCTCCGCTTCTTGCGCTGAACACATAGAAATCATCCCTGTTTCCACGGGTTTCATCCATCGTTTGCTCTGTCACCTGACGTACATCACGCTGGCCCCGTCCATGTTTCGCAAAATGACCCGCTGCCCGCTTTGTCGCATCGCCAGCACTTTCCTCCTTGTCTTGAATCAGTACGAATATTGTTCAACTGGCTCTCTGGTTCGAGAATAAGGGCTTCCTTGTCGTAGTATTGGCTGACAATTTCCAATAGTTTACTGAGGCTCAGGGTTTCCTCACGGTATAATTTAGCCTTTAGATTTCTGTCCTTGATAAAAGAAATTGCACGATCTCTAACCTGATTATCCCGTTCGGCTTCGTAGTCACAGTGTTCCACGAGATTCTGCAAACGAGTACTAAATTGTTGATAGTCTCATCAGCCGATGGTTTTGCCGCTAGAAAGGTCTGTCTAGCCATCGCAGCATTCCTTCTGTGCTTGAAATGGTCCGAGAGGCTGTCCATAGCTTTGTCGTAGTCTTTCGCGGCCATCGAACTTCGGCAGGAATTGAGTTATTGAAAATATCTCGGACTCTGGGTCCAGCAAGGTAAAGTTAAAGGGCTCTCTTTTGGGTAGCGTCGCTAACCCCCGAAGCAGTGACGTACAGTTCCAATTCAGCTTTACAAGTTATCCATCGTTGTGCGAGTGTTGCTGGTTCGCCAACAGCGTCGAACGCAGGCAATCCTGGCAATCTGCCTCAAACTCACAGCCATCGTCTCGAGTTATATCCACCGTTTAAACTCGTGTCAACTTCAGTAGCCATGTGGCAATTTAATAATCCGTTTTCCTCGTCGCAAAATGTGGTGTCTTTACGTCGCAAGGACAAGAACTCGTCTTTGTAACAACAACCTACACTGAACCTATTTATTTATGCTATCGATTCGTTCTCCTTTTTGTGCCTATCCATAATACACGGAAGGCTAGTAATTTCCGTTTCCGGTACACTACAGTATTGAAGTCAATATTTTACTTGTTCGTTTCAGCGACATCTCTTTGTGCTCTTTTTGTAGCGGCGTGATGGAGTGTCCGAGATGCACGTCTTGTATCTTTCTCGCGAAAGTTTATTCATCAAACCTTACCAGTTAAACCGGGGAGTACATATGCTTGGACTAGCATCGCCAATGATTTATGTGCTGTTGAAGAAACATCTTTCACAGTGAATCAGAAATCAGTGAGGGATGGATATAGATCACTTTTAAATAAGCACAAAAAAAAGATGAGGGTACAAGAGAGTGAGAGCGGCTCAATAACAGATGAGAGGGACCTACAGTAGATCAACTCCTTCAAAACATACCGTCGAGGAAACAGAGGAAGCATTTAAGCATTGCGGATTTCAGATTTTTAAATATATTTAACATAATTTAAGGCTATGGCATTTAATCTTTATAAATCACCCATCCCCACCTTTCCTTCACATTCAGTTTGCAAGGCTGCACTATGCTTTAGTCAAGATAGTGCACCCACATACGAGAGATCAAAGGGCTGCAGCAACTTTCATGTCTGTAATACAGCTAATTTGCAAAGGTCATACAATAGTTTGCAACTTTGGTTTAATTAAAAAAAAAGGCTTTTATCCCAGAACATGACGTCACAATTTGTACCATTAGTTATACTTTTTTTCTGTACAATCACAAACTCTCACCTAAAGCCTTACAACTACTATTTTGTATCTTTTGCAAAAGTAGTTTAGTAAAACACTACATTTTTTTTTACCTGGTGAATAAAACGATATCAAAAGTGAAGGATGTTGAAAATACAGCAATAACACTTGATTTCTTGAATACCTTTCAATATAAGCAAAATCCAGAGACAGTTAAAAATAGTCAAGCTTAAACTTGATGCCTCTCATTTAAGATGTGCATGCTCTTGCTTGTTTCAGTACTAGCTTGCAAAGCATATGTCCGTTGGCCTAAGTTAATTGACTTGGCAAATAAACACCATTGCATATGCTTGTGTATTTGTTAACCTACAGTTGGTAACAATATTTTTTGATGTGTTATGTATAGGTAACTAAAGACTTGCTACAGGTCTGACTAGTCTATTAAATATAAGTGCAGGAAACGATTTATTTGTCTCAATTTGCCAAGAGTAGTAAACTATCGAATTGCAGCCTGTAAGGATCAATTGGGCTAGCCCGGCTATCCTACTTTCATTTTCATTATGAAAAGTAATCTTGCAGTGGGAGAGGGACTAAGTTGAAATAACTGCTAGTGGTCGAAGAATATAAACAGGTGCGAGCATTAGTTAATAGGACACAAACGATGTACATTTTGCCTACTGCACTTAGAGCAACCTTTACGTTCTTCTTAAATCAAGAAAACTAAAGTAATTTGTAATGTCCCCAAAGACGCATTCTACACTGGTTCTAACTTTACTCATTGATAAATTAAAATCCTGCTGTAGTGGAGTTAGGTGCAATCCCCTAAAGGGTGCTTGTAGTTGTGGCCGCAAGGGATATGCCAGATCCCCATAAATACTCAATGGGTCTCCATGTGGTGAGTGAGAATAAAGCTGTAACTGTGTTAAGAGATCTGAATCACGAAGCATACCACTATCATGGCGTCGTCCTTCAACAGGACCAAACAGGTTTGCAATTAAGCCATTTTGAGCAACCACTGACTGAAACGTTATAGCATGCAGTTGTTTGTGCCAATTATACAAAAGTTTTTGCAAAGTCCCGGGTTTACAAACAGGTCTTACTGTTCCATCTACAAAGCCCCAGCAATTGGTGTAGGGAGCTCCAGCATTATGAATCACGTCAGCATAGCTCTGGAGACTCGCAGGGGAAAGCCAATTCTGCTGCAAACTTGTTAGACGGTAGCTGTGCTGGTTGTATACCAAATTCACCATTTCCAATGTAATCATTATAAGCTGTGGAACAGGTCTAGAAAATCTTGGGACATGCATATCACTGTATCTAATAGGGTAAGCAAATAGTTTTAGCAAAATGCAAAGTGCCTCAACCCCTAACAACCATTCTATTATAGCAGATTATCTCATCAGGTAATTGCATGACTTCTTTCAGCAGATCAATATCGTTTTCCCAAGAACGAAATTCAGCTTTGCATTCTAAATCGGATAAGCAATCCAAGTCAAACGGATAGTACTGCCAATACGGAAAATCTGGGTTTTTTCGAAGAATTCAGACCGTTAAGGAGAATGAATTCTTCATCATCTATCATCTTTTTATCAAGACTTAACAAAAGACAGTCTCTCGTGTCTCGCAGGTTGGCCATCTTCGATGAGAGTCAGAAAATGCAACAGGAGCTGCGATTGTTGACTACCATATTCTTTCCAAATTCCCACCAACTTTGCGACCACGCATGGCTGCTTGCGTAAGTACCGCGAAATGCGACGCCAGCGATTAGAATGTCGACGGCTCCATTGGGCTCCCGACGACCTAGACCTCGGCGACGTCGTCATTGCGCAAGGTCCCTATTCTCTTTCGTAAACCGTTTTACGGGCTTCAAGATTTTCGAGGTTCTCAGGAGAAGGCGCCTCTGCAACTTTTTCCTCGCATGCCTTTAGTTTTCCCTCATTTTGACTACTCTTACTTTACCTTGCACTAGCTTTTACTTTACTATATTTAATACTAGCCTGACGAGTGTTACACTTTATATAATCCCAATTAATTCTTAAATTTCTAAAAACTTATTTCTTCTAGCCATAGAAGAAAATTGTCCCAAATACTCTGGACAAAAATGGGGTCGTCAAGGAGACTGTTGTTGAACTTCCTGAAGGAGGGACCTCTGGGCTGATCAGCCATGGAGTCTACCTCAAGAACGATAGCGGAGTGATCTGTTTTGATGCTAGTAATAATGGCAATTTTGGCGACATCGTCCTGAAGCTAGTCGCTAATGAACCACCAGTCCAGTCTCCTTTGGATAAATGGTTTTCTTTGATGCGAAGTGATTTGTTTACTTTTTTGGGTTACGAACTCTCCAAGTATCTACCAGGTCATACTGTCTCAAAATAACGTGACGTCACGCGCTCTGGCATCCTTAGGGTTGTCTGCCTGTGCTTAAATCAAATACATGTCGATGACATTATTATAATATCTTGCCACAACTTTTAAGTTATTAAAATAACTACAGCCCTGGATATGCAACCCCGCAACCAAGATTTTTTTAATTGAAGCCTTTCAATCTTTTAACCATGTTCCCAGGGTCTTCCAACTCCCTGAAAGACCCCGGAAACGATTTTGTTTTTAATGTTGTGGAAAATTATATCTGTAATCTAGAACTTTTGTTGGAAGCAGGAGAAGTTTTATGTACTGTACATGTACCTTCGAATATCAGAAAATCCCATTTCGTCTTATCCAAACAGCTGTGAAGAAGATTTGTGCAAAAGGAAGGCAAATGTTTGATGTTGTCACACTCTACAAGTCTTGAAGAGAAAATACCAGCAGGGCAATATTACAGGTAAAGTGGAAGCTAAAAGCTTTTCTCTAAAAAGTCTTAAAGAGAGGTTGTTAATTTGAGAGTTGGCCCACCTTGGTGAAATTTGTTTGGTTATCACAATTAAATTTAATAATTGTTAATATATTAATATTATAATTATGTTGTTATTAATGTTAAAACTTATTAATTAATGATAAAATGACTAATTACATTAAAATGATCAATTATATGTATAATTAATTATTTTATTTTAAAGTCAGAAAAAGAAGTATCACAAGTAAAATTAATTTCAATATACACACTCCAAAAATTTTGACAGTACGGTACAAAACGTTTTTTTTTTTAGTTCGTAAAAGAGCGATTAAGTCTATGCGGTTTTAAAGATCAACGTGACTGTCCTTAATGTTCTGCCCTTCCACTGATGATACGGCAATTATTTTGTCTTAACATTGTTAAAGCACTGTAGATCAGCGAACCAGCAGTTATCCTTTCGCTGCATCGTTAAACTTTCGCCCAAAATTTGTGGGAAGTGCCCTCCCCTTGAAGTTTCTCTCGTCCTAGTTTTTAGCTAATACAATAGCCATTGAGAGAGCGAGAAACTAGGCCGTCATAAAAACAACACAGGTCATCTTACTTGTTAATGTAACAGGGTACCTTTTTCATGGCTTGTAGTTTTTAAGTCTTCTTTTATTCAGTGTTTAAAAGGACGCTGGCCTGAAATACGGAATGGCCAGCATAGGCTACGATTAGAGAGCTTTAGGACGCTTTCCATTTGACAGAACTGACCGGCCAGACAGGGTATTTGGAAGGACTAACTTTACAACGCCTTCGTAGTAACACAATTCGAAGGTGGCATATACTCCTCCAGAAGGATGCGAGAGATTTTCATGTAAGTCTTCTTCAAATTGTTGCATTTTCTTTGCAAACTGACGGGTCTGACCGGCCAGTTCTGACAAAAGGAAAGCGCCCTTAGATTCCTCGCCCGGGTTGCTCGAAGCACAGTTAGCGCTAACCAGCATTAGATATACCATGGAAACCTATAGGTTTTGATACCTCTTAACCAACGGATAGCACTAACCAGGCTTTGAGCAGTCGGCCCCAGGACGAGAACGACTAGGAGTACGAGATTTTCTCATAGAACAACAGTGAGCGCGCGCAAACCAGCGCCATTTTGGCGGGAAAAACGTGATATCGTCGTCATTTTACTACGAGGTTTTGCAAAAATGTCGTCGTGTCAAAACATATCACGAACACGGTAGCAGTCGTGGCATTTTTCAATCAGGAAGATCAGTTACAATAAAGAACCTGTGCTGCTAACAAAGAATAAGATTAATCGTCCGGGTTATAAATTTTCTAAGTATTTTTTGCTAAAAGCAGCCTGTCAAATCTCGTTCTCGTTGTCATCCTCATACTTGAATCTAAAGGTCCCGGAGAGCAGGATTGGTACAGAGGTAAGAGGCAGCTGATTCACCTAGGACCTATCAGTGTGGCCTGGATTCAACTTCCGGACTAGCCGTCATATGGTGGGGTAACTGGATTTCTACTCCGCCTGCTCATAGAAGTTTTTGATTAGTGCTGTTAAGCAATATTTATAAAGGGCATTTAATCTAGGGATTGGTATAAGTACCTGTCTCAATTTAGGATCATTTGCTAGGTTTTAGCTATAGCCGTCGGGTGGATTCGTGATTGGGAATAGAACTGAGTTTCAGTCATTGAAGATGCCGGATTTCCTCTATTTCAAAACCTTGACCGGGTGCCGGTTATCTTGAATAGTTGTGACGTGTCACGGTTCCTCGAAAAAAGCTCTTTGTGTTCAAAAAATAGGGCGACCGTAACACGTCACAGTTGTTGAAGATGGCGGCGACCGAGAAATTTGAAAGTGAGAATCTGTAAAAAATGTAACAACAATACTACTACTACTACTACTACTACTACTACTACTACTACTACTACTACTACTACTACTACTACTACTACTACTACTACTACTACTAATAATAATAATAATAATAGTAATAATAATAATAATAATAATAATAATAATAATAATAATAATGATAATAGGTCTTTATTATTTTTTAAGCAAAAATACATGCTAAAACAAGAACACTTACATTAAAAATAGCAGAAAGAATTAATTAGAATTACAAGGCTATCGACATTACATAAAATAGACATTACATTAAACAGCTACTCTATATTTGAAAAACCTGTTAAAAAAACTATTTTTAAGACACTGGGTATTAACCCTAGGGAGTTGACTACTAGGAAGTCGGAGGCGCGCTGAGCTTTCTTTCTTTTTGGTGACGGAAGGGTACAGAGGGTGACCGGGCATACTGGAGATCTTCTTGAATAGTGAGCGATCAACCTCTTCTAATACGCTATATATGTCAATTTGGTACGAAATATATTTGCGTTTAAAGCAGCGCTGTAGAAAATTATGGACCGTTGTTAATTGAGGTATTGAGGAGGCGTATATGGGTAGACCGTACGTTAGTTTAGGTAAAACAATTGATCTGAAAACGTAATCTACATCTGGTTGTTGGTATCCCTCTTTGCGTAAACATCTTCTCACATAAAGAAAAACTTACTGGCCCCCAGCAGCTTAACCTTAATATGCTTAAATCGATGATTACTTTGTAAAGTAACCCCTAATACTTTTAAACAAGAAACTTGCGTTCTATTGTTCACAGGTTCTATATCACGAACAACCTTCTTACAAAGTATTAGTTCATTACATTTTTTTTAGGATTCCATTCCATGGCATTGTCTATGATCTTGGGTCCAACTGAAAAACTGATGACAACCTCTTGAGAAAGATCTATTTCATTTTTACATACTTTGACTAGCAAGGTGGTGTCCTCAGCATATTTAACTATGCTGATAAGGTCATTATCCCTAATGGCCAAATCGTTAATAAACAAATTAAAAAGATGGGGTCCACTGACACTACCCTGGGTTGTTCCTTTGTTCACATTATGCCATTTATAGATAACACCCTTAAATATCAGTCTTTGTTTCCTATCTATTAGAAAGCTTAAGTACCAGTTAACAAGATCGATAAGGATTGAGATGAAGAGCCTTTAGCTTTTCCCCAACTAACGAGTGTTTTACAGTATCAAAGGCTTTCGAAAAATCCATTGCAAAAAGCCCAACATAGTTACAATCCTTATCATCAAGTGCCCTTAAGTTATTATAATGTATTTGAATCAAGGCGTCTGTGCAGCTGCCGCCCTCCCTATACGCATATTGTGTAACCGTCAGATTTTCCTCAAAGGCTTTCTTACTGTAATGATGGTATAGAGTTCTTTAAAAACAGTGTGCTATAACTGGAGTCACGTTAATTCCCCAAAAATCCGAATATTGAACAGTGTTGCCCGTCGATCCCTTGAGAACCCTGAGCGGCCAGCAGTAAAACAGAGTGTGGTGATATTGGAAATAAAAATAATAAGGATAAAAACTTGTGAAACTTCTTCTTCGTTTTCGTTTGCCGAATATCTAAACTCATGCATTGTTTCACGTAGCGTGGGTTGAGAATGTGTCTTTCCTGACCTTCGCGAATTCAATCGATGGAATGAAAATGTACGTCTCCCCTGGCACGTATCTTACTTATTTATAAATTAGAGGACGAGTTGGGAAGATGCTAAGCAGCAGCTTTATTTCACGAGGAAAAGCATTTGACAGTGTGTACTAATTAACTTGTGGCCCTCGATAGCGATATTTATTTAGCTGGGGTCCGGCATCGATTTTGACGACAGAGGAAAACTGGAATACACGGAGAAAATCCCTCAAGGAAGGCTGAGATGGACTGAAACTCAACCAACATACGATTGCAGAGGTGGAACGCGGACGCGGATAGGGACAACGCCAGCCTAACTCCCCAAGGCGTACAGCACGGGGTATTATGAGTCAAATATCAAGAAGACGCTAACTCTTAAACCAACATCTTTTCTCTATTTTTTAAAATTCTTTTACACTAAACCAATTCAGTACATTATTATAACTGTCATTGAGTATTGCTGAGTATTACCAATATAGTGTCAAGCCAAAAGACTACCGTGGATTTAAAGTTCCGATTAATTAGTCACCATTAATTAATAAACTAATAAATATGCTCTTACGTATCAATAAATCTAACAAGAGCCCTTGTTCCTTTAAATTAGCAGCCGCTAAAATATAATTAATACAAATATGTTCAGGACATTCGCAGTTTGTTGCTGTCTTTGAAGTCGCGGTTTGCCAACCGTACATATATAAAACGCGTTCTGTAGCTTGGCCAGTAAATTACAGACTTGTTCCTTTTTTAAACCGTATTTTGGGCTTGTACTGACTCGATACGATGACAAATGAGATTATTCCTTGGGCGTCCTCTGCTCCAAAAGAAATATTTGATATTTGTTCAAACGTGACCTAATTCGCTTTACTTCCAGTTCGCTACGAGATACGTTGCAACTGATTGAAAATATTTTTCAATGATATTCATAGAAGTGAAATGGAATTTTGGGAAGAGCTACTTTGCTTTAAGGAAAAAAAAAACTCTTGGCTGGAGATAATTGAGGTAAATTGGCGAAAACCAGCTTGGAACCCTGTCGACAAGGAGGATACCACGTGACATTAGTCTTGGTGACGACAGCATCTGATTGATGGTTTGAGTTACTGGGTCGCTGTGACAGTCACGCGTTTAACGTAAGGGGAAAAACAAACCAAAACGATAAATTGCAGAAAACGCGTCCATCGCTGTCCTCAGTTGGTTTTGAGATTTCTTCTGACTGACGTTTCGAGCCAATCTGGTAGTGGGAAGTAAGAACACTTACAATTTAGATTATTCTTTTGACACTTACTTCCCAAAATGGAACTTTGGAACGCGTATGGCATTGTGGGGTCGTTTGAGTTAACAACTAGTATATATATTCATCCTTGACCATGGAAGCATGCAAGTTAAGAGAACCGTGGTCTGGCACGCGGACCCTTACGTGCCAGTTGTAAAGGAAATGTTAAAACATAATTGTTGAATCTTATAGTATTTGGATAATTATTGTCCTTGCTAAAGCTGCTTGGTTTGTAAACGACCATTCCTCTACCTGAGCCCTGGATACATTGCATTCTGAGTACAACTATAATTAACATCTGGGGCAGCTCTAGTGCCAATTATTACTCGTAGTATTTTTAGGATAAGCCAATGGACGAAATGGCACTCTACTATCCTTGTGCAAGCCTAACAGCCAGTTATTTGTCACTACTGCCTTTGGAGATATTATCAATGAATGTAGTAAAATTACAACCAATGTTGAATGCCTAAAACAATTACGGAACCTAAGCGATCAACAAATTATGTCCAGAAATGCAGGCCAAAGAGATGCGCGTTCTGTATGATATCACGAAGTGTCTGCTTACCCTTTTTCTCAACTTCTACATCACTTGTAAATGTCTCCAGTGTCACTCTTATTAACTTTACTTCTCAAAGTAAACATAAACAGATAAGATAACCCTTAACTAAAAATAACACGAGCCCTAATCGGTTGCGCTGTCGTAAGTACGAAAGTGGGGTTTAGACGTAAAGGACACTTCGTGTGGTAATCAAACTTGGGCTTGCATCTCAATACCTGGGCCTTGTTCCTCGAAAGCAGATCAACACTAAGCTATGATTAACTACCAACCTAGGTATGAATTTTGTAAGTCAAAAAAGGTTTAACTATGTAATTTTAGGCTAAAGAAAAACAAATGTCTACGTCAAAATTGAAGGCTAAAAATTTTGAGGATTTTTTTTTTTTTTGAAACAACGAAGTAAACTGCAACGAAGGTTTCCTGTAATCCAGGATTAAATTAATCGGGCTTTGAAGAGCTTGGCCCTCAGGGTGCCAATCTAATGAACCAATCATGAAATTTCAGTAACAATAAAAGCAGTCCCCGCTAAGCGCGGTTGAGCCTTCGATTAGCTAGGACATGAAAATATTTTTGACACACAAAATTGGACACAGAGCTAGTTTACAAGAATTCGCTCGTGTTTCAAATTGGAGAACTGTGCGATCACAGGTTATTCTTAATTGCTCTAACATCGATCAAGAGACCAACCACAACACAAACAGCAGCAATGAAAAATGTAACCCAAAAGCTTATCTTAAGGTAACTAATCAAGACACGACGATCTTGTTGGTCTCCTTGTCCATTTGTGTAATCTTTAATCAACTCGATCCCTTTTTTGATGCATATTTCCTCTACTTGTTGGGCGATTGCTGGTCTTCCTACAAAATAGCACTTGGAAGTTTTGCTGGCGGACCTTAAAGCTTTCTCGAAGTTTATCCTGCCATGTATGAACTGTATCTGGGTGTCTCTCATATCGTTAGGCAACGGCTGATCGTCTGGATTTGTGACGTAAAACTTGAAGGTAACGTCAATGTTTCCCTTGGCTTTTATTTTTCTCAAAAGTTCCTCGATTGGCTCACTAAAGAATCGGAAAAACGCTTGGCATCGAACGGAGTAAAACATTTCAACTTTGCTTCGTTTGTTGTCCTTTTGGCTTTCTCGTGGAAAAAATGGTCCAGTTCCGTTGGCCAGGCAGCTTAAGACGTCCAGAAGATATCCGCATCCAGATCCTGTTGCGAATAGCACGTAATGGGCTGGTGATTTCTCTCCGCGTTCTGACTCTTCAGTAAGCTCATCATACAGTTGGCTTACAGACGAACGATAAGGACCCCATGTGTGCAAGGCGTATGATCTGTCGTCTTCGGCCAGCCAACTTGTCCAAGGAAGGAACAATTGTTCTCCGTCCTGCATTATGGATATCACCAGACCGATGTCCCATGTGGTGTCTTGCGATAGATTGAAAAAGGTCGTGAAGGGATGTGATCGCTGTGGAACGACTCCTAAGCTTTCTCTCATAAAGTGATGAATATAATACACATCACCAACAGCGTGCGTCACTTTTTTGTCCAGTTTTATGTACACAACGACGTACTCGTTGTTACCGATGACTTCCTTTCGCACAATGTGACCATGTTGACGTCTGTAAACCCAGATAGAAAGGACTCGGTCCAAGCACCAAATCAGTAGCAATGGCAGATTAACCACGTGTGCCAGACCATGAGTGATCTTTCGAATATTGTCAATAGCATACCAGATACCAGCAAACACGTGTAAGGCCATTGCCAGTGAATAGCTTCTTTGGTTGACATAGTGTGATCTACTCAGGGGAAAGAAGATACAGAAAAGCACAATCATGAGTAAGAAACGGTAAATCTCATCTGCAGTTAGATGAACTCCATTTTGATCGTTAAAAGTCCAGCCATGCACTGCAGCAGGATCCCAGAACGTTGACCAGTTTAAGTGGTCTTGATAAGTACTGTAGTTGAACGTGCTTGGCGGGTAGTATTTCAGTGCCGTGCCGTCAACGAGAGGTGGGACAAAGATCACAAGGACGTGGGCTAGGGAGGGAATGGCGATGAGAAAGATGCCAGCAAATCTATGAATTCGAAAATGGACATCACGAATCCCTTTTATCGTGATCCATCGTGGAGCAATCTCGCTGAGGAAGTTTGGGAAACACCAAAGCATCGTGTAAAACATTAGATTCTGAGAGGTTATAAGAAGGCGTGCTGTGACAGCCCATACTATGTTAGTTGCTGTTTCACCGATGTTTGTGCCCCAGATAAGCCTGGGATTCTTTCCTCCTCTTCCAAGTACCACGTCACCTTTTAGGACGAAGTGATCAACTATACACAGCGTAGTGAACGCCAGAAACACAATCCAAACCAGTGATTCGTAAGAGATGGAAAACCGCCGGCGATGACGCCGAATGCCAGAAAAACGAGTTTTCGGTGTGGAATGTGTCTGGTGTAGAGGAATTTCCACTGAAAAGGTGCTTGGATGGGGCGATGGTCGTGAGTGGCTCACACTGAGGTCTTCTGTCTCCTGTTTGGGAGAGAAAGGGAAAATATTAGTTAGAAGTGCTTATTAAGCAATTAAGGGCTGTAGTCTCTACGACGGCGACGGCAATGAGAAAGCGACCTAATAGCAGCATTTAAAGTCACTATTTCATTTGTCATGCATATGCCTGCGCGAGTTGATGAGAGCTTTTGAAAATGCCTTGGTTTTTTCCAATTCTTTCGAATTGTTCGATTACCTTATTTCAGCTGCTTTAATCGCGTTCATAATCGTATTTTTTCACTTGCAGTCAGCGTTATGTAATTATACAGAAGAAGGGTTTTGTGGCAATAGTTGTTTAATATTTTGCTTTTGAAGGATTGTTTTCATGGAATCGTGATGTCCATTAGCGCCGTTAGTCGGTCCCTATTGCGCATGTGTCCCAACTGACGTAGTCTCATTAATGATCACTTTGGAATTTTTTCATTTCCTCTCAGTTCTCTGCAAATCTAAGTCGTGAGGGAAGCAAATCTCACGTTCTGCGAAAATCGGTTTCTTTGCAATGTTTTTTTTTTCCTCATGACAAGTTCAATCAACACCGTTCCTATCTGTTCAGTTTCTGGATAATTGAGTTAGAGCTTAATAAGTCACATCCAACACGAAGATTCCTTTACATTTTAAGCATTTGCTAACTATCTCAAACCAGAAGGTAATGCATGGGAAAGGTTAGCGTTAATTTTTTTGCTTAGGGTAAATGCAGCTGTTTATTTTTAATTGAGGAGCAGCATTTGGAGGACACTTAATGACGTTAAGTGTTTGTATTCCGAGACACGAGTGATGTTAAAGTTCGGGAGAAGAGCAAGGAGACACATTGCCGGTGACGCTTATTGAAATCCGCGTGCATCTTGGGGCATTTCTGGCCATATCAATACATAACCTAAATGGATCGAAATAGGATGTCAGAGAATTTTTCACTTTGCGTTTACAGCGAACGGCCTGCAGAAACTTGCGTTTTAAGCAGGTTCAATTTTTTTCCTGTTGTCTATAGCTACAAACATTTATCAAATTCTTAAAAGAGACTGTTCTAAGGGAAATCAAAGATGGTCAACTTGGTGACCTGTAGTTGGGAATTTAACAGCTGCATTTGTTGTTGTTGTTGTTATTTTTGACAAATGAAATGAAAATCATGTTAGAGACCCTCAAATAGTCTGATCAACAGCTTCAATGATCAAAAGATAGCCGCGTCAAAGTGAAAGATGGGCTTGAAGGGTACCTTCAAATCTCGCACAAACTCTTGATATTTGAACCCCATGTCATCTGTGTATATGTCCTTGATAATCTAGAGAATATAAGCAGGTAATGCATTCAACAAGATGTTATTCTCGAGGTGATGTGAAAAAAAAAAAAAAAAAAAAAAGAAAAGAAAAGAAAAGAAAAAAACAAAACAAAACAAACCCAAAAAAAAAAATGTTATTCACATGGGTAATGAGTCGAGAATTCACCATTTGTCATGGATCAATACTTGTGAGCCGCTATGGTTAGAAAACGCACTTTTTACAGCTGTTTGATCTGACAGACTTAGTGTAGAGTAATCCTGGATTTGATCACGACTTAAAGGGGCTAGGTCACGCTATTTTAGGTAATTTTGTATAATTTTGTTAATTGTGAGCTCTAAACGTCAAATTGGCAGAGCAAGAGTCTTTCATTTTCAAAATCACGGCCACATAACAACTGAGGATGATTTTCCAGCTTTGTAAATGACATTTTAATATAGATTGATGTAATTTTGAAAAACGGTGGGCCGACGTTTTTCAAATTTACCCATATTCAATCCATTTCAATCCTCTCCAGTTTTGTCCATCCATGTCCCTTCTTGGCTTTCCTGCGTTTTGTTAGAGATCTTCTATAGTTTTGAACAGTTATTTTGATATTTTAGTTAACTCTATGTCCATTCGATCAGTGCTGAAATTGCCTAAAATTGCGTGACCTAGCCCCTTTAAGACGATATAATAAACTACACTGAATTAACCAAAACTACAATCCATCTACAAGCTCCTTTTCTAATTAGTAAGAACCTTGTTGAGCATGGTCTTGGTGGAGACAATTAGTACCAGTAGTGTGTTACGGAATTGATACTTTTTTTTTTCGGAACTGGGTTGAACGCACATATTTTCTTGATTAGTCAACATGAATAAAATTTCTGGCAAGTAAAGTTGAAGAGTTAAAGTATTCTTTTTTTCATGATGAACCATGAATAGGAAATATTTAGCGAGTTTTTTACAGCCCATCCAAATTTGAAAAACTGTGCCATTTGTTTTCATATTTCATACCAAATCAGTTGCCCCATACTGAGATGAAGAATGTTTACATTCCCGGCTTTAAAAATATGAAGTAATAAGATTCTTGATAATTTTGCCTACTTGTCTTCGAGTGACAGCAGATGCATGTGTAGCAGACTTAAATGTAGCACGCTTGGAAAGTCCACCAGTTTCAGAGGAGTTCTAATTAAAAGTGCTATTAAATGTTTAAATTACATAATCGTCGTCATTAACTCACCTTTAAATCATCTTTCTCCATGGCCTCACCAAGTATTTTTAATTCCTCATTGGCGCCCATGTCATCGTCAGGAATTTCATTTCTAAGAAAATAATAGTATTGAATTTATTTGAGACATAATCGTGGTACACGGTGAAAATGGGGAAGATATATCGTTGACGTCACCTATTGTTATTAATGCACCAACCAGAGCTTCATTGATTGTTGAAACAAAAGGGTATTTTATTCCTGTAGTTGGCACATTTGAATAACAAAAACAATGCCTGTAAACAGATATCTTCCCTATATAAGCGATTAGGCAGTTAGGGCTGGTTACTTAAACAGTCGCCCGATGTGAAGGAATCCAGAATCCGGAATTCCTCAAATGTGAAGCTTTGGAATCCGGAATCTAGAGCATAGACTCCGGAATACATTGTATGGAATCCAGGATCAATTTCTGTGGACTCGCCAGTTTAGAGTCAAGAATCCACGACTCGTAATCCCGGATCCTTGAGCTGAGATCTGGAATCTGGGGGCCACCTGGATTCCTTGACATAGGGCGATAAACAACGTTCAGTCTCTGTGCTAAGCAAAACTGCGTTGCAAATCGTTTTCCTTTACAAGAGAGGTTACTCCATAAATCCAGAGTTACTAACTCTGATAAATCCCTTGAAAAGCACTCTAAACGAAATCTAATTTACAAACAGAAGAGAGGCTCTCCGACCAAATCCAAACAGCGAATGAGATTCTACATTTTGTCACTACGTGTAATCCGGCTGTTCCAAATCTTAAAAAAAAATTCTCATGAAACTCTGGCACATCATCCAAATACATCCAGGTCTCTCGCATATTTTTACACATGGACCGATTCTCTTCTTCCGAAGAATTAAATCGCTCGAGGACCGTGCATACGCGAAAATTCCTTCAATTTAGTTACAATTACTGTATCACCAGAGGCTGAAACCAAGATACAATTGGCAGAGACGTTATGAGTAGGAGTCTCCTACACCTATCACCCCCTCGTTCGTTGATCGCAATCCACTCCTACCAGAAAAACGTCTGCAGAATTCACAATATGCGAACGCACAAGCTGAGGACCAGAGGCTTTTACAAAACAGTTTTTACCACAATTGCTTCTGATCTCGCAATTTGATTGGCTAATTTGCCCTTGTCGATAAGAGTCTAGACAACGCTGTACGCACCATGCTCGCGTCAATTTGTCACGCAATGTAATAGCCAATCACGAACGCCCATTTTGGGAAATAAACCAATCATATTGCGAAAAAGTTAGAGACAACGCTTGCTTTTTCTTTGTGTCATGATTTTGGTGACGCTCTGAAATAAAAACTTTCTTTGGCGTTGAATATTGTGGTAAAAAAAAACAAAACAAATCGAAAGTGGTTCAGCGTTGTCTGTACTCTTATCGACAACGATATTCGTCATCACAGTGGTCAAAATGTTGTGGACTAACGAGGCGCATTTCCTTTAACGAATTCTAGAGTTAAAAAACTGTAGCAACTGAAAGCAGTCCAAGTTAATTTTCACTTAAATAACAGGAATTTAATGTTTGCGAATTTGTTGGACATTTTATTTTTCCTTTCCACAAATCAGGTAATGCTGACAAATTTGAAACCTTGGAATCTTAGCTGCGGAATGTCCTCTATCCAGGTATTTAAAGTGTGGGATCAAGGCGTTTTGTCTCTCACTTCAATACACAGCCCCCTCCCCCACCCCCCCCCCCCCCTCCCCCTGACATTTCTCGTTTGACTGACTTTTGCTCCAAACAACTGAATTATTTAGCTGTTGTATTGACTATGAAGAACTATGTATTTCTGAGGTCAAACCGGAAAGGATTGTGATGAAGTCGATGGAAATCTACTCTCTGCGAAAATATAGATGAATGGGTGTCACAGTACCTAGTTTTGTCGCCAAATGACACCTTTGCGAGTAAGCTCTTGACATCGGTTCTTGACTTCAAGGTCTTAGCAACTCTCTGTAACACCAGCTTCTTCTGTTGCTCTTTGGAAAGATCACTACACTGAGAATCAGCATTCATTTCTGCAAAAAAAAAAAAAAAAAAAGAGACAGAGAGAAATAAATTGAGACCCTCGCTTTGAACGCAAAATGTAGCACACATCCTCAAAGGAAAAAGCGACAGAAAAATCTTGGACGAAATGGAGAATGAATGAAAGACTTAGTGGAACAGTAAGGCGTATATACTGCTTAAGATATGAAAACGCACGAACTCCAAGCCACAGGTTTATTTTGTAGCTTTGAAATGCTGTTCACATATACGCAATGATTTTTTTCAAATAGAAAATTTAATGTCCCAATTTATCACCTTAGTAATCGAAAAGGAACTTCGATCTAGAGAGTATTACAAATAAAATATACCAGCAGAGTTTCCATACGACGTGAATTTTGAGTTAGTAGGCTCAAGGAATTATGAACCATGTGAAGAACAAAATAAAGAAACACGAGGGAGACTGAGGCTATGTATACATTAACAAAATTCACGTTTTTTTTTTTTTTTTTTTTTTTCTAGAAACAGAATCGAAACAGAACTTTGTTTATCTTAGTGGTCGCTTTACGTGAGGTCATATAAAGTCTTCGGAAAGCGACAACGTGGTAAAGGTAAAGTCTGCTACCAGCCTAGAAGGCCCATCAGACCGGCGCTTATATCCGGTTTCTGTAGCATGAAGCAACTAGGAGTATTTCTACACACCCCTGGATGGGATGCCAGTCCATCGCAGGGTTACCCCAAGCATTAAATTCGCCGGTACCCATTTATACACCTCGGTGGAGAGAGGCACCGTGAGAGTAAAGTGTCTTGCCCAAGAACACAACACAATGTCCCCGGCCAGGACCCGAACCCGGACCACTGGATCCGGAGTCGAGCGCACTAACCATGAGGCCAGTGCGCTCGACTCCGGATCCAGCGACAACGTGGAATTATGTAATAAATGACGGCGCGCGAGCGGAACGTCACTTTTTATTTGTTGCGATCGAAGTTTCCAGTTGTCGCCGGAAACATGATTACACTTCTTTGTTTGAAAACAAAAATAAGTTGCATATTTACAGGATTGGCTGTCTCCTTCTTTGTAACCCTTTCGTTTGTTCTTGGTAAAGGTTATGGCTGCCTAATTGACGATCGATTAGGACCACGACACCTATGACCAAATTTCTCCAAACCAAAGTAGCATCAAAATATGTCAGAAGTGCAGGCTATTATATGTACGCTCAACATCACGTGTCTCCTTATGTCTAAACATTTGCTATCTGTTACCAATAATAACAAATGTTCGACGGGCGCATGCGCACTAATCTACTGGCTTGTTGTATCTACGAATACGGTGTCGCGGCACACTGGGTAATCTAGTGGACCACAATTCTCAGTTTGCTTTTTTTGGATTTCATAAAACATGTTTTAGGGTGTTTTGCGACGAAAGTAAACAACAAAAAAAACATGTTTAAGCATGGTTTGCTGTGAAATGTTTACCGTTTGGACAGGCCATAAGATTATAAGTGTCAGGCTTTTCGTTATTTTTCGGTTAGGACTCATGAAAATCAGCCATGACGCTTAATGAAACCTAGTGTTCATTCAGTGTCCTTGCAGTTCTGTAAGGCGTCTCAGTTCACTTGTCAATGTATTTCACTTTTTTTTTCTCAAAGATACGAACCGTCATCGCATCAAATCGAACTTTTCGTTCGCATACTTAAGATGTGCCTTCTTGTTTCTATCCAGAACTCGCAGTCGAATTGGACGGTAAGAGAAAATTGATCAAGTCAATGAACCTACCTGATTCGACATCGTGCAGAAATTTTGGCCAGTCGCAGTGATTAGGATTTTCTAGATCGCAGTAATAGGTCTGGAGCTCTTCCACTTCTTCATCGCTTAAGATCTCCCGAAATGTCTCCGTGCAAGCTTTTGTAAAGTCACTTTTGGTGACATAGCCTTCTCTGAGCGTATCATATTCGTGAAACTTGTCCTCTAGCTGTAGATAAAGAAAAAGCGGGATTTTGAAGTTTCTATTAAGTTGTTCTTTTTTGTGCATAGATTCCACCAAAAAAGTGTTAAGCTATTTTTTTTTTTCACGCGGGCATTACGTGTAAATGCGTATGTATTGGGAATGTTTTTCTCCCGACACCGCCCACAAATTGTACTTAACGCTTCTAGCATTGGGTTATTGCTTACGGGAATAAGCACACGCAATTAAGTAAATTGTAAACTTATCGAATCGAGAGTAAAAGGACGAACAAAGTTAAAAAGTCAATGCACCCCGATACGACTCGCGGTCAAATATATCTAAAAGTTGAAAACAGGCAATCGAGTCCGCGTGACGTCACCATATTTGATTGTCGATCTAATACATTTCCCTTCCAAAGCCGTCCCAAAAACCCATCAATTCACTCTAGATGAAAGTGAACTTTATTTATAAGACTGTCCATGAAATGGATTTTCTTAAAGAAAGGATACGTGCCCCTGGTTCTGATCCTACCATGATTCCTTTTTGGCGAACGTACTCTCTGACTTTATTCATCGGTTTGTCAAATGCCATAGCCTCGCTGACCGAACTAGAAGGTGACGCTCGGAAGGGGGATTTGCTCCTGTAAGACAACACAGAGGGATGACTTGAGACAGAATCGATAGAAAGTGACAGCGTTTCGTGTAATTATTAGCTTACAAATAACCAATTGCTGATTTATATATATTTTTTAATCTCTGAGTGCTAGTTTCCTTGGCGATAACATTAAATTAAATGTGAACTTAAACAAAAAGAGAAGGATCGTGTTTTAGTGAGTAGAACTTGGCGCTAGAAACTGGACATGGCATTGGCTACAAGACAGGATAACTCTTCAGCAGAACAGTCGCTACAGAACATTAAAAATGTCGGCTAAATTCGTTGGGCTTGATTTTGTTGCCCACTCTTCAATTTCATGAAATAAATTTGCTCATTATACAACTGTATTAGTTATTGTACAAAAAGCGTGCGAAAGGAGAACAAATCTATTCCACGATATTGCACAGTTAGTTATTTATACTCTTGGTTATTGTACAGTAGGGAAGTGGTTTGACTAGTTTAGGTGCTGATTGTTGCCCCGCGCTTGTCATGTATTCTCAGTTGTTTACAATTCACTCGCTAAAAATTTAGTGCGAAAAATTTGGTTAGTAAATAGCTTATTAGGTGTTTGTTGTGCAGAATCGCTAAGTATTTCTACTCGTTGTTTGTATTTTGACTCGCCCTAGCGGGCTTGTCAAAATACAGCGCAACTCGTAAAAATACTGATCGATACTACATACCAAAACATCTAATACGATATATATAGCCTTTCTTGGTTACTGTATATCAAAGATCTCGTAGCATGGTGAAACCGCCGAAAAAGTTACATTCTGATCTTCAATTAGCGAACGAATCGAACGAGTACAATGAGAGTTTTTCGTTCTGGTCATGCGCAATCCAAAAAACACAATCTACAAACGCGCATGCGTACGCGTAAAAACTCGTTCTCGTACACTTTTGTTTTTTAGGCTTGCACTGAAAGTGAGATTCATTTCAGTCTCCATACTAAATCGTTGATGTGGGCAAAGAAAGGAATTAAAAACACCAGACCGCTATTGGGGGAGTAGGCTTTGGTAGATTGTGCCCGAAAAAAGAACATATTATGCTTTTAGAAGTGCTCATATTTTTAGAAATTATGCTACTTTCTGAAAATTATGCTCTCTGTCACCGCACCGACATTATGCTACTTAGATCTTGAGTAAAATAAAGATCACCAGTAGCTTAACTCTATCAATTCTGACTTTAATGAACATTCATAAAGTCCACCTTCCAGTCTTACAGTCTTTAGCATCGCAAATACGCATGTGCGCACCTCAAAAAGCCAAATGATTAACAAATGCTATCAAAATCAACCGTCTCTAGGTTCTGAATCCGGGTCAGAAAGTTTTAGCCCCCATTCTTGTTTTAGACGCCATACAAGCAGAGCCCTCGGTTCTGTACAAAGACAACTATGCATGTTGTCAATTTCTGTTTTATCGGTTATTGTACTGAAGCATTACTCAAGCCTGTAAGTAGTCCACGAGAGCATGCTCTTGTGAATCGTTGAACTATGAGTTAAGAATAGAGAATACTCGTTCAGCGGCTGCAGCCGAGGGCTGCACCAGCAGAACCTTCATAACTGCAGAAGGCCAATGGTGTAGGTTATCAGACTGTTGGTCACTGGAAGGGCTGGAAGTAGATGTACTCGAGGACGACGCCATCTTTGATCTGTAGCCTAAAGGGCGAAGCCGCCGAGCCATAAGCGTGGTGGCTTGAGGAGAGTCATGCACAGGGAAACCTGATTTACCAGACCATATTTGACCATGGGCCTTAGCACATACCTCAACATTTTCCAAAAACAATACAGAAATAAAACACAAACTGAATTATTCTAGAATTATGATGGGATTTTTTTGTTTTCAACGCGTAAAAGCTCGGATTATGCTAGCAGTGCTAAACTGAAATAATGCTCGTTTTGCTAAATTATGCTCAAAATTATGCTAGCACAATCTTCCAAAGCCTACGGGGAAGTCTTTCTTTACATTTCTTGTCTCGTTAGCGTAAGGCTATCATTTTCCAACCAGTCAGCCGAGAATATAAAGTACTAAATTTTGAAAGTGCATTGCACATTGAGCTATCTATAAAAATTTGAACCCGAGGTTCGCGATGATCTCAGCGCCGGAAGAATACACTGGCATCGCAGAGGTCATGGGATCGAATCCCGTTGAAGGCACTTGAATATTTTAAGGTCTCTATAAGAGACAATTACTTTTTTATTGTCAAGATTAAGTGTCTTTTGTCCATAAACCCCGCTTTAAATATACATTTATTTCATTCAAAGTTTCCCTTACAGCAAACATGCACTCACCCTTTACTTCCGGACATGTCCTTGAGACAGATGAGACCTGTGTACATTAACATTATAAATTGTTAGATATTACTGTTATTGTAACCATGAAAATTCGATTAAAAAAAAAAAAAGGAACCTTGTCGGTCATGGCTGGTTCGTTGGAGCTTTCGTTTCCGCTAGCAATTGATTTTCCAAAAAGTCGACTTACAACTACTACAGTGTAACTCATCGCAGTTAACCTACTCTATCGTTGCTCGTAGGTTAATAAACTGGTTTTCTAAGTAATGGAGACTAGCGTAAGGATGAGAGATTGGGACAAAGGGAATGTTTTTTTTTTAACAATTGGGCGGTTGAGAACATGGTGAATTAATTATGGCCATGGATCTTCAACTTTACGACAAGGTACCTAATGCTTTCCATCGACATGACGTTGCAGGAGAGAACCTTAATGGCGGTAAGACAGTTCCCAAAAACCTGAAAAAAATATTTTACATCCATGCTAGATTAGTTTGATTAGAGCAATGAATGTTTATTGCTTTCATTTAGAGAGCATCTGTCGCCTCGCTATGTTTGTCTTTCTAGGTGCGGAATGCTAAATATGTCTTTTAATCTTGAAACAAAAATAACTGCAGTTTGATGATTAAGACTGATTTATTGATTTTTGGCATGCATTACCTCTGTGGTAGCAGTTCTCGCTGTTATAAAACTCTGATAATTGCACACTGATGTCATAGATAGCACATTGGTCTACCATGTCTTTGTCAATTAAAGGTTGTCATATAATTATTTGCTCAAACACAATTCAGGTAATTTTCAAAAGTATTGCATTGCATTGCATTGCATTGCATTGCATCGTATCGTATCGGATCGCTAACGCTTGCCTTGATTTTTTCCAGGTTTCGTATAATGTTTTTTTCAACCAATTTATAGACAATAACCATTTCTAGACTTCGCAGAGATTTTACTGACGAACTCGACTTGGTAGCAGTGTGTACTCATGTTCATTGAAAAATGACAAAACGTGAATTAAAGTTAGAAATCGAATTATTGCCCACAAAAAAACTTTGTTGATATTTGATCATTGCAAAAGAGCGGAATAAAAATAATGTACCGTATCGCTAAAATCAAGAGTGCGAACAAGCCTTCCACTCACCAGTTTAGTTGGTATGAATAGGAGGCCTTCTCATTGCGGTAATGAACTAACCTGGACATCGTGTACTATTTTTATGAAGCGTAAAAGCCAATATCGCTACTGTTCACTTTTAAGCAATTCCGTAGTAGGCCTCCTGTCCATTCGTTTCGTTTTACTGTTACAATTATTTTTACAGATACGGAGGGACGAAAAGAGGAAGAAAGACTGAGCCTACAATTTCATTTTTGTGATTGCAAGATAACATATAAGTAAAATTAAGAACAAAGGAGAAGAACGTCAGAGCCTTCACATTCGGCATAGCCTAAGCCAGCGAGAAAAACAGGGAATATGCCGAAATTTTAGGTGCGATCTTGGAAACTAAGCGGAGCTGTGCATGAATTTGATCGGTCCGAAGCATCATTCCAGCTGAAGGACGCACAAGCAAACCGCGTCAGCAATAACCAGAAGCGTGGTTATATGCTTTTTCAATAACTTAGAGGGAGAAAGAAGTGTGACAAATCATAATCAAGAAAATTCGCGTTCTCTGATTGCTGCTGACACGAGAGAGGAAACTTCTAATTAATTTTGCAAAATCGCACAATCTATAAATGATAAAACGGGGCACATGCAAGCTGATATATATAGCTATAGGTTACCGTGTTTCGTGTGATTTTGGTTGTTTTGGTTGCTGAAAGGATTAAGAAATTATAGTGTCCTGCTTAAGCTACGCCTACTTTTAACTTAACTTTGTCGTTTGCAAGTTTCTCTTTTAATTAAAGAAATTAGTTTTACTAAAGTAGCGGGGTTCGTCTGTTCCGAGTCATGGCGCGAGTCCTTGGGGAAAGTCCGAAAAATAAAAATATAATTCACTTCATTTGTCAACACTGAAATAGTTCTTGCTGAACCGGGGCACTTAAAAGAACCGAAACAGCAATAGCAAGTAAAGAAGCATGACAAATCATGCTCCGAAAATAGTTTGTCTTTTCGTAAGAGCGTCTTATATGAGAGAGGAAACTGTTTCAATTGCAAACTTATTGGATGTCTGAACTATGGTGATTAAACATGACGTTTACAAGGCCCTTTAATGGACAGAGTGAGGTGAAGTGAGAAGGGGCTCCAAACGTCGCTGAAAGCGTTTTTAACTGTGACTTGTGGCATTAACCGAAACAATTTATCTCCGTGTTAGGTTGCTCTAAGGTTGTTTGCGTTCGCACTCAGTGCCCGAGCACGATCCTTGCTGGGCACTAATGTGAACTCACCGTTTTTTCAAGTACCCCCGCCAGAATTCGGTACAAGGGCTCGACCTTGTACTCGGGCACGGAAATGGGCAGTGATTCCGGCCCGAGTGCACACGTTTTTTTAATTAGTTTCCTGGCAATTTACCCACAAACCACTGCTTTGTGTACAAGTTTAAACGTAGTGAGTACGTGCTCGGTTTATTGAATGTGAACATATCTGCATATCGGGTACCCAGAGTCTGAACAAAACACCACCATTTTATGCCAATGCCCTGGCACTGGTACTCTATAGCTAGCACCAAGTGTGAACGCAGCCTAAATCATTTACCTAACATTTCGAGTCAAATGTCGTGATATTTGACTCGTGAAAGTTGTCAACACTGAATCGTGCGTCCATTAATGTTATCCATTTTACTGCCGGAGTGGTTAATTCCTAACTAAGTTATACCAAGTTTTAAGAGGAAAGATGTATTGCTACTTAGCCACATACACAAAGAGAGAGAAAGCAACAATCAAAAAAGAAGATGAAAGAATTGAAAGTGTTCACGATAAGAACCTCCGTTAGGATACTTTTCATGGGACTTAAGAAGGGTTACTGTAGAACTCCTTAAGTACAATAAATTAGCACAAGGGGCGAACATTCCGCCGGAAACCACCTGGCCCCAGCTTGTTTAAAGACCGGATAGCCCTAGCTTTTCAATGACTCGGGCGCTTGCTTTGAGATCCGGGGATCCCGGGATTAAGACACGTTCTGACCACTCGTTGAATTTATTCCTGGTAGTCCCTGGTTCAACTTCTTAGCTGCACTTGTAAACAGCCAACTGGGTTGCCTCCGGCCAGTTGGGGTTTCTTAACAGTTGTTGCTGAATGTTTTTTTTCGGGACTGTGTTTCATTGGCCCTGAAAAGCCCCAATGGGCAATGGTCAATTAATTATGTACGAATGTATGTATGTGCAAACACTGAAATCTTTTCACACTCAGAGTGAAACTGTCGGATAGTGACTTATCTTATTTACATGAAATTTTCGCGACACTTTAATTTTGCGAATTTCGCGATTTTTTTTAAGTGACCCCTCAGTGTCGTTGTCAGTCATGATTCGCGAGTTTTTAAAACAAAGATTTGTGATTCTTAAAATATTTTAAACCATGATTCATGATTCCGCTTACATCCCGAAATTTACGCAAACGGCTATATGGAGATCATGGTCAATTGACTTATATTAACAAACAAGCGTAAAATTCTTGTGGAAATTGTTAGAACTTGTTACTGTTCTCATATAGACCCGTCGCTGCATCTCTTGTTGTAAATTTTGATGATATTGTAAATGAAGTTCTTCTATTTGCTTCAAGTATAAGTTAAATACCTTTAAATAGCGTCTCACTAAAGATCGCGAAATTAAAATGATTCATAGGACAATATAGCAAACTCGCGAAATTCAAGTGTCGCGAAATACAGGCATCGTAAATCGCGAAAATGTCATATAATAAGGTATCTACAGGATAAAGTCATACGACTTTTGAACGACTGGGGGCCTGTCTTATACGCCGAGGAAAGCCTCACAAAATCCAGCAAGTAAAGTGAGAAAAATTACATTTGGAAAGAGAAGTTTCCTTCAAAAAGACACTGCCTCAATGACTTTTCCGGCTCAAAGGCATACAAATAAGTGATCATAGAAATTATAGAAAGAACTTGCCTACACAGCAGGGAACACTACAGAATAACGGCTTGAGTGTTTTACAAGCTCAGTTCCAAGTCATACAAAAACGATAAACTCTTAAGGTTTAGTATTGCTCGAAGAGGCGATGTCACACTAGTTCTACAATTTTTGGCTCAGCGCAGGATTTTAACTGAAACAAAATGGTACTCTTGTCGCGCATGCAAATTTCTGAGACAGATAACACTTAAATAACCCATAGTTAGTGGAGGAGGAGACTTGGCTAGTTCAGTGTTTTTAAGATAAACATGTCAAGATTGGCAGATATTTTTTACTTTTAATCGATTTCCCGGATTACTTTTAAACGCACCCCCATTTTCATGAGAGGGGGCTTCTAAGTCGATGAAGCAATTTCTAAATTATGAACATTGGAATTTACTTCCGCCTTAGTGTTTAATTAATAGTTTGTAATAGTTAGTTTGCACGCTGAATCTATACAATCCTAGTAAGTGGAATGCCGGGATCCTTGGCGAAAGCAAAGTTGAATTTGAAGGTTTAATTTCGCACACAACGGCAAGCGACGTGTAAGTTGTATTCAGGATGACCCAGTTCTTTGATGAAGGATTCTCAAATGGACCCTAACAATTATTTAGAACAAGGAAAAGAAACCTTATGAGTCGTAGGAGGAGGGGGAGG
>OX421451.1:32740894-32743394 GCA_949126865.1 Montipora capitata
TTTGAATCATTCCCCCATCTTTTTTTCTTTTCTTTTCTTTTTTTTTTTTTAAGTATAACTTTTCGTGCAACTTGTCTCGCAATGGTTTTGGCCGTTGCAGGGTATGTTACACTGGGAAATGTTTCATGCAAGTTATACATATTCCCGCCACAATGTCGCCAAAACTTGCGAGACAAGTTGCACGAAACTTTCACAGTGTAACGGCGCCGTAAAGAAAGAGGGCAATGGGACTGTCCACTTATTGAAGATAATCGATATTCTGAGATCAGGAAAAAAACATACCGGTGATAGAATCTTTAAGGCCGTATAATATTTTGTTCGTCAATTTCCAGAGCTAGACATGGCACACTTATCAGGGTCAGACCGAAACAAATAAGCTGTATGTTATTATGCGGGGCCCCCAAATTATTTTGTACATGCAAGAGAATAAGAGTATTGCTTGCATTGTGTGGCTAATCTATTCATCGAGCAAAATCAAAAAGCAAATGCGAGCACCGGATTAGGGATTGAGTTAATGATACACAATGATGCGGGACGCAAGGCCTTCTTCCTTTCGCGACTGAGTATGTTTAGTCGATTTCTTAAAAAAAAACGGTAATGTCCTTTTTTCATATCCATTAAACTACGTGGGAACTTGGACCTGAAGCGAAGTGATGGGGTTCAATTGTTAACGAAGAGATAAGTCTAGTGTTTATGCGCTACAGTTCAAACTGACGATTCCGTCGAATGGATAGAACTTTAAAAATAAAAAAACCTTTTTTCGAGTCCCAGCGATGCAAATTGCCATGAACAGATCGTTAAAAGACCTCACAAAGTTGAAAGTGAAAGTGACAATTGTTCCTCGAAAGGACTTGGGTTACTGACGCCAACAACAATCAGTTTTAAACTTTATGCAAAGAAAGTCGCCGCCCTTGTTAACGAGTTGATTAGTAAAATAGACTTTGTCCTCTCCTAAAGCAGACAAAAGTCAGTAAAATTGGTTCACCAGTCGACAAAACAAACAGTTAAATTAACCCACCCTAAAAATGATCTGATTACAGCTAACACAATTCTCATAACAGACATTTAATGTCTGGATGAAAATCAACAGGATCCTAACAAACATATTTTCAACGTGATGTTACTTTAAATTAAGTACACAGCCGGCTTTCTTTACTAGAGTAAATACCTACCGTACGTAGATGTTAGACACAGGTCATCAAACGTTTCAAACGGGTTTTGAGCTATTTGAGAAATATTTCATGGCA
Organism: Montipora capitata; assembly: GCA_949126865.1. Taxonomy (NCBI): domain Eukaryota; kingdom Metazoa; phylum Cnidaria; class Anthozoa; order Scleractinia; family Acroporidae; genus Montipora; species Montipora capitata. The sequence continues at coordinate 32,742,142 of OX421451.1, forward strand.
CCCACAATGAACAGGGGCAAATATGTTAGACTTGTTGTTTGTTAGACTTTGTTAAACCTGACTGGTCAAGGGCACCCAACAAGCAAATCAAGCCAAAAGCCTTTGAGAGACATCTCTAGGCTTCTTGTTATGAGTATAAAGACGCTCTAAAGAGATGCTTTTATCACCTAAAATAATTTGATCTGTTCGGAAATCTTTGCTGCAAATTGAAGTGTCCGAAAATTTAAGGGAATGATGTCTTCATTTCAGAAATTGCTAGCTGAATGTACCTTCTAAGAACTTAGCCAACGAGCCATTTGCTCATCCGAAACTGCTAGGTGACCTTTTTAATTGCCAAGAATTGCAAAAATTTCCTTTCGAAAACGTAAGAGACTACCTTTTCCTGGTTGCGACGCCTTTAGGTGATATTTTAGTAAAGAAATCTGTAGCTGTTCGGCAATGTAGAACCGAAATTCTTAGAACAGTTTGACTCTCCCGAACACATACTCCACCGAAGATTAACGTTGGACTGATCGTTTCCACGATGCTTTAAACTGATCTTGTTTAGTGAGTACTTTAGCTGACCTACAATATTTTTGTCTGTTCGATCGGATGTTCTAAGAGAACTTGAGGAGTGTAGAAATTCTAAGTGGCTTTTTTTCTCGTCCCAAAAAAAACTTTGCACTTTACACTTGAGTAAAGTGTTTTTTCCCGATAATTTTAAGTGAAGTTTGTTTGTGAAATATAATTTGAAAACAAACTTTAGCGAAAATGATAGAAGAATTTAAATCTCCAAATTTTATACCACAGTTGGCTCAAGTTAATCCTGGTATTGATCGTTTCCACAATGCTTTAAACTGATCTTGTTTAGTGAGTACTTTAGCCGACCTACAATATTTTTGTCCGTTCTATCGGATGTTCTACGGGAACTTGAGGAGTGTAGAAATTCTAGGTGGCTTTTTTTCTCGTCCCAAAAAAACTTTGCACTTTACACTTGAGTAAAGTGTTTTTTCCCGATAATTTTGAGTGAAGTTTGTTTGTGAAATATAATTCTCAAACAAACTGTAGCGAAAATGATAGAAGAATTAAAATCTCCAAAAATTTTATTCTATTTCCAATATCACAGTTGGCTCAAGTTAATAAATGTATTCTTCACCATGTGGTTTCAAAATTTCCACGAACTCTTCACTCGGACTCTTCACTACTTTTCCGAATATCTAGGAAATCTCAGGTTCAGAAAGTGCGCCTCGAAAGAGTTCGAGTTTTCGAAAATT
>OX421451.1:32748394-32750894 GCA_949126865.1 Montipora capitata
CTCGAAAGGACTTGGGTTACTGACGCCAACAACAATCAGTTTTAAACTTTATGCAAAGAAAGTCGCCGCCCTTGTTAACGAGTTGATTAGTAAAATAGACTTTGTCCTCTCCTAAAGCAGACAAAAGTCAGTAAAATTGGTTCACCAGTCGACAAAACAAACGGTTAAATTAACCCACCCTAAAAATGATCTGATTACAGCTAACACAATTCTCATAACAGACATTTAATGTCTGGATGAAAATCAACAGGATCCTAACAAACATATTTTCAACGTGATGTTACTTTAAATTAAGTACACAGCCGGCTTTCTTTACTAGAGTAAATACCTACCGTACGTAGATGTTAGACACAGGTCATCAAACGTTTCAAACGGGTTTTGAGCTATTTGAGAAATATTTCATGGCACCCACAATGAACAGGGGCAAATATGTTAGACTTGTTGTTTGTTAGACTTTGTTAAACCTGACTGGTCAAGGGCACCCAACAAGCAAATCAAGCCAAAAGCCTTTGAGAGACATCTCTAGGCTTCTTGTTATGAGTATAAAGACGCTCTAAAGAGATGCTTTTATCACCTAAAATAATTTGATCTGTTCGGAAATCTTTGCTGCAAATTGAAGTGTCCGAAAATTTAAGGGAATGATGTCTTCATTTCAGAAATTGCTAGCTGAATGTACCTTCTAAGAACTTAGCCAACGAGCCATTTGCTCATCCGAAACTGCTAGGTGACCTTTTTAATTTCCAAGAATTGCAAAAATTTCCTTTCGAAAACGTAAGAGACTACCTTTTCCTGGTTGCGACGCCTTTAGGTGATATTTTAGTAAAGAAATCTGTAGCTCTTCGGCAATGTAGAACCGAAATTCTTAGAACAGTTTGACTCTCCCGAACACATACTCCACCGAAGATAACGCTGGACTGATCGTTTCCACGATGCTTTAAACTGATCTTGTTTAGTGAGTACTTTAGCTGACCTACAATATTTTTGTCTGTTCGATCGGATGTTCTAAGAGAACTTGAGGAGTGTAGAAATTCTAAGAGGCGTTTTTTCTCGTCCCAAAAAAAACTTTGCACTTTACACTTGAGTAAAGTGTTTTTTCCCGATAATTTTAAGTGAAGTTTGTTTGTGAAATATAATTTGAAAACAAACTTTAGCGAAAATGATAGAAGAATTTAAATCTCCAAATTTTATACCACAGTTGGCTCAAGTTAATCCTGGTATTGATCGTTTCCACAATGCTTTAAACTGATCTTGTTTAGTGAGTACTTTAGCTGACCTACAATATTTTTGTCTGTTCTATCGGATGTTCTACGGGAACTTGAGGAGTGTAGAAATTCTAGGTGGCTTTTTATCTCGTCCCAAAAACAACTTTGCACTTTACACTTGAGTAAAGTGTTTTTTCCTGATAATTTTGAGTGAAGTTTGTTTGTGAAATATAATTCTCAAACAAATTGTAGCGAAAATGATAGAAGAATTAAAATCTCCAAATTTTATTCTATTTCCAATATTACAGTTGGCTCAAGTTAATACTGGTATTCTTCACCATGTGGTTTCAAAATTTCCACGAACTCTTCACTCGGACTCTTCACTACTTTTCCGAATATCTAGGAAATCTCAGGTTCAGAAAGTGCGCCTCGAAAGAGTTCGAGTTTTCGAAAATTAAAGCCCACCAGTCCGAACAGATATTTACTGAAATTTAAGGTCTGCTAAAAAGGAAACAATAATCCAACTTACGTTACTTTAATTGTTTGAAAGAACAAATACCATTAGAACTGCAGCGGAACACTTCATTTTAACCACGTTCACAACACAATTTTAGTAATGACCAAGAGACAGTTTCATGTGTTATGTGCAATATATCCTGATTCTTGCCTACGATACAATTCTTTTGCTTGTTGCAGGGTTCTGTTTGTGAGCCTAGCAGTCTAAAGATTTTAAATCAAAACTCCATCTTTGATGACACATTAATTCCTCATTATTTTAATTGCAGAACGGTATTTCTTAATTGAAAAAAAAACAAAACCAGTGTATTCCTTTTCTGAATATCTTCCTTTTCGGCACATATATTTCAGTTGTTGTATTATGAAAACAAGGGAAGTTTTGACGATCTTGATTCGTTCCACTAAAATCCTAGTATTTGCTTGTTCACATGATTTACTGCGTGGTCCGCAAGTCCTTGCTCTTAATATTGGATGTATTTCGCGCTGCGTTCGCAATTTAAAGCTGCAATTTACTTCTTTGATTAACCGACTGAATATGTGGCCACAGGGCTCCATTTTGATGGAATGACACTGATAAAGCATTTTATCTAATGTTGTGAAATCGAAATTTATCGTTTGTCAATGGCTGTCGTTTCTCGCTTGTCTCAGTTCTCGCACAATTGCCCCGAAGCTAGTACGGTTTCATGTTTCGTCCTCGCCCTACTAATGGTAAACGAAAATACATGACACATGGCTCTAGGCATCCATGCACCCTCAATGAAAACTCCAGTAAAAAAAATCGA
>OX421451.1:32753394-32765894 GCA_949126865.1 Montipora capitata
CTAGTCAATTGAAACCACGGACGTAGCGGGGGAGTATCGGGGACGTGGTATTGCGCTTTTGTACCTGCCCATTTCTGCGGGGGAACAGTGAGAGTAACAGTTCGTTATTTTTTTCCGTGGCTTGTAATGCTACAGTAGCCTTGAATGAGTGTAACTGGGTCCAAGCGTTTGCCATTATACTTGTTATGAAGAAGATTAACGCAAGTAAGGCTGTAAGTTTCCCTCTCTTTATTTCCACGGAGCTTTCAAAATGAATTATTCACATGCATGTTTAATTAAGCTGTCACTTCGTGGTATTCAAACTGCATCCGTTAAGACCGCGTAAAGTATGTTAAGTGTATTGACAAAAAAAGAGCTAACATTGTTGTTTCCTGTGCTTTCTGATCGTTTTATTTCCTTTTAAAGGCAAATTTGTTTAACATAGCACAGATTAATCTGTTCGGATTCCCAGGTACCTTTGAATCTTACTTGTATTGCACAACGTTCGGAAATCTCGTATCATTTTAGAACGGAGTTCTAGATGACCTACATGTATTTCGGACTTCAAAAGACTTACTTGCCCAGCAAAGAACAAAAAAAAATTCACTAACGTTTGAGCTGAAAATTTTCCAACGAAAACTCGAGTCATTCTTCACAATGAAACCGAATTTTCTTCACGTTTTGAACAGACTTTCTACCGAAACAAATTGTTGGGTGCCTGTGATAATATATGTTAATACTTCAGACGCCATCCCGATTTGGAAACAAAATTGGTCGGAGAAATCAGTACGTAATGAAGATAAAACGTTTGGCCAATATGAGGACTCTAGTCACCCACTTTAAATTGCGCGCCCACAACACTTCAGTCGCCATTACCGGTGCCCCAGAACTCGGTTAAAGCAATATTTTTCCATCGGACATAAAATGGGCAATATAATTCTATTTTCCGGAGAAAAATAAGCTATGTTTCTTAGAATTTCATTTTCTATGATTATTTATATATGACTTGCTCTTAGCAACATATTATCGTGTGGAAACGGAATAGAAATCGTTGTTGAACCATCTTCTCTTTCGAGGAGTACCGCAATTATCGAATTGTTAATCCTCGAAGACGAGAGGGCGTTTAACGGCTAGAATGATCAGAATTAATGTATTATCATTTCTGGAAAGTGGAGAAAAAATTTCTTGGACTAAATTACAAGAAATCACTAACAGCGAATTCACCCTCGGATCGATGATGTCTTCCGCTCGTGCTGATTACCGAAACATGACCGGAAATGTCGTGACACTCATTTAAACCGGATGTGACTCTTTTAGTATGTTATTAGTGTTAAGCTTTTTGATTGACATTTGAAATCGGAGTAGCTGAAAAAGAGAGTAGTGAAATTTTACTTTTTACTGGGTTGCCGTATGGCAATCCCAGCCTAAAAATGGATGGCATTTGTTCGGTTTTGTTTTTTTTTTTCTTCCGTGTCGGTAAGAGTCTTGCCTGTCACTCCCCTGGTAAGTGGTATCTTTGTGCATAGAGCCTTCTGCGCGTATTTTCTTAGGATCGAGAGGGTAGTGGAACTGCGTAGATTTCTCTGGTGGACACAGTAGAATCATTAACTTAGTCTGCAATGGCGTCGAAAGTCATGTAACGCGAATGGCGTTTTGCTGGATCCTTAAACAAAATATACCCTTATGGAGCTCAATAATGGAAAGTCAGTTGGATAAACTACGCAGGCGGTGAAAACCAACACCTGGAATCTCAAAAGCGACAAGTAATGGACTTCGAAAACAATCTGTCGCCCGTCGAGCAGAAATCAAAGTGAGCTGCATTTCTAAAATAATATTTACCAAGTGTGCTGTTATGTAGAACACTGAAACCAAATGGAAAATTCTCTGGTAACTTATGGGTTCAAGAAGGACAGAGAACGAATCGAACACCTTAAGTGGATCTGTGATCAACTCTGCACAGTCTTCAGGTAAAAAAAATATGGAAATGTGACAGCCAAGAATTATTTGAAAGAAAGCTTGTCGTCTATTTTGTGCTTCATTATTCAAGGAAAAGGTTCTTCATGGAAACGGTTTGATCCTGAAATTTTAGTTTGTTGTAATATTGCGCATATTTGACACGATTGAGTTTTTTCTCTTCACGCACCCAATAATAGCAAATATGTTGTTTGTTTCAAAAAATTGTTCGCCGGAAAAGGTGGCCTTTATGAATTCATCATGTTTTATGATTTGTGTGCTGGATAGTTTTTATGGCAATAGTAAAGCACTTTCTTGTTATTCAAGGAAAATGTTCTTCAGGAAAGGGTTTGAACCTGAACTACATGGTAATTTGACACGATTGAGTTTCTTGTCTTCACGCACGCAATGAAATAGGAAGAGGTTTTCGCCTCTAACAGCAAATATGTTGTTTGTTTCAAAAAATTGTTCGCTGGAAAAGGTGGCCTTTATGAATTCATCATGTTTTATAACATGCGAGCTTAACTGGATAGTTTTTATGGCAATAGTAAAGCATTTTCGTGTCAAAATGAGGTTAGCGTTTTTGTGTTGTGCTAACTTAATTAAATATAAATATACATTCTGTCTCGTGAGTTTGTTATTCTCGTTAACCAGCAATGGAAAGTCATTGCAACGCGAATGGCGTTTTAGTGCATCTTATGTTGTTTGTTTCAATAAAATGTTTCGCTGGAAAAGTATTCTGTGATATTTTCTGCCTTTGTGAATTATAATATCATGTTGTGTATTGAATTTTCGAGCTTAAGGTTGAAACGTGATACGGGAGGATATTTTTAGTATAACTCTGTAAGCAGGAAAGGTTTCATGAAAATAAACAGGTCTGTTGGAAGCGTGCTTGAGTTTCAACAAAATGAGCCCCAAAATCAGCAAAAAATTGTGACGCCGGTGAATAATAAAGTAGCTGCTATTTCCAAAATGATGGAATTACCTTGGTGATAAATAGTAGTAGTCTTTATTATTATTATACACACATAAAAAAAACATCACTAAACAGCAAACGTGTTCAGTTTACAAATTTTCAATTTTAAAAATATATATGTATCTAACTATCCAAAACTGAGTAAATTTCTATTGATAAAAATACTTTTAAAACGTTCAGTCCTTATATTTGGTATAATGAAAGAGTGACCCCTATTTCTTAAAACTCTATCCCTAGTTGGCGGTAAGAGGTGATGAAGTGGATTGTCAGGAGACTTAATTTTCTCCCAAAGCTGGCGATCCTTTTCAGATAAAATATTCAAAACAGAATAACATACTTTTGTATATCCTAATTTAAAAGCTCTATTAAGAAATTTATCAATACGGCTAAGGTATTTATTATAGAAAGCACCACCCCAAACCTCAATAGCATAAGTAAAAATTGAAAGAATTAGCGACTTAAAAAGAAGATCTAAGTAGTCAACCGAAAACCCGTAGTGTTTGCAGACACGCAAAATGTAGAGACGAGAACTAGCTTTGGATAATAACCTCGTCTTGGAGAGTAAATTTTTGACTTTGCAGAAACAAAGGTGGGCGATTGTGATCTTTGTTTTGAATTCGCTCATTTATTGTCAAACTTTATAACACTTGACAGAAAAGAGACTTACGAAAACCCGGTATCTTGCCATCATTTGACACAGATGCTTCACTGTTTGGCAAGTAAACATGCCGCGGTAACTTACTAGTAATCACGGGCGCCCGCTGAATTCCGGCGATGTCACTTTCGATTTTGCGATTTATTTGTGCAGCCAAAACTTACAATAACAAAATTGAACGTAGCAAAAATCTCCCAAAATGTTTGTTGCTGATCGTAACTGTTTATATTCTATATTCACGGTTCAAAATTAACGTTGTTTTCATGTCGTAAATATGTTATTCTCGAGCGACCGTCCTGGAAACTTCCTTCTGCTCTTTCTAAAAACTGTGTATCAATACTTATTTACTTCTGCATCAATATTTGTTTTTGCATAAAGCAAGCTAACAAAATCTGTACCTTGCTAAGTTCGCATTTGTTAGCGTTAATAGTATTTTCCGTCCAATGCTTCTGTTTTACGAAGGCGTATATGTTTTTGGTCACCCATCCAGACACTAATCCCGCCGGAGAGGGCTTACCTTTAGTAAACTCTGTCAGATGCTCAGAGGGCACGCTTAAACTTGTGGTGAAAAGAAGTTTATCAATATGTCAGCCCAGAAGCCAATGTTTCTCACTTCCCATTTATTTTCTTCAATCTTTCTGGGTTCAGTACTTTGCTAGTAACCACATGTCTTCTCAGGCTATTTACCCAAGGCTTCTACCATGGCACTACAATGATAGACAATACCAAAACAATATCGTGCACTGTTAGAGCTACATATTACGCAAGGACAGATTTTGTTCGTCGTACGAACGTGTGAGAACCTGTGAGCCAAAGGGCCTCTGCTGGTATGACTTCTGGGTGACCCCTTAAATGGTCTTAATGACCCCCCAACTTGAAAAAATTGTCTGGAACGGTGCACGTACCACAGGTAACCCAGTGTACCCTCACGGAGGGTCTAGTTGTTGAGATCGGTCGGAGAGGAAATGTACGAGCGGGTTGTGATTTAAATAAAAGAACGATTTACGATTTGAGCGAGCTACTTTGTGCCCCACAAGTTCGGTACACTGACAGCACTAAACAGTCACAGGCTAGGCGAACATTTGGATACGGGATCTCCATTACAATATGTAACAAGCGTTTATGTCATGTTTTTCATTTAATTTTGTCACCGATAATAAAGCTGCGTTTTGTGGAACTAAGGAACCTTGCGTGTGACATATTCTGATATTTGATCTGGAAAGTAAAAACTGTAGAGGTCAGTTTGTGTTTAATTTGAAACAGGAAGAAGATTTTGTTTGTTGGATTCAACACCCGTTTGAAGTAAACTTGAAAACGAGCAAATTCTATGAACGTAGAATAAGGGCCTGTCTATATGGTCTCGGTTACCAGAGACAGCCCTCCTTCCCTATGGACACCCAGCGTCTATATGAGAATTGCGTGACCGAGAAAAAAGTGACCGTACTTAATTACACATATATTTTGAGACAACTCCTCAAAAAAATAAGTATCATTATTTGCCCTTCTTTCTTTCTAGTTCTTTTTTATTAAGTATAGTTGGTTTTTCCCTTTCAGAAAGTGGACTGACAATCTTAATGGCGCAGTAATACGTAGTTTAAATAATAGGCTGTTTTTGAATCGCGATTGTCCGTTGACAGCGGTGAGAATTTTTGAGGGAAAAACCTTTTCATTCGAAAACAAACGCAACATGCTTAACCGCCAAATTGTCGATTCTTTGATTTTTATTTTATGTGTGCGCATTTAAGATTTTGCTGTCTTGACTCGGGTAGTCGAGCCAAACTGTTTACATGCGAAAAAGTTATCTCGCCTGTCAGGGTTCCCCGAGTTGTCTCGCCCTCCCGAGTTGTCTCGCCCTCACGAGTTGTCACGCCCACCTCATGTAAACGGTTGATAGAATTGTGTAAATAAATGAGTGGAAAAAGATCTCGCCCAGAGTAACTCGGGGGGGCCTGTTGTCTCGGGTGCCCGAGACCACATAAACAGGGCCTAAGAGCATTTCATCTGATGCTACCAGTCCACGGTGGTTGCGATTTGCTCGGCAATAAATTTTGAAAGCAAATAATGAAAGACCAAACAAAGTGTCAACTGAGTTGTGTCGGTGAATTTTCGAAAGATGAAGCTCAAATTCGGCTAAGTTATGGGGACATCCCTAATCGATTGGATGCTGGTGTTTTTAACGTGAGATTTTCACTGGTTTGGCGCCAGTTCTAACTTGAACAAGATGATTTCACCGGCTGGCGGCTAGGTGCTTCCTACCTTGTCAATTTTCTTGGGGTGTCTCGAAAACTGAGGCCTAAGATCGAAGATCTAAGGCCAAAGACCCCCTCTAAATTTCGAAAACTAATTAAGACCTCAGACTCCTTCCAAATCTCGAAAACTAAGGCCTAAGACCCTTCCAAATCTCGAAAACTGAGAAGCTCCCCACCAAACTGACATGATAAGAAGTTAATAAAAGGCATGCACAGACTTTGACGAGCGTGTCTTTAAGAGTATTACCCCTTTTGTATGATATTATTAGGAGGTTTTATGTGGATTTTTGGTTTAAGATTTTTAACTGTTGGCTGGTATGCAGTGATAAAAGGCAAATCCTCTGGTTAGCTTAGTTACTCCTCTAGGAGTACTTGGCGAAAATTCAACCGAATCGGTGTAGAGGAGGCAATGGCCGGCAAGACAATTAGGGTAACAACTACCTACGGACAGGAACCACAGATATGCTCTTTTGACATCGCTGCACGTCTCGCAGATCTCCCTGGTGTCTCTTCAGAGCTTGCTTCTGGTATCAATGATGAGACAACCAGGCTTCTAAACATTAAAAATGCAATTTCAAAAAAAAAAAGAAAAAAAAGCTAAACGCCAATGATTCTGAGAAGTACCTCGTTGCTACCAAAGGTTACAACAAACGAGGACTGTATGACTGTGTTTCTCATTAAGACCACATTTCTTGTGGGTGTCTCACTTACATATATAATTCTGTTTGTAAACACAGCCTTGTTGTAGGTAAATAACTGAACAAACTGCCCCCTCGCCTGCAGTGCATCATTGCTGGGGACACCCAAAGAGGGAGCGGGGAAAAAGGGGGGCAAGTCAAGGTATGCCTGGAGGGAGGCAAAACAGCTTGGCAACGCTACCAGCACAAGTATTACTACGGAGGAGCCGTTAACTAAAGATCGATCATAACAATCTTCCGCTGGTGCTTTGTTTCTTGAAGGATCGCCGGTCCAAAAGCAGTGAAGTGCAAGCAGTGCCTGTTCGAGTTTCCAAGGAGACCAATTAATGTGCCGTTGGACACTGTATTAGAGCATGAAGAGAGATGGATGCACCCAGATCCGAATAACAAAGGGAAACAACTACCTTCTGCAAAGTACACCACGAAGTAATACTGCGTGAAAAGCAGTTGTATTATGAAAGGTTTCCTTGTTTCAGCAGTAGCAGGAGCAAACTTACGCAGTCTCACTGTAGCATTCTTCAGCAGGAGCTTGACTATGATACGTGACTCTATTCTGTGTTTCTAATCCATTCCATAGTCTAAGTGAAGAGTTAGCCATGTTGGAAACGAGCAGGGTAGAACTGTACGTATAGGGTTTGTTTGGTTCGAAAAATAAAGCCAACCACTGAAAGGGCACCCGAGCATTGGTCAGGATATGAACTTTAACGCAATTGCAAAAAAGGCAGCGTGGATGTCTCGATTATTGCTCTGTATGGAAACCATACAAAGCTATCCAAATCACACCTTTTCAAAATTGTATCACATCTTTGTGTTTTAACAAAAACACTGGTATTTGGTGAATTGTTCAACTTTTAGCTGCATCTCTTTCAGGTGCCATGCTCAGTTTTTCCAATTAATTGGCAGGGTTCTGGAGACAACACATTTTTTAGTCCCAGTTTTCTAGGAATTCTGGAATTAATATATGAGACCTTGATAGTGCTAAACATGGCTGCGCTTAGAAGCATAACATTCTAGAAATCTTCTTTTTCTCGTGCGGAGACCCCGCCCCCCTGGAGAAACGATGGGATCTGGGAACGAAAATGGAGGCTCATTAGCTCCTTCTGTTTGTCCACCAGCAATTGTACGTTGCGGTATTGTGTCTCTAGAGATTGGTTGCAAACCACCTATAGTGCTAATTTTCCAATCATGAACTAAAAATAGTTTCATACGAACAGTACAGTAATAATTTCAACTGTATAGTCTTGGTTTTAACTCACGTGACCAGCCGCCATGTTTTTGTGAACTCTCGGTCATGACGTCAAGTGAACACCGAAAATAGCGTTAAGTCTAAAGAGAACTGATGAAAGAGGCGTCTCCAGCTTTCTACGCTTTCACTTACTTATCATTCGAAAATTGACCTGGCTTTGTCTTTGTTGTGTTTAGTTTTATCGGAGACTTTCTACGGCTTCATAGCATTTTTTATTCGAGGCAGTGTATAGCGAGACTCATCGTTACGTCATCTAGCTATTGTCATTATATTCATGTGCCAGCTAGAGATCTTAGGGGTATCAAACGGTCTTTTCGAGCATTTTGCGAGCATGCGAGCGCTGTGTTTTATTTCGCGAGCACGAGCAATAGCCGAATTTATCTTGAGAACAGCGAGCACTGTAGAAGAATTCAACTGGCGAGCAGCGAGCTCTTGGAGTTCTACATGGAGCTACTTGGTAAATTTTCTGCTACGCTGCTTTTTATTGAATGTTAATTTGCTCAGTTCCAAAAATCAACTGCAAGAGTTTAGCTCATAAAAATTCGTTAAGATTGCGTAAACAACTCGCCTCTTCCACAGAGGATTACGTCACCTCGTGAGAACTTCAGGCAATGAAGCAACAGGAACTCCTGAAACTTCCAGGTCGGAAGCTAAGGGGTTCAGTACCATGAAGTAAAACACTATTTCTGTACCAAAACATCGGCGAGGAACGATTTAAGGCCTGGCCAAACTCTCGCAACATTTTAACGCAACATCGCAAAACATATGCATGTTGCATACGTTTGGCCACTGCCTGTTGCGATATGCTGCGATATGTTGCAACATTGAATTGGATGATGTTGGGTCAAATTTGAAAACGGTCAAATTTTTTGTCCAACATTTTTGGATGCTGCATGATGTTGTACTAATTTGGCCAGTTGGCCACGTTCACTCAAAATTGTTGCTCTGGGGCATGCGCGCTAGGTCCACTTGTTGCGCGCCAGGGGCCTGGAACACAGAAACATCGACATGTTGCGTTGAAAATGTTGAAAATGTTGCGTGCGTTTGGCCAGCCCGTTTAACACATGTCGCAACAGCATGCAACAATGTTGCAAGATGTTGCGTTGAAATGTTGCGAGCGTTTGGCTAGGCCTTTACGAACTTTCGAGCAATCGAACAAATTTCAACGAGAATTCAAGCGTGCGAGCAATAGACCATTTTACAGTTGTAGCTCAGTTTCCTGGCCTAAGAATATAAGCGAGGCTGCCGGTGACTCTGTTTTGATACAAACCTTCGTGCTTTTGTAATGTTAATATGAAGTAATTAGAATTACAACAAGACAAGCTACATGATAAAAGCAGTGGGGTCTGTATCAATACAAGGTCACCGGCAGCCTCGCAGCCATCCATAGGCTAGGTCGCTGAGCAAACAACTGTAAAATGGCCTATTGCAAAACATTTGCGAGCACGAGGAAACCAAGCACTAGTCTAAAATTTGCGAGAAAATCGAGCAACGGCAAAATTTTGCAAGCACTTGAAAATTTGAAGGGACCATTCGTTACCCCTTTGGCTGTCGAAACAAAGATTCTTTTGTTCTGTGGTTGGCAAAATTGAAAAATCAAAAGAAATGTTCATAAACAGTGAATATCACTATAGCTTGCCCGCAGCCGGACATGTAACGCGAAACCTACAATTGTAGGTCAAAAACCTTGATATAGTCCGTCTTCGCAATGGCTCCCAAAAGCTTGTTCTGGTATCCCGCAATTTTTCAGGGATTTCTGTACTTCCTGTGTGATTGGCTAGATTCTTACGCACTGTGTGATTGAACATTTTCTCACTCAACAAATCACGCAATCTTTTTACTCTCCGGAACCCACAACGGAGAGGTGGGAAAGAGTGTTCAAAGCCTTAAAAGATCAGTTTTAAATTGATTGTCTCGTATCTAAGCAGAAAAACTCTTGTATGTAGAAATACATTTGTTACAGTGAAAATCCGAAAACTGCGAAAACAATAAATATCATTAATTAGAAATTATTAGAAATGTTAAAAAGCCGATTACGCGCGGGAAAATTAAACCGCAACCAGGTAATTAGTTTGTGGTTTCATATCGCTTCTGATTGGTTGCTGCACGATGTTAAATGCTGGAAGGTTTTTTGTGACATTTTTCATCCAAATGAAATCCCAATAATAAAGCTTTTTAACGACTTTTAACTGGAATATTGTTTGTAATTTAATATTCTCTGTCAAAAATTTAATTTGCATAAGAAGCTTAGTAAACATCGGCACGCCCAGAAAAAATTTAGTCGCTGATTTACCTCTTCATCGAGTTGTCGTTAATATTTTATAAATGTGGTGTTATGAACAACACTGAAACCAAACGACAAATTCTCTGGTAACTTTTTCGAGTTGTAAACCAGAGCCGGAATCGAACACCTTGAGAAGTCTTTGTTTACAATTTTCCGGCTATTTATAATTATATTTATTTGTACTCAACTCTGCACAGTCTTCAGGTAAAAAAAACAATTTGAAATTTGACTAATACTCGTCAGTGAAGAATAGGCCATTTGACAAATGTGTGCTCGGTGACCTGGCCTAATAATGGCTGCAAGGCTGCTGGTGACCTTGTATTGATACAGACCTCACTGCTTTTATCATGTAAATTGTGTCATTGTAATTCTAATTAGTCTACATTAACATTAGAAAGGCACAACGGTTTGTATCAAAGCAGGGTCACCGGCAGCCTCGCTTCCATTCTTAGGCCAGGTAACTTACCTACAACTGTAAAATGGTCTATTATTTGAAAGAAAGCTTGTTGTCCATTTTTTGCTTCATTATTGAAAGAAATGGTTCTTCAGTGAAGGATTGATCAAGATTATTCCAGATAAGAGTCCGGTCTCGGGTCAATAACCCGACAAAGAAGGCTTCCCGACCCGACAGATGAAATATAAATATTAAGTTGAATATTACAACAAAACTATAAAACGAAAGACGTAGATTTCTTGGCTAAAAAGTACGTTGTTTTAACTCTGGCACACGGTGATCACCAAAGCCAAAGATGCATATTATAACCAACATTTTCAGCTGTACAAAGAAAATCTGAAAGAAACATGGAAGCTTATTGGTACAATCATTAAAACGAAAGCTAAAGTTAAATCAAACTACCCTTCTAGGATCATAAGAAATAGTAAGGTCTATACTAATGAACTCGATATTGCTAACCAATTTAATCAGCACTTCACTACAATTGGCCCTACCCTTGCTAGTGCAATTAATCCTACATACGATGACCCCACCAAATACATACCTAATAGCCCCGCATAGAGTTTTTACGAATCAGCTGTCATTGAAGAATATGTGGCTCAGTTATTCTCAAATCTAAATGAAAGAAAGGCTTCATAGGATATTCCTAACAAGTTAATAAAACTTGCTAGCCATGAATTATCTAAACCTTTCTCATATATTTACAGCCAGTGAACCATACAAGCTATTTTGCCTAATGTACTTAAAGTTTCAAGAGTAACTCCAACATTCAAATCATTAACACTTACAACAACTGTCCACTCCTGTAACACCAGAAATTCTTAATTTTTACTGATCACAAGTTAGAAATAACATAGGCAAATCTACTTTTAAGTACTCTGCTTCCGTCATGTGGGAAACTGTCCCCGCGGCACTAAAAAAAGCAAAAACATTTGATAAGTTTAAGAAACTTTACAAGGCCCAATTGATCTCTTATATCTCTTATATGTTATGTTTAATGGTCAAATGTATAGTACGTAACTATCTAATAATAATAATAATAATAATAATAATAATAATAATAATAATAATAATAATAATAGAGTTAAAAAAATAATAATAATTGTCTGCTATATTTTTGTGTTTGTTGTCGCTGCTGTTGTTGCTGCCGATGATGATGTGTTGTTGTTTTCTTTTTGTTTGTTGTTGTTGTTGATTGTTTGTTTGCGTTTTTTGTTGTTTGTTTTTTTCCCCTTTTTGCTAAGCTCAGTGTCATTTCTTCGTTTACTTAAAATTAGGTGGTGGTCAACTAGAAAGCGTTTGCTACTTTGACCACCATACACATTTTATAACCCGTACTGTAACTAATTTATCTTGTAATCATGTGTTGTGACTATACTTTTCTTTCTATGTTAATTTTATGTAAACAGTGTGAAATAAATGAACTATGAACCATGAACGTGCACCTTTGTGGTTGCCAAGCACGTGATTAATTTATTCCTTCTGACAGAACGTCGTGCCCTTCCACAGGAATTTTAGTGTTTTTACGATCGATTGACACTAATCGTTCGCTGAGAATTCGAAATTTAGAGCTTTATATAAAAACTATGTTATTTTTTCTTCATCTGTCTTTTGGCTTGCTTTTTACTGTTACCGTGTAGCATGAAATTTTTGGGGACTTTAATTCTGCGGATTGGCGATTTTTTGAGGTTTTTGCGGGAACAAATTTTTGCGGCGCGAATCGACTGAAATTTCCGCTTGGAACTAATTTTTGCGGTTTTCTTTTTAAGCAGTAAGTAAAGTAACTTTTACTTTTTTGGAAAAAAAAAAACTGCACACTCAACGAGAACGGGTGGAAAAAATGTGGCATCCTGGAGGTCTTAGGAAATGGTGCCCATTCGGATGACCCGTTCGAGCAAGGTTAACGTGACCTTTTGATTGACTGCTTTGAATTCGCTTCTTATGCCTCAGAGACTGGACAAGTATTGATTTGACCTTTTATCGTTTGTTTGTTTGTTTGTTTTTTT
>OX421451.1:32768394-32790894 GCA_949126865.1 Montipora capitata
AATTCGAACGTCTAAAAATAAAAGGATACGGGCAAAGATTGTCTCCAAGGGTTTATATGGGATATTGAGGCTCCGGGTGATGGGCTCCTGATTTGGGTAATCTTGAAAAAGGTCGGCCAGACGTTTTTCAAAATTATGACAAATCGTCTGGATAAAGGTCGTCTCTTTTCTTCCCAGAATCAATTGGTTTGTAGTGTAATGGTACTTTTATTGGTCAAGGAATTGCACATTACCATTTTCGAGTTTTAAACTCGTGATTAACTAAATATTTTCCCGAAACACCCTAAAATTAAATATCGTGACATAGCCCCTCCTTAGGGTCCCAAGGGGGACACATAATTTTTTTGTCAAATATCGATACAAACAATTTAAATGATTTTCACTGTGTTAAAATAGGTACAAACCTATAAAAAGTATATATTTTTAGAAAGGTTATATAAATATTTTATGACACACACAGTGTAACCTACTGATGGCGTCATAATTGATAACGTCATAAGACCAAATTTGGAAAAAAAGGTTCTAAAAAAGGTGAAACCATCAAACCATACATTGGTCTGTGCCAATATTATTATTTATTTGATAATTAAATGTGATTCAACATAAAATACAAGCTATTTGCAGCATAGAATCACTAATTACATGCATAAAAAAGAGTAAAAACTTGAGTCTTGCAAAGCAAAACCATAAGGATCAAAGTCATAAATTATGAAAAATATGCATTAAGATTTTAAATTTTTTTGTCCCTTGTGTTGATCTTATCATAAGGTTAAAATCAATTTTTTTCTGTTTTGGAAAAGCAGCTAATGTTTAAACATTTCAATCATGTGTATTGCGACGCAGTTCTCTTGGTCTTCCTGGCCGAGGCCTGGGTCTACCACGTGCCTCGCTCAGTCTTCGTGGACCTTGCCTGCTTACATCATTAAAGTAGTAGTCAACCATTGTATGATATCGCATAAAGCATGGGTCAGGACACATGCGCACTCCACAGATTGCACAATTATACTGGGTGTCAACCCGTTGAATATGCACTTTACAAGCCAATCTACTATTGTTTGAAATTGGGTAATGGAAGTGATCCCGGTTGAAGCGGAAATGAGGGATGGGGACTGCTGGTTCTGGATTTTGTTCCGTCAAACGAAATGTTCTCCCATTCTCTAGCTGTTCCACAACAGCCTTTCTGAATTGAAGCATTTTAGGAGCATTTCTAAAGGACTTGGCCATAAGAATTTGGGCATTTGAAATGCTCAATTCCAACAGGTAAAAAAATATTTTGTCATACCACACAGTTCCTTTCACGAGGCGTGCATAGGTGGTAACCCTTTCATCTGAGAGGTCAACGCCTCCCAAATGCTCTGCTTTTAGGTTTGGCCAAATCTATATATTATATTTATTTTATTAGATATTAGCTTCATGGTGATTTGTCACGCTTGGAGTGTTTCACTCTTTTACAGATTATCCTTATGGCTTTGTTTGTGTGTACATACAGATTTTTTTTGCCATTAAATTGTAATAAATAAATAAACAAAAAATAAATAAATAAATAAAACACATAATTGAAGTGTAAGCCCTTTCACTATCAACAAGGATCGAAGTCCATCTGTTCGCGGCTCATTTTTAGCTAGTCGCGTAAATGGCAAAGACCACTACATCATTGTTTGTTGATAAATGTCAACTATCTTCGCTCTAAAATTTGTATTTGAATATTGTGAAGAAGAGGCCGCCTCTAAATGAAAGGAACTGCACTGGTTGTGTTTATTTGTTGCACGAACAAGACGCCTACAAGGGCGTATCCGTGGACTGCTCAAACAGTTAACACAAATTGTCCAGTTACAGTGAATTTCCACTACAAGTAAACTTCGGAAATGGCGAGAGATTACCAAAAAGATAAACCTGTAATATAACTTGAAGTTCTTTGTTGTAAAAACTAATTATTAATGTTACTAAATTTGCAAATGCAAACAACGAACCACTATAAGCGGGTTATCAGGATACGGGATCTTTTATTTATTTCTTTTTTTGAAGGAGGCTTTATTCAAATCCCACAGCTTTACTTGCTTCCTTAATTCCGTTCATCCAAAATTAAAAGATGAGCTCTAAATCACCCGGAAAACGTGTTACAAATCACAGTTCAACAAGTTATTATCCTGTATTCGAAGTCCGGTTCCGTAATCCTGGTTTAGGTCATTGCAAACTGTTTAAATCTGCCGTGGCGACGACAAAAAGACAGTCGTTCCTTGAAAACTGTTTAAATCTGCCGTGGCGAAGACAAAAAGACTTGTTCCTTGGAAACGGTTTAAATCTTGAACTTGAAATCTTGGTAGCAAACGTTCCACATTAACTTGAAATCTCGTTAAGAAAAAAAGCTTAAAGCCAGTAATCCAGTCCGGGTTCAAATCGCCAAAACTCTCTCTGTCATCGATTCAAAACTCAACAAAAGCTACAAGTAGAAAATAGTTCTCAGAAACTACAAAAGCTCGTCAGGATTCTACACTCGAGCTGAACAATAAACTATTAAAACAAAACCAAAAAAACCTAGTGATCGCTTCTCGAGAGAACATACAGAGCCTAAACTGTTCTGTGCCATGCCTGAAAGAAGTATCGTACGTAGTACATTGTTACTTGATCGTAGCCATTGGCCGAGAAACTAATCTTAGCCAAAAGGCCGAGAAGCGATCAGGATACGGGATATGTAGGTAAAAAAAATGTAGGGATACGGGATTTTTGGCTGGGGGGGGGGGGGGGGGGTAATTGAGGAGATTCGGGATATTTTTTTTTAAAGTAGGAACGCATTGCGTACGTGTGGTAATGCAGTAACTCGACAGTGTTTTTTTTCCATAACTGTCAACTGAGCTGCGTTTTGTTTTTTTCAGGAGATTCAAGGTTTCCTTGCGTAATATGCAGTACAAATATAATAGTACACGATATTGTCTTGGTATCGGAAATCATTACAGTGCCATGGTAGATATCTTTGCTTAATACCCCCTGAGAAAACATGTGGTTCAGGTTATTTATTCTTACTGCCTGTAGGGTTATTAAAAATGAAAGGTTTCTAATTGTCCGCGTTTTGATGTTTCCGGTTGCTGCTTTAATAATTAAATCATTTTCTTTGCTTTCTTCTATAAAAAAAATCATCGATTATTGCGATTACGTGTTTATAAAACGGTCCTTGTGGGACTGTGCTTGTTTCTCTTCCAAGAAGAATATCATTTGGGCATAAATACGTGCCGTCGTCGGGAACTTCTGATAGCTTTCCAATTGGGCGCTGATTCAAAAGATTGGCCACTTCAAGAAGACAGGTGTACAACTCCATCAGCGTCAAAATAGTTTCTTCAATTGCTTTCTTTAATGCAGACTTCGTAGACTTCACAATAGACTCTGAGCAACCATTTTGGCGAGGGGCTAAGGGCGTGGTGAACTGCCATCTCATCCCTCCTTCAGCTGGTTGCCGTCCCAACCCTTGATCGTATCATGAAGTTCAAGCTCAGCTCCATCCATTTGACAGCCGTTATCCGAGATCATTAACTTTGGATAACCCCAGTAGGAGAAAAATCTTCGTAGGACTTGGAGAAGATCCATGGAACTGGCATCTGTGGCTAGTTCACAGTGGACTGCACGTGTGTTCAGAAAAGTGAAAATCATTCCATAATGCTTTGCTGTCTTGTTCCTACCAAGCTTTACTTTGATGGGCCCAAAATAGTCGCACGCGTTGTGAAGGAAGGGTGGTGTGTAGGGCTGCAATCTCTATGAAGGGAGATCAGCCATCAACTGGGTCTCAGCCTTTGCTTCAAATTCTCGACAGAAGGTGCATTTACGCTTGACAATCCTGGACACATTGTGACCTCTGACAATCCAATACTTCCGCCTGCATTTTGCTGTGATGGCAGCAACACCTGAATGACCACACTGATGTGCCCGATGGGTGACTAACATAGATACCCAGTGACTGTATGGCAATAAAACAGGACGCGTGTTATCGTAAGACAGCAAAGATGGATCGACTCGACCACCAACTCCTATGATTCCATTTTCATCAGCATATGGCGTCAATGTTTTGAAATATCCTCTCTGCATTTTTTGAGGTAAACCAGACTGGGCAAACTTAAGCCAATATTCTTCTGCTTCTTCAATATCTAAGGAGTTGAGTGGACCCATGTTTCTTTTCTGGTTATAGTCGACTCGTTTTAGCTTGCTGCGAAGGTTCTGGCAGAATCTCCTGACGTACGCAGTAACTCGGATAAGTCTTCTCCAACTTGAGAAATCTTCACAGTTTAATATAGGTTCAGACACAGTGACTGGACAAGCAATTTGAATCCTACGTCGTTCTTTATTCACTTCAATTGAATCAGGACTTCCTGTCTCCACAGGCCAAAGTGCTTCCTCTGGCTGCAGAACTTCTGGACCTTTCAGCCATCTGCCGTTCATTTCTTCAATGGTGATACCCTTCGTGATATCATCTGCGACATTATGTTTTGTTGGGCAGTGCGACCAATTTGACGGCTCTGAGTTGCTCTGTATCTCTCCAATTCGGGATGACACAAACGGTTTGTAACTTCGTGAAGGACCCTAAATCCAGGCTAGTGCAACCCTGCTGTCTGACAAATATCGTACCCCCTCAAACGTCAGGCGTGATTCCTCTAATATGGTCTTGCCGAGGCGACATGCTAATACAGCTCCTTGAAGTTCGAGACGAGGGATCGTTAACTCCTTTAGAGATGCAACCCTTGATTTAGCAGCAATGAATCTGACACCAAACTTCCCATTTCGATGTTCCATCAGGCATAGGCACAGGCTCCAAAGGCTTGGCATGAGGCATCACAAAACACAATCAGCTTAGGAGCTCCAACCGCTTCAGAAGGTGTGAGACATCGATCGATGTCAGCTCCTTGTAGTTCGAGACGAGGAATCGTTAACTCCTTTAGAGGTGCAACCCTTGATTTAGCAGCAATGAATCTGACACCAAACTTCCCATTTCGAAGTTTCCATCTAGTATAGGCACAGGCTCCACTTGATATGATTGAGTTTTGATACTTCTTCGAGCAACTTGAGCCATTTTTGTCTTGCTTTAGTTGGCACTTCTTCATCCCAATCCAATCCCAATTGCCATAGCTCCTGCATAGCAGCCATATAGAGGCAACCAGGTAGAGGCAGTGTGGCCCAGTGGTTAGGGCGCTTGCCTTGAGATCCGGAGATCCCGGGTTCACGACCCGCTCTGACTACTCGTTAAATTTGTTCCTGGTAGTCCCTGGTTCAACTTCCCAGCTGCACTTGTAAATAGCGAACTGGTTTGCCTCCGGCCATTTGAAATTCGTAAAAGTTTTTGTTGTTGTTCTGTTCCGTTGTTTCGTTGTGTTTCATTAGCCCTGAAAAGCCCCTATGGGGAGCGGTCAATTATGTATGTATTGTATTGTATTGTATTGTATTGTATTGTATTGTATTGTATTGTATTGTATTGTATTGTATCATTAGCTTGATGAGAACTGCTGTTGCTGCACCAATGGGATAGAGGATACCAGCCAGTTTACTCAGGAGAATTCGCTTGGTTAGCTTTAGAGGAATGAGCGTCTTTGGATTATTAGATTGGGTGGCATCAGACTATATGACCATCTTTATTTTTAACGTGAGCATGTCATCTTCAGTGAGCCAGACTGTTTCTAAGACTCGTTCCGTTTCTGCTTCGCTGCCAAGTACGACCTCTTCTGAATTACTATCTTCAGCAATGTTTACATTTGAAATCCACTTCTTTACATAAAAGCCACCTGTCGAAAGACCCTTGTCTATGCTTGACGTCATAGCTTTTGGCTTCCTCAACGTTTTCGACCGAATCACAAATGTCGTCGACGTAAGCATTCTTTATGATTGCTTCAGCTGCCTTTGGGTTGCTTTCTTTATTCATCTCTGCCGTTTTTTGGCATCGCCGTTATTGCCATGGTTGGTACAGGACGGTCTCCAAACGTAAGAACAGTCTTCACGTAGCCATCCGGTTCTCGCTCCGTCTCGTAATCTCTCCATATAAATCTGTGTACGTGTTGGTGAGGTGGTGGTATGGCGATCATGTGGTACATCTTTGTTATGTCACCACATGTCTCTGAATCGTTTGAGGACGCCAAAGAGATTGTTAAGTAGGTATGGCCCTTTAAACCAGTAGTAGTTAAGCGTGTGACCGTTGAAAGAGGCTGAGCCATTAAAGACAATTCTTATAGGTGTGGTTTTCTTCTCTGGACGAACAACAGCGTGATACGCCACATAATGCATAGGTCCCTTCCACTCTTCAATATCCTTTTCTGTTAACTTTCTGGAAAATCGCATTTCTTCCATTTCCTTTATCTGATCCCCGTACAATTTGGCGTATTCTGGTTTCTTCATCAAGCGTCGCTCGTTTGATTCCAGCTTTTCCAAAACTTGTGTATACTTGTTGGGTAAACACGCGGGATCTTTCTTCCATGGGTACTTCATACGCCAACCCTTTCCTTGAAGTTTACAACTTTCTTCTATTAGCTTTAGCTCTGCCTTCTCTTCTTTGGACATTTTCCCTGCTTTACAGGTGCATGACGGAACAGACACTCCCATGGCTTCTGTCTTCCAAAAGTCAGTGATATATGTAGGCGTGGCCAGACGAACATGGAGGACTTGTCTCATTTGTGGATGGACATCCTTTGAATGGTATCCGAAAACTACCCATCCTAGGGGACTTTTGCGTACCACGAAATCTTCTTTTGTCTTGGTTTCTCCAATATGGAATCGAGGATAGCTGATTTACAGGTATACCAAGAACACTTGAAATGTAGTTGACATTTGGATTCGCGGTTTCGTCTGATATTTGGGGGATTCCTACTGCTCGAATTGTTTGCACTAACTTTCCGTTGTCGTCACACACAGGAACTTTATAAAGCTTCGTATCTAGATCTTCTTCCACGCCTTCCACTTTAGTAATGACAATGGTTTACCTTGAAGGCATAGGCGTTCGGCAAGAGCCGTTCTTATTATGCTGACTTGCGCCCCACTATCGTAGAAGACGCTGGCTTCTACGTTTTCGGTGTCGCTTCCTTTGATTAAACCAGAAACTATAGGAAGTATCGCTTTGCCACTGTCTTGAATAAATGAAACTTGCATGTTCTCTGACTTTTCCATGCCATTATCAACGTGAAGAAGCTTATGGTGGAATTTTCCGCACGAAGTATCATCGCGTCTTTTTTCGTTACACGCTTCTTTGCGCAAGCAGTTCGCGGAGGAGTGGCCTCTGCTGCGCTTCAAACATGAAAAACAGCCCCTTTGTTCTTTCACTACCTTCCACCTTTCCTGTGGCGTCATAGCGAGAAACACAGGTCAACGTAATGAGCTCCCCTACAAATGTAGCATTGATTTTGTTTTTCTCTGTTATCGTCGGGTTGACCTTTGGCACGAGCCGTTTCCTGTCGATTGATCGACGCGAAAACGTGTAAATTTGTACGTGATGGACCATTCTTGCGAATAGGAGCGCCAGAACGTAAACGCGCGGTCAATTCCTCTTCCATCCACTGCAAAAGATTAAACATTGAGGACTCCAGTTTCTGTAGATAAATAAGACGAGCCACGACTTTGAGATCATCTTTTTCGTCATTTTTCTCTCAATAAGTGAAATGACATGAGTATTGTCAGTGTCCTGGGGTCTCTTAACTTTCTTTAAAATAGTGTATGACCGCCGTACCAGGTTGACAAGGTCACAGAAACGATTGTCTTCACCGGGTTGAATTTCTTTAAACTTCTCCAAGTCACCAGAGACGATATCAGAAATAACTCTTGGATCGGCATAGTTCTGATCGAGGTATTTCCAAGCGGAATTCAAATCTGAACTAATCCCCTCAATTACCTATCCAGGTTCCGGTCCTAAACAAGAACGAAGTATTGTCCTCGAATCTTTCTCATCACAGCGACTCTCGACAGCGTGCTTGAAATCTTCACGAAAAATGAAGTACTTTCGCATGTCACCATACAAAAAAATTGGAAGTTTCGGCTTCTCGTGTTTTACAATCAGTGGTTTATTCGTCTTTACTTGTGTTAATTTGATTGAATCGTCTTCATCTTGTTTACCATTGTCACCGTCATCCTCTGTCTGTACAAACTCTTCATCGCCTGTTGGTTTGACGCCACCATTTCCGGAAATTGATGTTTGACAGCTCTCCTGTTTTCTCTCTTTTTCCAGACATCTGAGACATTCGCTAACGTCCATGGCAAACCACGTGTAGTTTTCAGGGCAATTCATCATAGACGACTCGGCGTCTTCATAACTTTCATCATTCAGAAACATTGTATATTCTTCGTGCTTGATTACCAAACCGGAATATGCATTCTTTGCTTCCACAAAACCTTGCTGAATTTCATTTGCGAGACGTTCCGCTTTCATCAACATAGACACTGCGTTCATTGTTCTCGTCAAAGAGCTCTTTGCCGCGCGACGAACATTCCTGGCCTTCTCCTCCATACTTTTGTCAGTCATCCTTGATACTCCGGTTTCTCAGCGACGAATTGTTGAGAAAACCTTCAGATATTGGGCCGCTGAGTCAACGAAGTTAAACAGGACAGCTTGGATTTTCAGGATTTATTTGAAGAAAATAATCTGAAGCTATCGAAAGCAGTAAAATAACAATAATCCCTTAATAATTGAATACTCTGATCGAAATCAATGTAGAAGAAATTTAATAGTCCAGACATTTAAAAATACATACAATCGCAGCGGAACAAGAACTATTGCATGCTAACATTACAATCACATGAAAAAACTAACATTTTTGGTGTGTCGGATTAAATGACCTTTGACAGTCTAGGTCCAGTCTTCTTTGTTCATTTATACGCGAATCAGAGCCTGCAATCCAATCGAAAACTAGTATCTGGTCAGCGGTCAACTAAAAAAAAACAGCTGACCTCGGCGAGCTCTAAGCTTTAGCTCGCGCTACGGTCACGTGATACTGGTCAGCGGTTACCTTGTGTTTGGCAGGTGTCAATTGATCAAAACAGGTATGTCCAATATCAAAGATGTATACTGTAAACTAGCATTATACTGGTCACATTGGTGTACACGGACGGGTGAACGGACGGTCGATGATGTCATGGCTATAAAACCCAAATTTCTCGCATCGATGGGTTACCATATTTTCTTAACTTTGGTGCTCCGCGCGCGCGGAGCTCCTCTTCGATAACAATGTTTTTTGACGGAAGTGTCTTAACAAGTTTGCAACTTGTTGTAGCAATAGTCATCAACATCTCTAAACCTGTGTACGGATCATCCTGAGAATAAATGTTCAGAAACGGAGATACATCCACATTCAAGTATCCATTTAGAGCCTTATGCAAGAATGTGACATAAAAAAGATAGCGTTTCGTTTCAAGCGAAAGCAAATTAAGACATTTTAGGCGCTCGTGATAGGTAAGATTTCTTTTTCCGATAATAAATTCTGTTCCCCTCCGATGTATGCGCGCAAGCTTGTCAACGTTTCGTGCGGTGTGTGGCGACCACACAACTGATCCATATTCCACTTGTGATCACATCAACGTGCAATACAGCACCTTCTGGGTTTCGGTATCCTTCCAACCTCTACAAGTTATTCTAAGTAGGCCTAAAATTCCATTAGCTTTATTTGTAATGGCATCAACATGAGAGTTCCAAGAAAGATGATGGTTAGTAAGCAAACCAAGGTCACGGAACTCATAAACTTCCTGTAAGACGGACCCGTACGTGTTGAGTGAAACATGATCTGAATGGTTGTTTCTTCAAGGTAATGCGTAGCAACTTACATTTCTAAACATTGAAGGTCATCCTGTTCTGTTGACAAACTATATAGATCATTTTAAAAAAACATCAGTAGATCATTAGGACAGGTTACCACTCTAAACTCCTTGCAGTCACCTGCATATAGTGCTACAGAACTTTTTTGACTAACCACCTCAGGCAGATCACTGATAAAAATGACAAAAAAAGGGGGACCCAGAATGGACCCCTGCGGCACGCCAGATATGATATTCAGCCAGCTAGAACATTTGTCATCAACCCCAACTCTTTGCTTACGAATAGTCACCACGCCAAGCTAGCAGCGACTCTGATATTCCAAAGTTACACAATTTATGGAGTAATATCTTATGGTTCACACGATCGAACGCCTTAGCAAAGTCCAAAAACATTGCATCATCCTGGAGACCGGTATCCAGCGCTTTCAAGTTTCAAGTTCAAGTTTATTATTTTACACTGTTTACAGAGAGGAAACAATTTAATATAACATAGTTTACAATAATGGATAAAATACTAACAGAAATTAGCTAAAGAAATATATATTTAATAGTGTACAGTGACCAAAGAAGCCAATCAGCTTTCGAGTTGGTCACTGTCATGTGAGATATAAATTGGCTTTGGCCGCATGTTAAATATATTTGAAATTGATACCTACACTAAAGACGACTAGGATATTATTATCGTAAGAGAAGACCTACATAAATACTACTTGTTATACCTCCCAACTCAAATACGTTTCCTGATTGGAGGAGAACGTGTCACGTGCCATTGGTCAAAACTCAATGACGCCCTAGGGCGAACAAAACTCAATGACGCCCTAGGGAAACATTACCTTGAACATTGGACTTGCACGTGATCAGGTCGTGCATCTTGAAACCGCGGCAAATTTGTATGCCAGCCGCGTCAAGCAAATAATTTTTACGCAGTCATGGCAGCTAAACGATTTCAAACTCTTTATTTTGAGTTGGGAGGTATAACAAAACACTTAATGACTGGCCCCTCGTGAAACAGTGAGTTTTGTTTCCCCTCGAGCCTCAACATTGAGGTCTAGGGGAAACAAAACTCACTGTTTCCCTTGGGGCCAGTCATTAAGTGCTTAATATTACGCAGCATATCTTATATAGCTAGCAGTTTCTATGGTCAATTTGAGTACTCAATAAGAATCTTTTATACTTCTTTTTGAAGAACATGACTGTTGTATGGAAATCGTTTAAATTCTAGTGGGACAGATTCCCAGATTTTTATTGCAGAGAATTTAAATGTAGATATACCATAGTTGGTACGTACTGATGGCTTAAAGAAGTTTTGATTAGCAGCATACCTGGTATTATATGAGTGAATGTCTGATGCAGGTATACGAATATTCAGTAGTACAGCTGGGGTGTTACTTTTGTTATTTTTAAATTTGTATATAAAAAGTGATACCTTTAATCTGTAGATATAATAGGAGTCGACATGTTATCTGCCATGAGCAAAGAACATGCTTCGTATACATCTATTCTGCTTAGTGCAGATTTTATTTAATCTAGTCTTGTAAGCTGTGCCCCAGCTAGCAAGACCATAGCTTAAATATGGATAAATAAGAGTATAATATAACTGTTTGAGCATATGAAAATCAAGATAATTTCTTAGCTTGTTAATTATACCTACATTCTTTGCTAATTTATTATTTACATGTTGAATTTGGGGTTACCATTGTAAATGCTCATCAAGCATTCCCTTCATCAAGTTCATCAAGTTTCCCTTCATTGTAGATGCTGTATTGGTATTTTGACTGCTCTTCTTTGCTTTCTGGAGGAAAGTAAATCACTATTTGTGCGCTGAGGGCTTAAACTTTTGCATGCGATGGTGGCCACCATATTGTCTGCAGCACTCCAAACTTGAAAACACTATGCTAGTGTTTTCAAGTTTTGATTAAGAAACCTTGCGCATGTGCGGCCATGATAGTGCCCCTTTAACTGGGTAAAAAGGATTTGATATTATCACTGGGTTTGGGCAACATTTCTTTCCATTTTCTCCCGGCTGCTTTGCACGCTGCAAAGCAAAACAATCGTTCTTAATATAATCCGAATAATCGATAATCCGAATTTAGCAAAATCTTCTTGTTACACTGGGGCCATGGCATTGGGGATTGTAACACTCAATTTCCACCCGAGGAGTGGGGGAAAGTTTTAAATGTAACACTGTGCAAATGTTACATCCCCCGCTACGTCCCAAGGGGCGTGGTTTTAATAGACAAGTAAAGTACTCCGTCGGTAACTGTTTTTTTGAAATCATAACAGAACCTTTTACTTTTTACCGGTCATAAAACCACAAAGATTCACCCGGAAAATTATACAAAGAGAGTTTTGATCGGTTGCATGTAAATTTCCTAGAAAATTGCCTATTGTTGCCCGGGCTGTTTCGTCCTGAGAAATTTCAGCTGAAATTTGAATTCGTCTGTCTGGTTAAAATGTTACACCGTTAAGTATTCCGGTAACTTAAAGGGGTGTAGCTTTAAAATTTCTCTTTTTTTTTTTTTTTTTTTTTTTTTTTTTGAGAGGGAAGGACAGGTGGTTCTCACGTTACGTCACGTGGACGAAAACAAAAAGCCCCTGATTCTCGTCCCCAGATCATATCGTTTGTCTAAGCCGGCAGATCCTTTTGCAAGAGAATGAAAGGCTCTGGAGGCACAAGATTTGCAGTCCCAGTTCTCTAGGACTTCCGGAGTTCATATATGCGTCGTCAATAGTACAAAACGTGGCTGCGCTTAGGATTCCAGAGCCCTTGGATTTCTCGTGGAGAGACCCCGCCGGATAGGAGAAACGATGGGCTCTGGGAATGAAAATGGAGGCTCATTAGCTCCTTTTGTTTTTTCGTTGCGGTATTGTGTCTCTAGAGATTGGCTACAAACCACCTATAGTGTTTTCCAAACTTGAACTAAAATAGTTACATACAAGTACAGTACAGTAATAATTGCAATTAGTATCACCCAACTAGTGGACTAATGCAAATCCTGCATTTTGATTGGCTACGCTACTAGAGGGCTATTAGTAATAGTCCTCGAGCAGCGAAAAGCGTGACGCTTTCTTTTGTTTTATTCCCAATTAAATATTTCTTTAACTCATTTGCTAACTTTATTATTGCCTTTTCTGTCCTACTAGTTGGGTGATACTAAAACAATTAAACCCTTCGCCCTCAAGGGCCACGGGTCAATAGCCCATTCGGTTTCGCCTGGTGGGCTATTGACCCGTAGCCCTTCCGGTCTACGGGTCTTCTTTTGAACTGTTTAGTCTTGGTTTTAACTCACGTGACCAGCTGACATGATTTTGTGAACACTTCAGAATGACGGTCATGACGTCCAGTGAACACCGAAAATAGCGTTGTCTAAAGAGAACTGATGAAAGAAGCGTCTACAGCTTTCTAAGCTTTCACTTACTTAGCATTTGAAAATTGACCTGGCTTTGTCTTTGTTGTGTTTAGTTTTGTCGAAAACTTCCTACGGCTTCATAGCATTTTTCATACGAGGCAGTGTATAACGATATTCACCGTTACGTCACCTAACTATTGGCGTCTTTATGTTCTACGACGACGACGTCGACGAAGACGTCACCTCAAAAATATAATTTTGCACTATCGGCGTAAGTTTCTCGCGGTTAGGCTATCTCGTTAGCGTGGTACAACGGGGGCGAAGTATCCTAAATATAAATTGGTACGAGCGGTTTCAGAGTAAAAATAGAAAAAAAACCTCAAATTTGGTGATTTCCCGTCGTTGTTGTGCAGAGTAGCGCACGAATTTGTGCTAAAATGTGTGCCCCACGTGCAGCACGATTACTTTTCCTCTTTCAACCAATGTTATCGTTGTTTCGTGGCGTTGTCGTTGACTACCGCGTCGCTCTTACAGTGTCATTAATGTGCCAGCTAGAGATCTATTGGCTGTCGAAACAGAGGTTCTCTTGTTCTGTGGTTGGCAAAATTTAATTATCAAAATAAATGTTCATAAACAGTGAATATCACTATAGCCTGCGTGCAGCCGGACATGTAACGTGAAACCTACAATTGTTGGTCAAAAACCTTGATATAGTCCGTCTTCGCAATGGCTCCCTAAAAGCTTTTTCTAAATCCCGCAGTTTTGCAGGGGTTTCTGTATTCCTGTCTGAATGGCCAGAATCCTACTTACTCTGTGATTGAACATTTACTCACTCAACAAATCACGCAATCTTTATACTCTTCGAAACCCACAATGGTGATTAAAAGTGAAAGGAGGGGAAGAGCGCTCAAAGCCCTAAAAGATCAGTTTTAAATTTATTGTCTCGTATCTGAGCAGGAAAACTCGCTGCGGGGATTTCTTGTATGTAGAACTACATTCGTTACTGTGAAAATCCGAAACTGCGGAAATTAGAAATATCATTAGAAATTAGAAGAAATGTTATTGTCTTTCAAGTAAAAAGCCGATTACGAGGGGGAAAATTAAACCACAGGGGGCCCACACAATCGGATGTGTAGCCGATTGTTATTTTAAAGTAATTGTACTAGATTTACCGTTTGCCTCACCTATAGCGATATATCGCCAACTATGTATATACAAAAATTTGAGTTTCTAAAGAAGCTGTGGTGCTGCGTCGGTGGGAGATTGTTGAATTATCGTAGCTGTGGTATATAGTCGTCCTTTTGCCTCAAAAGAAGTCTTTTGAGCAATTTTGAGTTCGCCGTTGACTGTTACTGTAATAGTAACAGTCAACGGCGAACTCAAAATTGCTCAAAAGACTTCTTTTGAGGCAAAAGGACGACTATATACCACAGCTACGATAATTCAACGTTTATATATCATTGTTGTATATACATAGTTGGCGATATATCGCTATAGGTGAGGCAAACGGTAAATCTAGTACAATTACTTTAAAATAACAATCGGCTACACATCCGATTGTGTGGGCCCCCTGTGATTAAACCGCAACCAGTAACGGTAATTAGTTTGTGGTTTTTATGTCGCTTAAGATAGGTTGCTGCACGATGGGAAATGTCATAATCAAGTCAACGTGTCTACGGTTTTCGGATTTGCTCACTAATTTGCCTTCAGGCTGCGGCAAATATTTTACTTATATTTGTTTGCGAACGATCGCTAAGACAAATTTCGGCTTCGAAAAATTTCGTCGAATTGTTTATATCCTATCGCAAGCAATAGCCTTTCATGACTCGTTTCTAAAACGCAACGACATAAATCGCATTATACCAAAGGAATTAAACATCGCTATTTGACCTTGTAAAATGCAAAGCTATTTTCCTGTCATACAAATGACGGATGCGTAAAGAGTCAAGTAAGTAAACATCGAATCACAAAGCGCGTAACGGGGTACAGAAATCCATGCAAACTTGCAGGGTGTCTGAACAAGCTTTTGGGAGCCTTTGCGTAGACGGTTTAGCCTGTCTACGACGCAGGCTACCACAGTGTATAGAGTGTTTTCGCTTATGTGACCATCTGCAATATTTGCATTCTAAAATTAAACAAAAGGAAAAAATTGCATAAAAATGGAGTTCAATTTCCAGAAGAATATTTAACTCCTCCAACACGGTTGCTGTTTCTCTCTTTCGGTAAAGAGTTGTTTCCAAATCTAAAAAGTGCCCTTGGACGTGAGGTGCCTGGGAATGAATTTAAATCACTGGAATCGGCCAGTGTAAAATGCAGACTGAGGTTATAATGTAACTGTTAAAACAGCCCAAACCCCTTAGAAATGCTAACCTTCGGCCTAATTAGGCCTAAAACAATATTTAGTCTTAACTGTTAGCATTCCAATTCCAGTGATTTAATTTCATTCCCAGGCACCTCACGTCCAAGGGCGCTTTGAGATATGGAAACAAGTCTTTACTTTTTCTTTCACTCCTTCAACATGGCCGCCGTGACGTCATGTGGAAATACTCTATTGCTTTTAAATGTGTGCTCAACAGGATGATCATCTCGCTTACCGAAGGGATAATATTAACTACAATGAACAAAATTGGACCTTGACAAAACAACAAAGAAAAAACTAGATTACCAAGGAGCCCAACTGGGGTCCAACTAGGACGAATAACTGGGAAACCGAGCGATAAAGAAATGGCGAGCGAAGCCGGCCAAACATAAACTGGGAAAAAAGCTGATTTTTCCTTTTGTTTCCCAATAATTCAACCTGTTTCACAGAAATTACAAACTTATTTTGAATAAAGTCTTAAAACAATGAAACTTCGTAAATAGCCGGTAAAAGAGAAAAACATGGTTGTTGAGTTGCCGGAAAATTTCAAGTAATTGTCTTCTTAGGCCCATCTTAAACGTTGCATTTCACATTATTATTAGCAGCAGTTTATTGTGTAAAACGTCAATGTGCATATTTACATATCCCACAGAGCGCGAAGCGTAGCCTATGGGGTTTTTAAGAACTCTGTATTTACATAACTATAAACTAATAAAAAATCTGATATTATCCAAAATATAACATATAAAAAGCAATTGTATAAGGAAAGTCGGACTGAATCGTTTATTTCTTGATCTTGAGAAATCGTGCAATGTGGAGACTGTTTGAGAGAACAGAATTATGCATCTTAAGAAGCACATCTTTGCTTCTTGCTCCAACCAGCTGCCCTGCAGTGTCCTCAAGTTCTTTAGAATATCCTCCAAATACATCCAAAATGATGTTATACTGATGATGTATCTTGAATCCCTTGAATTGTCATAAACGTACAGCTCTTCCTTTTTGCGATCGACAATTCGTACATCTATCCTGTTGTTCCTCACTCCCACATGTTCAGCAAATAGTGGAATATTCCAGAAGGCTTGTGCATACTCATTTTCGTAAACCTGCTTCGGTTCTTCTTGAGAATACCAGGGTGGTACACTATATATTATATCTATCTATAAGGTCTAGCTGGTGAAGTATCTCAAAGAAATGGATTTCAATACCGAGTTATGACGATGTAAATACTTGCTTTGCGCAAGTGCAGAACAGTCAGCTAAGATGTGTGCCACGGTTTCCTGTGCCTTACCACACATAATTTGCACATCACATCATTCTCTTTACCAGTTCTTGTGTTCTTGCTGTAGTATACACGAGTTGGAAGCAACTGTTTGTACATCTCGTAGATTTCTGTGATCACTTGTGTTGGACATGTCTTCCATTTACTCAACCAGTTGAAGCAGCCTTGGCTTTGTACTGGGTTACTCCATCTCGAGGCAATCAACTTCCCTTGCCACCTCTGGCTTACAATCTCTCCTTTTAGTTGGTTTTGCTGAGCTTTGTTCACTTTTTTCTTAATCTTTGCATCTGGGATTTCCTCTCCATTGTCGTTGCGGCATACAGATTAGGGTAGACAAATGTTAACTCGAGTCCAAGATCTTGTCCAAACTTAGCAGCCTCTTTAACCATAAAATTATGTCCGAACTCTATTGAGCGGTCCTCAAACTGGCGTACGAGTTCCATAGTGTTGTCAATGTTCTTGAACAGATTAACTGTGCCTTAAATCTTAATAGCCTTGTACTCTACCTCTACTGATCGTAACCCTCGGCCTCCTGATTCTCTTGTAATTAAGGTAGCACAAAGAGGTTGAACTTAGTGGGTGCTTACCTCCTTGTTACACAATGATCTTACGAGCTTCACGATCAATTTGCCTGAGTTCTGTAATGGGTAGATGTTGCGTCCACATTAAATAGCTTAGTGCGGGAAGGGCGTACTGATTGGTAGCCAGAGTACGATGGGAATCAGACAGTGGACTTGACCATATTATAGACAATCTATTCAGGCAAACCTCAGAGGCAACCTTAAAAGCTACTTAATCTTCTTGTCGAGTACTCTCCAGAACGCCAAGAAACTTGTATTGACTTCCTTCTTCTAAACATTCAACTACTGTCGATTCATCAAACGAAAATTCCCTGGTCGTCGGCCACTTTGACTCCTCTCTTTAAGTTCACGACGAAAATTTTCTTGGATTCTATTCCAGTCCGATATCTTGTATTGACATTCTTGTGGATTTCATCACAGTTTTCAGCTTCTGTGTTAAGGCAGCAAAGAATTTGAGGTCATCGATATACAATAGGTGTATGACTTTGGTACTGATTAGTTTATAGAGTCGATATTCTTCCTTCCACGCGACAGGATTCAGACAAATTGTGAACAGCCTTGGACTCAGTAAATCGCCTTGGGGAAGTCCTCTGTTGAAGTGGATTACATCTGATACTTCAGGCCCAGCTTTGGTTGTTGTGACGATCTTGGTATTCCATGAATTGCACAAATTGGCTACCACTTTTCTTATCCAGATTGGAAAACGATGTATAACCATCATCTCACATAGCCAGTCGTGGTTAACAGAATCATATGCTTTGAATACGTCTATCCCTACCATGCTTTTCTGAATAGTTGTTTTTGGTTGGGATGTTAGTCGCGCCATGCGCAGTTCGCCTAGAGGCAGTTTGAACCAGATATTTCTCTTCGCTATCCAGCAGTCAGCCCTTTGTAGCCCTTTTCCAGTGTCTTTAACAATGTAAGTATTTCTTAGATTCTTTAAGTTTTACGTTAGTTTCCCTTGAATATCATTTGCATATTGTAATTTCTTTACTTTGTTATTTTACAGTTTCAACCCAAAGTTACGAATATTGTTTGCTATTCCTCGTGGCGTTGGGAGGTTGACATAGTCATAAGGAAAGCTTTCAGCAGTTATACTCTCCTTGGTAAAGGATTTCTGCGTTTTCCCACCAATAGTTTGCTAGTTTATCAGGTCCAGGATCACTCCAGTTTCTCTTCCTCTTAGCTGATTTAAGCACTTGTTCAAGCTCTAGGTTCCATTCCTCCTTGGACGGAGGCGGGACGCGTCTGTTGATGGTGTTCTTAATTTCTTTCAACCAGTCTGGAGATGGATCCCCAGTCCGATGTTATCTTGCCTTTCATCTTGGCGTTGAGTGTCTAGTCCAACTGTAAGATGCCAAGGTATTTGTAGTCTTCCTCCTCTATTTCCCCGATATGCTGGTCGTCGGGTAGTTCTATTCCGCTACTGCCAATTTGTCTTCCCCTTCTCATTTCCAGGACAGCACACTTGTCTAGCCCAAACAAGATCTTAATGTCTTGCAAGAAGATCCTTACTACTTGAACAAATGAGTCTAGTTGATCTTTGCTAGCTCCATACAGAATCAGATCATCCATGAATAGTAGGTGGTTAATGGGCATCATTTCCTTTGCCAGTTTGTATCCAGCTCTCATTTTTCGTAGTACTAGGGTCAAGGGTAACATGATCACTATAAACAGTAGTGGTGACAATGAGTCACCTTGAAAGAATTCCTTTCCTAATGTCCACCTGCCCGAGAGCCATTCCTCCTGACGTCAATACAGTCTTCCAATTTTTTTCCAAAAAATTACTGCTGTTTCTTGAAGTGGTAATGTCCACGGTTCGAAGACTAAAGCACTCTTTCAGTCACATTGTTATTGTAGTTTATTGAGGCAAGTGAAGATAACATAAATCAAACATTTAACTGCAGTACAAAATACACCTTTTCTCCGCCAGTGCACGTGGGACAGTTTTGTAATCATATGCGTGAATGAAACTGAAAAGCCGAGTTTATAAGTTTCATGGTTTGACAAAGTACAAGTGTGACACTTGAAAACCCGTCCGGTAATAGTACCTTCACATCATTATGTTCCTTGGCTCTCTGCTACTCGTCCGTCTCAGAGGTCTCGGTATTCGAGAGCCGAGAACCTTCGTTTCGGGGTCTCCGTTGCGTTGCCGTCCGTGGATGAGTATTTATGTCTTGCGAATTCTGGAAACCGTGAAGTATCATGAGCAAACATAGATTCATTGTGACTTTGTCCACCACAAAAGAAGAAATGCCATTATTTACAGCCAACGTACCTTATTTTTGCACGGTTTTGCAGTGGTTCCACACTGGCATTGATCGGTGCATAGGATATTACTTCCTTTGCAAGGACATCCACGATTACCGCCAGGTTTTCTCTTGGTGCTACGAATACTTTAGCACTTGCAAAAGGCTGGTGAGGGTTCCTTAACATTGCAAAAATAATAATTCCCGGTTTCGCTGTTTACATATTCATGATCAGTAGCAAAATACATGCAAATATTTTAACTCACCGTCGAATCCATCTTGGCCGTCAACTGTTTTCAAGTCGTCCGGAAGTGAATATCTATTGGGCATGTCACTCCGTGACAGTGTCCCAATTCACAGAACTTGACACACTGGGACGAAAGTGTCGGATGAGTGAAAGCAAAACAATTGACACCACTCACTTTATCATCTAAAGCAGGAGAGGTTGCTTATTTATCTACAGTATCTTTTTAGGTTGTTCGTGGCTCAGTGCATTCTGGTTAAATGCAATGCATTCTAGGTAAACGTAAGGTGTTCTGGTAAAAAGTGGGGAGAATTCGAGAATTCGTCACAGCTTGCATCCTTTTCGTTAAATCCAGATTATGTTGCTTATTTTGTGGTGCAGGGATGGCGCAGTGGTGAGAGCACTCGCCTCCCACAAATGTGGCCCGGGTTCGATTCCCAAACTCGGCGTCATATGTGGGTTGAGTTTGTTGGTTCTCTACTCTGCACCGAGAGGTTTTCTCCGGGTTCTCCGGTTTCCCCTCTCCTCAAAAAACATAAGTTGATTTGGTTTCAGTAACTTGTTAATTTCAATTTACAGTGTCCCCGATTAGTGCTCTACGGCGCTAGAAGATCAGACACTTAAAGTTCCTTTCCTTTCCTTTCTCTCGCATCGCTCGCTCCGCAAAAATTACTTTTGCAATCATTTGCTTTGTGTTATGAGTCCAGCAGATACGTGCAAAATGTGGCCAAATTTAGCACAAAGTTAGAACATATCCTGACAAACGTTTTTAGCTATAGGGCCATCCCAGATTTGTCACGTGACCCCAGCTGCGTTCACCTTTTGAGTGACGTCATCAAGAATGGTTTGTTGGCCGTTTGTGCGATGTTTTTCACAAATGAGATCAAACTCGAGAACAATCTTGTGATATACGTAGACCAAACAGTATGATGAGATTCCAGAAATGTAAAGAAATGAAATATTTTGTTGCCATGGCAACCGGTAGTTTAAATAAACTCTACGTTTATGTTGTTTATACTTGAAATTGGTTGCCGCTTGTCAACAGGAGAATGAAAAGCGAAACAAAGCACTTATTCAAGCAAATTTGCCTATGACATATTATCCAAAAAATAATAATAAAATAATCTTTCGAAAATTTCACTTCAGGATATTTTACAGCACTATAAATAAAGTGCAAGTTAACTTTGAAACTAAACTGCTGACCGAAGTTTTGCTTGCAGTTGTTTAGAAGCTAAGTGCGCAACTCTACAAAACATGTAAGTATGTAAAGTAATTTTGTTCAACTTGTATTGCAACTAGAATAAGTGTATCATATTTAATTTAGGCAGATTACCTTTAGTAGCAGAAAGGGTAGAAAATAAGCTTTCAGAAAGCAATTTTCACGGCCGCTTTCCTCGACAACACGTGCTTCTAGAGTGGCAGTTCACTCGTATATGAAATGAAAAGTATTTTTCATCTTTAGTTTGGTTTTTAGTAATTCTGCTTACTTGTAGGGAACAAATTATGCAGTATACTGTATATTTGCTATCTAGTCACTCTATTCTTAATAAGAAACTAGAAAGAAAAATGTTAAAGGCTTTGTTCAATGTGAAAAGCGGCAGTGTTCACTCCATTGAAGGAAACCCAGTTAAGTGCATTTTTTTGCCCATTTGTAATAGACGCTTTTTATGGCTGGGGACAACTCACCGACCAGGAACAACTTTAATTTGTCTCAAAAAGAGAACGGATCAACATACGGTCAAACTCAACGATTTATGACCAATAAAACATCCTGTTAATTAAGAATTAACTAAAACTAATTTTGTAAAAAGTTTTCAATGTAACGTCTGCCGCTACTGTCTCTAAAATATTCAGTTGAAGAATTGTCTGTTGGTTTCCTATCAAATACGTTTTTTGTGACCTTAGAAACTGAAATATAATTCTATTGGAACTACAGATTGTTTATTGTCCGTGTTTGTACATTTAACAACATACTTGAGCTGAAGCGCGACGCGTCTGGGTTTGTAAGATAAACCCACCGCGGAAAATCTTATTTTAAACTCGGTTTAGTTTACAAGGTTTACCCTTCCTCCTCCTAAACTGGCCCGTAGTCAATGTTTCACTGGCGTTTTTCACCAAAACAATGCGAAAACAAAATTTAGTATTTATTACTTTTTTTCATTTTTCTTCAACGCAAAACTCATGTCTTGTCTGTAACTGTGAGACATTAGTTTATCCTATAACTGTGGTAGCACGTTGTGTAATATACAAAATGGTGGTACTGAAACAGTAAAGGCCATGTCTAAAGTGTACAAAGTGGTTGACCCCTCAGAACCTGGGACATCAGATATAGAATGCTCACCAATAGACTGGAACAAGTGTGTTCTGTGTCAGACAAACACATCCGAAAGCCTCTCTTGTCCGGCTGATTCAAAGCGAGACACAAAAGGAACAGGTTACAAGACCACTGCTGAAAATCTACTGGCCTTTAAAAAGAAGGTGAGGGTATTGAGGCAAGTTTCCAGCATCATAAAGCTAAATGGCATGACACGTGCAGGCTGAAGTTTAACAAGACGAAACTTCAACGGGCAGAGAAAAGGAAAGCTTCCCCCGAAGACAGCTTGTCTTCAGATGTCCGCAAAAAGTTCACCCGTAGGAGTAGAGAAGAGGTTCCTCCTGCCGTTCATCGCTGTTTCT
>OX421451.1:32810894-32835894 GCA_949126865.1 Montipora capitata
AACTATATAACTTCCTACAGATAAAATTTCAGCTACTGCCGGACCAAGCTCAGTTCTCTGCCAAAAAAGGCGTTTATTTGTTTTTCTTTAGTGGAAAACACTCTGGAACGGCAGAGTTTTTTCAGTGGCTAAAACGGACAGAAAAATGGGATTTTAACAAAATGATCATTGGGTTATTTTTAGATAAAATCATCCAAAACGACAACGTGTCACAATGGCATGTTGAAGGGGCCGTGACTGTTGTTCCATATTAACTTTGAATCACATAAACCCTGATATTGTGGAAAGAATGTCTACAGTTTGCCTCTTCTTATCGGGAGCCATGGCTGCGAGTCATGCGAGCTATGCTAGTCAACTTGCGAGTCAACATGCGAGCCACACAGTTATTGAAAGCTAACCGTCTAAAAATGAGTGCTTAGACTTAAAAACTGTTTATCAGCGCTATTTTAAATGGATGCTTAGCCTTAAATGTGAGACTCGCACGACTCGCATGCCGGGCTCGCTGGCTTGCGGTTGTGTCAAGACCCTTTTTTGGTCTTCTGTTGTCAGCAATACTTTGCCTCGCTCATCAAGAGTTGATGTATTACAAGAATAACGAATTCTGCCAAAGATTCTAGTACTGAGTAATCTCCCGAATAACACAGTTTGAATGTGAGAAGAAACCGGAACTCCGCGTTTACTGAACAACAAGCTCCGGTCATTTTTTTTTCTGTTGATATCGTTGCGTCTCGCTTTGAATATAAAAAAACGTACAAACAGTGAACGGTCAGTAACTTAGAGAATTCTTCAACGCGATCCTATATTTCTTTCCTCCCGCGGAATTTCTCTCTTTTTTAACCAGGAAGTGAATTTTAATTTCGCGTCTTATTAGTTCTTACAACCAGAAATTAAGAGAGAAATAAGATAAGTGGAATTTAATCTTTGAGTGTGAGTTAATTTGCTTGTAAACGAGATGATCAATACATGTAAATTGTACTCAGAGCGCCCCTCAAAGAAAGAGTATTAAAGCACTTAGTTTGGTTGTTTAAATGTCCTAGTAATAAATGACTCACGATATTTAAACAAATTTCAAAGTAGCCGAGATAATTGATGCAGTGTCCCTTTCATTTCATTTTAAACGAAAGCTTGCGGGCGGAAAGGCGAACGGTAAGGGGGAAATTAAATTTGAAATCGCCTCTAGAGCGGGCGTCCTTTCACAACAGATAACAATTCAGCTTGTGCGAAGACGATCCAATTCAAAACAAAATTGATTTGTACAGGAAATATCGTTAATATCAACCCATTTGTGAAAGACAGACGAAGCAGGTGTGTGGGCCTTTGTTTACTTGACTTATTGAGGCCAGAGTTTGCTATAAATTAAGGTCTGAGAGGGTCATAATGACAAGCGAAAATCATCTTCACTCACACCTAACTCCAAACATGAAGCTTCAAGGCTTGGCTATGATTCTGGTGCTCGGCTTCACCGTTGTTCTTCTTTCTTATTGCATCGAAGCAAAATCTACTCACATTTCGCCAATAGAATATAGCGGGAGAGAATTGAACGACGAATTTACGGTAAATATTGACATAAATTCTTCTTTTCATGAAGTATTAGCGCTGTAAATAGTAGCAATGCAAAAATGCTTTAATTAACCTCAAAATTTGTTCAGAATCCT
This sequence comes from Montipora capitata, assembly GCA_949126865.1. Lineage (NCBI taxonomy): Eukaryota > Metazoa > Cnidaria > Anthozoa > Scleractinia > Acroporidae > Montipora > Montipora capitata. The sequence continues at coordinate 32,812,550 of OX421451.1, forward strand.
GAACAAAGAGCAAACCGTTTTTTCTTATCATGTAATCTCATATTGGTTTTTTTATTTGTAGACTTGAAGAACTTAATTCCTTTGGTCAATGGTGTTTGACTAAAGGACTAGACTAAGTGCCTTTAAATAAAAATTCAAATTCCTTTGCAGTTTTACCCTACACTTACTTATTCCTGATCTTGTTAAAGTTTGTAGCGTACGTTTGTAAGCGAAGAAGTTTTTATTGCAGAAAAGAGAGACAGGTGGTTAGTCAGTCATTCCTAAAAGAAAAAAATCTTTTTCGCTTCTTTTCCCCTTTATTGCTGTTACCAGGGTGGTAAAGGTTACATTTCGAGTGAGAGAAATCCTTTGGCAAAGCATAACTTGAATTCAACGAGGTATGCCCTACAAGAATGATCAGAAATGCAAACTTCTCCCACTTTTTTTTTAAATGGCCGGAGTTTTCTCAATACTGGAGTAAATTTGAACTGCATTAATTTATGCAATTCTGTTTACCAATCTCAGCCAATAAAAACGGACGCAGGCAAGCAAGCGAACCAATCGCAATTGTAAGTGCCATTTGTACGAAAACGTATGGGCTTTAGCTTGCGCACTAAGAACTCAGAGGCGCGCTCTATCGATTAGTTCCGGAGTTGAAATGGCCACTCGAAAGCCCAACTTAAGGAGGAGTATATTGTTTTCTCTCCGCCAGTTTTCGGGCTGCTATTTACTGGGTCGCCAAACCCAATCGGAATCTGCGTTTCATTTCTCCGTATATTTTTTCCGTGCCATGAAAAGTCTTGCCTGTCACTCCCCTCCTAAGTGGTCTCTTTGTGCATAGAGTCTTCTGTGCATATTTTGTTAGGTTTGAAGGGGGTGGGGTAATGCGTAGATTTCTCCGGTGCACACGGGAGGACATTTAATTGTTAACCTGGAATGGCGTCGAAAGTCATTGTAACGCGAATCGCGTTTTCGTGCATCTTTAAACAAAATATACCCTTATGGAGCTCAAGAATGGAAGGTCAATTAGAAAAACAACACAGGCGGTTAAAAAATATATCCAGAACCTTTAAAGCGACGAGTAATGGTCTTCGACAACAGTTTCATTTTTCGCCGTTGGATATCAAGTAAGCTTTGTTTCTAATATTTTACTACCTTGGTATTATATACAACACTAAAGTCAAATAGCAATTATTTTATGGATTAACAAACATAGAAGGAATCGAACTCCTTGAATGCATCACTATGTTTGGCAAGTTACGTTCATTTTGTAACTCAACTCTGCAAATGTAAAAAAAAAAAAAAAAAAAAAGGAAATGTGACAGTGAAAAGTTATTTGAATGAAAGCTTGTTGTCTTTTTTGTGCTTTATTATTTACGGTCAAGGTTCTTTCGAAAAGGGTTTGATGTGAACTGTCCGAATTTTTTTTAATTGCATAATGCTTTGTGACACCGGTTGTTGAAATAGGAAGAGTTTTTTGCCTCTTATAGCAAATGTATTGTTTCTTTCAATAAATGTTTCGTTGGAAAAGATTTCTGTGAAATTTCCCCTTTTTGTACATTTATCATGTTGTGTAATTTTCGAGCTTGACAAATTTGCATACGTGTGTTGAAATGTGATACGAGGAGGATTTTTGTGATAGTGAACTGTAAGCAGCGCATAAGTCACGAAAATAAACAGGTCTGTTGGAAGCGTGCTTGAGTTTCAACAAAATTTTCCCCAAAATAGGCAAAAAATTGTGACGCTGATGAATAATAAAGTAGCTGCTATTTCCAAAACGATGGAATTACCTTGTGATAAATAACCTCGTTTTGGAGAGTAAATTTTTGACTTTGCAGAAACAATGGTCAACCTCAAGAGTTGAGTGATTATGATCTTTGTGTTGAATTGGCACATTTCTTGTCAAACTTTTTATAACACTTGAAAGAAAAATAAACAAAAACCCGGTATCTCGGTATCTTGCCATCATTTGACACAGATGCTTCACTGTTTTGCGAGTAAACAAGCCGCGGTAACTTGATCACTGACGGTGCCCGCTGAATTCGATGTCACTTTCGATTTTGCGATTTACTCAGTGCAGCCAAAAGTACAATAACAAAATTCAATTAGCAAAAATCTCCCAAAATGTTTTTCGCTGATGGTAACTTTTTATATTCGTGGTTCAAAATTAATGTTGTTTTCATGTCGTAAATTTTGTTACTGATGGCAAAATATTTTATTCTTGATCGACCGTCCTGAAAACTTCCTTCTGCTCTTCCTAAAAACTGTGTAACAATATTTATTTACTTTTGCATCAATATTTGTTTTGCATAAAGCAAGCTAACAAAATCTGTACCTTGCTTGGTTCGCATTTGTTAGCTTCGGTCCTATGCTTCTGTTACGAATTGGTATATTCAGTTAGGTCGCCCATCCAGATACTAACCCCGCCGGAAACCGGTTAACTTCAATGAACATTTCTATTACAAAGCTGTCAGATGCTCAGAGTGCGCGCTTAAACTTGTGGTGAAAAGAAGTTGTGAGGGAACTTGAAAATGATCGACCGGTCAGCCCAGAAGCCAATGTTTCTCGGTTCCCTTTTATTTTCTTCAACCTCTCTGAGTTAAGTACTTTGCTTGTAACCACATGTCTTCTCAGGGGGCTATTTATCTAAGACTTCTACCATGGCACTACAATATACAATACCAAAACAATATCGTGTACTGTTAGAGCAACATATTACGCAAAAACAACTTGAATTTTCTGGAAGACAAAAAGCAGCTCAGTTGACAATATGTAATAAAGGGCTGTGTTACTTCAGTACCACACGTAAGCAATGCGTGTCTACATTTTTCTAAAGATGACAGGAATTTCTTCTTAGTGACAAATGATTAATAGGCCGGTAGCCTGGTTTTTAACCTCAGAAAAGGATTTGTTTCGTCGTATGAACGTGTGAGCCACAGGGCTTCTGCTGGTACGACTTCTGGGTGACGCCTTAAATTGTCTTAATGACCCCGGACTTAAAAAAAAAATAGCCTGGAACGCTGCAGTTTAATACCACCCAACTCAGTCCCTTCTAGCACAGGCAACCCAGTGTACGCTCATGGAGTGTCCAGTTCATCAAAGATTCAGATCAACTTCCCCTGCTGCCGGGAGAGAACTTTCTTGTAAGAATACAGCAAACGTCCTGGTATACAGGCCATGTGCTACGAATTCTGACACTGCATAATACGATTAAAAATTACATTTTCTTCACTGTGGAATTGCTACACGAGCAAAGCGGGCTTTTAGGCCGCGAAGTGCGGCTGTTCAGTATCCGTGTTTAATTTATTCAATTAAATGTTCTCGCGGACTGTCACTGAGACGAAATGAGATACGCAACGTACTGATTGAGTATCTTGTAGGACGAACTACAACAAGCTGATGATAAAGAACCACGACAGTATAAGTATATCCCACCTCCTGAATTTGGAAGGAAAAAGGAACTTGTTGGTGCGGCTTACATGGTAAATGATATTTGTCGTGTTTAGAAAGTAAACTGATTACAGAAACACTTAAAGAGCGAAGGTATGCCCTACACGAACAATCCGAAATGCAAACTTCTCCCACTTTTTTAAAATGGCCGGAGTTTTCGTAATACTGGAGCAATTTTGAACTGCATTACTTTATGCAGTTCTGTTGCCAATCTGAGCCAATAAAAACGGACGCAGGCAAGCAAAGGAACCAATCGCAATTGTGAGTGCCATCTGTAGGAAAACGTATGGGCTTTAGCCTGCGTATTCAGAACTCAGAAGCGCGCTCTATCGATTAGTTCCGAAGTTGAAATGGCCACTGGAAAGCCGAACTTAAGGAGGAATATGTTGCTTTCTCTCCGCCAGTTTTCGAGCTGCTATTTCATGAAAGATTCAGATCAACTTCCCCTGCGCGCTTCCGGGAAATAACTTTCTTGTAAGAATAGAGCAAACGTTCTGGTATACAGGCCATGTGCTAGGAATTCAGACACTGCTTGATGCGATTAAAAGGCCTACTCGGGGACCTTAAGTCGCCTTAAGTCGCCGTAAGTCACCTTAATTCCATAAACACATTACATCTTACAGTTAGCCTAAAACAGTTGAGAATGAGTCAATAAAGTAGTGACAGATCAAGGGAGGCATCCTGATGTAATTAACTCTTGGTTAATTAAAAAAAAAAAGAAGGAATAATTGGTGGGGCAGGGGGTTGCCTCCTGATACCCATTTGAAAGGTGCTGATGAGCCTGGCGATCGAACTGCTGCCAGAACACACAAGAGGACATGCAGCACAGATACATGTAAGTGTTTGCAGGAATCAAATAAGTCCTGATTAAATATCTGCAACAAGCCTTTTTTTACCTTTGCCTTGCAACATGGAGACACCACAAGAAAGAGTCTAGTCTCCACATATTTTATTTTTGGCAATATATTATGCCATTTGCTTGTTACAAAAACAAGTATTAAACATGAAAGTCCATAAAAACAGTTTAGTCCTATGCTATTAATTCCTCACCTTTGTGAGGAGCAGTAATATGATGCCTCAAAATATTTTTGCAACTTTAAATAACAAATATAACGGATGAAATAACCAAACAAATTTAGGCTCAGAAACAAGAATTGAAATTATTTACTTTAGATGTAATACTGATGTAGGCTTAACTTTAACTAAAGAAAGAAAATGTCTATTGTAAGGTTGAGAAGTCTTACTCTAAGCATTTCATGCAATTTTTTTCGATTTACGTAGCCAATCGCGTTCTAGATGAAGACGCTCTTCACAAGAATACATGATTTAGTCAAGCAGAAGGGATTAATAAGTCTAGATCTTGTGATAAAATTGATTAAAAAGACAAACGCAACTAGATTCATTGCCTGACGATGACATCGGACGATGTCGAAACGTTGTCAAAATGAATCTAGTTGCGTTTGTCTTTTTAATCAAGAAGGGATTAACCAACCTTTATCTGTTATTCCGCCACACAAAATTCTAAATCCTGATCACATATTTTGTCACCAAATGCATGCACGATGTGTATAATAACACTGCACATCCACTAAACTCCACAACTCCGAGGAAACCTGCACGAGTAGGGCAAGTGTTACATGTACTTGCTGGGTGTACATTTTTCATATCTGATGCAGGAATAAAAAGGGCAACCGTGCCACAAAAGCTCACAATACTCTTCTGTTAAAACCGCATTGTGCTGATTGATCGAGATTGGGTTTGCATGTACCGCTGAAGGAAAGGCTACCAATTCTGAGAATGTTATGGTCACGAGGCTTGACTCAAGCTCACGCGAGTCTGCACACAGAGACATGGACACTAGCTGAGAGAATCAAAATGGCGGAGAAAAGATTGTTGATGATCACGGATAGAGAAAGAGCCTATAAAGTGTCAACAATGACCAAGAAAAAGAAGTTTCATTGAGAAAGACCTCGGCATACGGTACTCGTTACGTTGCATTGGAGTGTTCTGCCTATCTGAAGAAAGAGAAGAACATTTATTGGTGTCACATAGACATGTGACACTGTCATATAGCAATTAAAAATTGTGAAATAAATAAAGGATATTACATGGCAATTTCTCTTAGAGTGTCGAAAAATATTTCAGACGTGAGCGCAGCGAACGAGTGAAATATTTTTCAACACGAGAAGAGAAATTTTGTATCTCCATGCGGCCATGTAGTATTCTATTTATTATATAAACACCAATGAAATACAAAATCATTTCACGAAAGGCATCGAAAGGCGCGATTTTCATATGTAACCATAGCAACAGTGATCTTTTCATGTGTGCAGATATGTTTTCGCGTGAAAGCTCACTTGGTATTTCATTGGTGTTTATATAATAATAATAATAATAATAATAACAATAACAATAATAATAATAATAATAATAATAATAATAATAATAATTTCACAGTTCTTTTCTCATTTTGGAAACGGAATGTGGAGACCTTTGATCAGTTGATATTCTGTGTCTTAATTAGAATAAGCAATTTAAAGTTGTGTAAGGTTGCCTTAAGTCGCCTGATATTTTGGGCATTTTTTTTTCAAGTCGCCATAAGTCGCCCTAAGTTACGGTGATTTAAGGTCCCAGAGTAGGCCTATTAAAAATTACATTTAATTACACGGTGGATGAGATACGCAACTTACTGATTGAGTATCTTTTAGGACGAGCTACACCAAGCTGATGATAAAGAACCACGACAGTACAAGTATATCCCACCTCCTGAATTTGGAAGGAAAAAGGAACTTGTTGGTGCGGCTTACATGGTAAATGATATTTGTCGTGTTTAGAAAGTAAACTGATTGCAGAAACACTTAAAGAGCGAAAGAGTAAATACGGAGACATAATGCAGTGTAGAAATACCCACAACATCAGGGGAGTGGGTGGATAACCTGGCGTACAATTTTTTCCCCAGGACATCTCCTGTTCCCGCCCTCTGGAGCGAGAGACCCTGGGGACTAGGTTGACTGGAAAACAACTTAGTCATTCGACACTGGATTGTGCGCTTGCGTATGCAAAAGATAATATATTTGGAATTTTATCGAATCGCGAGTTCTAAATAAATTGTTGAAAAGGTTCAAATTTGCAGCCGTTTTTGCACAATAAAAATCATCCCAAGCCTTCGCTCCAAGGAACTGTAACTTCGTGGCAGTTCAGACCACGAAACGTGACTTTATTACTTCAAGAAAACAAATTTCATTTTAAATTAAACTTCAATTCTACCGTTGCTTTTAACTTGTGGAAAGGGAGTGCCGAAAACGTAAACTAGAATTTAAAAATCTAAGTAAAAGTCGAGTTTAACTTCCATCGGAGGCGATGCTTGGATCACATGCGAATATTCGACTTACGAAAATTAGACAAATTGTAGCTTTGGGCACTTTAAACTTAAACGTCAAGTATTATCAGCTCTGAGCAGGTTAGCGCTGGCATTATTCTTATTCAGTTTTGTCCAAATTATGGGGCAGTGCTTGTGACGTTTTGAGGCTGACTGAACTTTGGATTTGTGAACGCCTCTTTAGCAAAAGCGATAGAGGATTAAAAGGGGATTCGAGTTCATGACCTCTGAGATGCCAGTGCAGTGGTCGACCAATTGAGCTATCTGGCCCACCATTTTGAAAGTTCGTAATAAACCCGTGGAGGGTGGAGATACGCGTTAGAGACTATACTAAATGTATATACATGAAGGGCACATACCCGAACCCGTGCCCCCCTGGTTACTAGTCGGGTGTGCTAGCCACAGTTCACCATCACGACAACCCTGCTGGCGACAGAGCAATCAGTGAAGTTATTGGTTAACCACGGGGTTGCCCGGCGTTTAACATTCAGGAACAGGACGTACATCGGATCATCCGAGGATGATTCATAGGCATAACTTCGTTGGAACGATGTTGGATTTCCAGCCCCGTTGATTCAAAAATACAATTTGTTACCACTATATACTACACCATTAAAGTACTATATACTACACTATCAGAGGAAACCATACCTTCTTTTATACAAATTAGATAAGTAGCTAATTAATTCACTAGTCTGATGATCTGATCTACGTGTGAAATGAAGATTCTATAGTAAAAGCAGGAGCTCATGACTAAGAGCCTCCCAATGCATTATATCCTTGAGTCAACCTTTGCGCGTATCTTTCTATTTTTAGAACTAATCCTTCAGCAGGAGACTCACATTTACAACAATTTACATCAATTTGCACAATTTGCATACATTGTTTTTGCTATTTTTGTCTTTGTTTCACAATACCTTTATTCTGATTGGCCATTCTAAACAGTGTGTGCAGAGCCGACGAACTCGTGGCGTTCTAAAAATAGAAAGATACGAGCAAAGGTTGACTCATAGGGCCTGTATGGGAGAGGCAGGCTCCTACTCATGCGCTCCTGGTAAGAGCTATTGTTGGCGGCTTGTGAAATTTGCTAAGTAAAACTTATTCTCGTGGCGGCATTTCCGCCACGAAATTTTTCGTGACTTTTTTACCCTGAACAACAAACGATCAGTTTCAAGTTCCACAAAACGTTCGAATTAATCTTTTGAACGTTCCTTCACGTGGTCCAATCCACGATTCAGGGTACACCGGTGGTCCATACCTGACACTGGCCATCAACTGGCTTTAAGCAATTAATGATAATTCAAAACCTCCTTAATAATGTACGAGTGAAGCAACCTATCAGGTCACCGATTAAACGTTACGTGCACGAGCTTTAAAAATTGATAAAAGCCTCCTCGTTAGAATCATTTATATAAAGCATACCAATAAGGCTAATACCTTGTTTTTCTTGTATGCTGATGTTCTCGTTTCGAATCTTTGTGCTCACTCCAGACGATTACGCTGTTAGGGGAACGTTCTTGAAGCCGTCCAATTAACTTACGGGTCGTGCTTTTTCGGATCTATAAGCTAAGCACTCGGCTTCGCCTCACGGTTTAAATCCGATAAAACTCAGACTTCTGCTCGTTACTTTATTAAACAGTACTTTCAGAACTGCCGTTAAATTTTCATCCCAATATCATTTAATCTGATCAGTTAAGTTAAGAGCCTGGTTGACAAATTTCACGATCATTTTTAAGCCCTGGTCAAACGGACTCGCAAGTAGACGCAAGTTCACAACTTGCGTGTACTTGTGAGGGAACTTGCGAGTCCGTTTGGCGACCCAACGCAAGTCTCTACGAAAGTTCAACTTGTGGCTACTTGCGACTACTTGCAAGTCCGTTTGACCACGGCTTTAAGTCTTCAGTTCAGCCGTGTAAACATGCATGTATTAAGACCCCTGCCCCACCATAGTAAATAAGAGCAGTTTACAATTTTTCTTTCAGGAAAACCCAGAATGGCTTCGTCTCAGCGAAACGAACGAATGACGTCAGATGCGTCACATAGATGGTAGACATCTTTACTATTTTGAGAGGCATCGTTGACTTGCTGATTTGAACAAAGGATACTTTCTCAAATTCGTGTTTTCACTCATTTTTTGTTCTGTCTGAATTTCTGAATGATGGTTAATTTGAGGCATGTACTTTAGGATATGTTTTCCTTTGATCAGCTACAGCACTAAGCCTGTAATAAAAATGTGTATTTAAAGACGATGCATTAAAAATATTTTTCCACGGAAATCTTTAAATTCTGTCTTTATTGAGGTATTTTATTATAGCTCGCTCTTTTGAAAACTACATTAATTACCACTTAATTAATGTCAATTACCACTTTAGCCTAAATAGAGTTCGCCAGTCTTTGATGAGGACTTCGTTCATCCAACGTGATGCGCCGGGGTTCACACGAGGGTATGTCAAAAAGAGAGAGGAGATTTTTTTATTTTATTATTATTATTATTTTTTTATCCTCCACGACCATTCTCCATCGACTTGTCTTTTGTCCCAGAACCTCCATTAATTCGTCCAATATGATGGCGAACGGACTCCATAGGGATCCTAATCGCGTCGAACACATCAATGGCCATCAAAAGCACATCAAGGGAAGTCTCAATCTCCCATACTTGGCCGAGAAGTTAACCCTTCCCCGAGTAGATTTATCTATAGAATGCCCCCTTCGGAGATTCAGAACGCACACTGTTGTAAAAGCCAATCAAAATAGAGCTATCTCAGCGTCACGGGAAATACTATACTTTTCGCGGGAAAAGTCTGTTCCTAAAAATAAATTTATGCGGGAAAGGGTTGACTCAGTGGAGATAAAGGACATTTGCATGAGACCTTGATGAACTCAGACAGTTATGAGTTCGTATCGGCATCTCTTTATTTCTCTTTATGCGTTTACATGAGACCGGTCTGACAATGAACTCAGACCGGACTGACTTCGTCTCCGTTGCTGGACGGAGACGAGAAATTCTCGTACCGGTCTGACTTCGTACCGGTTTCATGTAAGTGACAACAAAACTCAGACATGTCGAGAAATTTGAAGCCTGTATGCTCTTGGGTCGGCCACATATTTATTAAACAAAACATATCATTTCATCCCGAAAACAGGCATCAAGTATCATGCCCCGATTTCAGGTAAACAGCTGCGTGCTCGCGGAAAGCCATAGTTAAGAAAATATGATAACCCATCGATGCTAGAAATTTTGATTTTGGTCACGGTACGACCTTTCGTCCGTCCACCGGTGTAACCGAAAAATTTGCGAAACGAGATTGAAACGTTTATAGAAATCTGTAAAAGGAAAAAAGAGTAGGTAAAAGGAAAACTTAAGACTTTCCAGACACAAAGTTTATTAAATTACCGGTATTCTGTTTATTTATCAATTTGTTTTGAGGTTTACCAAAAAAGTTTTACGTCTTCAAAAACGGCGCCATGCTGCGAGCTGACAGCGTTGTATATTTTTATTTGTTATTATTAATCATGCGGAAGCTGACGACACGCGGTGTGTAAATGAAGGAAAAATTCGTAAAGAAAAAGAAAATTGCAGTCATTCGGCTTGGCTCAGACGAGCTGGCAAAACATTGGCAAGGGCTGGAGGGAGGGATTCCGTCTGGATCGCGGATTTGTTCGCGGCACAGAAATGCTAAGTAAACAATAAGCCATGTTCGTGTCCTTCATACTTATCTCTGAACGGTTTTAGCAGGTATTCGAAAAGGTAGGAGAAAACTTACCAGATTACAGACCTGGGACAAACTGGTGCTGAAAACGCAAACTCGAGGCCAGCAAAGGCTTTATGGATCACATTAAGTACATTCCACGGAAAAAAAAGGACTCCAACAAACAGAAGGTAGGATACTTTTTAACTTTGACATACCACGGATTATTTATGTTAGCCCGTTGTACAAGTAAAAACATAACCAAATATATAAATAACGAAGAAAGGGTCACTTACTGGATGCGGAGGGCCCACGGAAAGAGGAACAGTGTCACGAAAATACTGATCAACAAAGAGGCAAGTCTAGTTAATATGTATATATTTATTTCTCACTTTGATATCCAGTCGATCTTATATGCTTACATTACATTCACATGTTTAATCAAAAGTAAATCATAAGAACGATTAAATCGCTTTAATTTTTCAAGGCTCTTGCAAACTCTTTCCTTCACCTTTTTTTTTTTTTTGGCGGGTTTGGGCGAGGAGACGGCTGACACTTAGACTAGAACCAGCCAGAGCTCTCGGATCGCAGCTCTGGGAACGAGAATGGCCACCTTTTCGTCACTCCGACACTCCAACGCTTGCACGTGCGCAGACGTTTGGCCCGTGTGTTATCGATGAAGCAATACTCCAACAGTTTCGTCACCAGAGCCTTGGATCGACACGAGGGTCTCGAAAACTCTATCTACGAGAACATGCGCCGTAGGGTTCTTGTAGCCAAAGATTGGTTATTTGAACCTTACGGCGCTTGCTCGCTTCTCGTGCTAACATGAATGCACCAATTAGAGACGCTTTTGGTTGTTCTTCACGAAAACCAATGAGAAGACAGTTGGTTTAGGGTTCCCCAGAGCTCTTCTCTCCCTAAGTCAAGAGAAGTGCTCTGGGGTCGAGATTGATACTCCACTTGACACTCTAGCAAGTTTACAGCATACACCTTTAACATTAGACATCACAATCTCGACCCCAGAGCTCTTCTCTTGACTGAGGGAGAGAAGAGCTATAGAAGACCCTGAAACAAACTGTCTTCTCATTGGTTTTTGTGAAGAACAATCAAAAGCGTTCGTAATTGGTCAGTTCATGTTAGCACGAGGAGTGAGCAGGAGCCGTAAGGGTCAAATAGCCAATTTTTGGCTATAAGAGCCCTACGGCGCATCTTCTCCTACATAGAGTTTCCCAGAGCCTTGTGTCGATCCAAGGCTGTGGTGACGAGAATGTGGACATCAAGATCATGGCCAATTCACACGTGTCAAAACAAGGTATCCGCTGACCACTATCAAGAGACCATATCGCGGGCTCAAGTTGGACCTTATCGAGATCAGCAGGACCAGCTCCCAACGTCAGCTCCCAACGTCAGCTCCCAACGTCAGTGGCTTCATAGCTCAGTTGGTTAGAGCGTCGCATCGGAATTGCGAGGTCACGGGTTCAAACCCCATTGAGGTCCTGAAATTTTCAGGCTTCTCTACGCAATTACAAAAATTGCGTTCATAACTGCGAAGATCATACCTTCACTTGATTTCATATATGCAGTTCATATATGATTCATTTCTTATACCATTTCATCATTAAAAATCATTTCCTCACCAAAAGTCGTGCTAAACATATTAACTCGTACTCAGAGCACTGAACAGGTCACAAGTTTAATATTGGTTTTAAAGCACGCAAACAAAATGTACATTATTTAATTAATTCTTTTCACTTCAATCTTTTCTTTTTTTAAAAACAGAAGGCTTTTTGAAGTCGGTGTAAAAGTGATTTGTGAATCTGAGGAGATGTAAGTGTACAACGTCAATGTTTCTTGACTTTCAAGGAGATGGAGTGAAAATTATTCACTCTTATCCAAGAACAACTACAGAATAGCGTGACCGGTTCATCAAGGCACATGAAGTGATTTTTGAGTGGGTACTCCACTCACTCAGAAATTAAATTTGAAAACAAGGAAATCATGTTTACAATGAATCCACACTGATAACAAATTATTTTAAAAAATAAAACTATTCAGAGCCATTGTTTTCCAAGACGCAACAATATTGGAATTCAAAACAGCTTGTCCTCAAATAAAGGATAATCGAATAAATTGAAGAAAGCTTGTATGTGACTATGAGTCCCTTTTATGGGGTCGATGTTAAAGATATATTATCGGTGTGCAGTAATCGACGGGAAAGCTGAGAGAATATTGGCCAAGATCAATTTATTTATTTATATACGAATTTTAAGCAGCGACCAGAGCATGAAAAAACACGCAACATTCCCTCCCAGCATTTTCCAGAGCTAACGCGCGCAGGAAATGAGTGATCAGCTTTTTGGGCGAGACAGGCATTAAGAATCTCGGAAGATGCCCATCGTAAAAGAATATGGCTTCCACAGCAGAGATTTTCATAGAAATGCCCATCTTTAAAGAAAACGTCTATATTTTTCCATGATTGTTAAGAAATAGCATTAACAAGGGCATGATTCTATGCCCTTAAGGCAGCACTCTGGGGATTTTGGCACGAAATGAGGTTATTTGCTCTGGACATGAAAAAAGGGGCAAAAATCATGCTCCTTAAAGAAAAGTTCAAAAAAAACGTACCAACATTTTTGTTTCCAAGCCGTTCGCGAAGACCATTGCATAGTATTCAGTGACGAGTCGTAAAAATTGAGTTAATTAATCAACCTGCCGAATAGATCGAAGTTGTTTCAAAGCCGTGCTGGCAGGACATTTCTGAATTATAGGGGTTGACGTTTCTTTTTTGATTACAAAGCCTGAACTGGTTAAGCACCGTACTAAAACGGTAAGAAAAAAACTTACTTGTTCTTTGAAAAAGTTTGGAATTAAAATCCTAAATCCTGATTTGGAGAACAATCACATTTGCGCCACCGTGCTTATGTTGAGTTACATCTAATCGACCATCTTTACTGATTGCAAATGGAGGCATTGCATGGAGGTTAATTCTCCGATTAAACACGCCATCATTAGTATAATTATAATTCCACGGCGAGTTTATATGTAAACCAATGAACTACAGCGAAAAAGATAAATTCACCCGATGGATGAAGAGCCAGTCTGCAAGGCTCACTTTCCTCGAGCTCCCTGCAACTGTAAACTGATGCTCCTTTCTACCATCCTCCTTGAATATGATGCAGAGCTTTTGACGGGAGTCCAGCACAAAGATCTGTCCACCAGGTCCGACAGCGATATCTGATGCATCCTGCAATATCCCGTTTCCAACGGCAGTCTCATATCTTCCATAAGATCGTAAACATCGACCACAGGGGGCATTCCTTCGTTTATTGACACCAGCACTTTGCCATTGCCGACTGTCAGTTTGCTATGCAATTCTGCTGCCCTCCTGCAGACGAAAGTTGATGAGGAGATCAGCTCTTTTGAAAACTTGAACTTCCGATCTAATCCCATCAAGTACAACCAGAACGTAGGTATTTTTGTTCTCATCAGTAGCTACAGCAAGCAGCCTTCTACTAGCGTCATCAATTTGTACATATGGATAAAACTTGTAAATAAATTTCCCAGTGTTGTCAAAAACCTTGACAGTTTCGTAATGGTCTGCTCTAATAGATTCTCCATCTGCGTTTGTAGAAATCGATATGGCATTTCTCAGCATGTGATGATCCTCGCCATCCTCACCAATTGACCATTCAATAGAGCTCTTATCTTCAATGCCAAGTTTTTGTAAAACTTCCGCGACGCGCTCGTCGAGCAGTGGATCGATTTTCTAATCTTCGATGTCAATAGTAGGATAGTAGCAAATATCTATATTTCCCGCACCAATTTCTTGCAGGACATCGTTAATTGCGCGATTCACCTGCCAAACAGCAAAAATAATCTCTCTTCGTTCTTCCTTTTTAAATCGACCCTTTATATTTGGTGGACTTTTCTTCAGCTCCACTTTAAAGTTGCATGTTCTTAACATCTGGCAGAGAGTGAAGTTGCCAAAGACATTGTTCGCACTCTGGTAATGCACCTTGCAGGGCGCTCTTCACTGATAAAGATGACAACTCGCTCTCGTCTCCCAGGATTTCTACAGCTGACTCTAACATTGCCGCGATCACTCGACACCGAATAGCAATAATGCGGTCAAGCGGACAGAGAGAATTATTGTTAAAGATGCCGGTTGCTTTTTCACGAGCCATTTTAAATCTTTTTTTTTTTTCCCTAGCGCTCTCTTGGCCTCTCCTGTAAACTCCGTCAGCTCCATATTTCTCATTCCGGCAGCGAGAACGATTGAGTTGACAGGAGGGCGTTGAAGTCGGCAGGCTCACTGCGTCCCTTAACTGCTCTTCGTCTGCTCTGTCTTGACCGTGTTGCTGCATCAGTATCTACTGCTTAATTTGTACAGATACCTAACGCCTGCTTCGAGTGCATCTATCGCTGTTGCCTATTTCCCTTTCGTAAACGGTCGTTGCCATTTTAAAACGGTCGTTGCCATTTCTCAGAACGGTCGTTGCCATTTGAAACGGTCGATGCCATTCTTTTAGCTCTGAATCACACTCATTAGGTGTAAAAACTCAAAAAGTTGTCTCGCTGGTCATATGAGTTAGGGTTCGGTTTAGGGTTCTGTTTATGGTGAGGGCTAAGAACCCGAGTTCGAGTCTTGAAATTTTCGGACTCTTTTTTTCCTCCAGTTTTTCTTTTACAAATGTTTTTTTTTCCTTTTTTGTGTTACTTTTTTTAAAATATTTTTTCTTAGTTTGTTTCTTTTAATTTTCTTTGAAGTGAAGTGTGTAGTCGACCGTTATAAATGGCATCGACCGTTTCAAATGGCAACGACCGTTCTGAGAAATGGCAACGACCGTTTCAAATGGCAACGACCGTTTACGAAAGGGAAATTTGCATCCCTGTCAGAAGATCTTTTCTTGATAACGCATCCAGTTTTGACTTGACGTCTTCAATTTATCGCGAGATTATCTTTCGATTTTCTGATCAACCACATCACCATCTCTCAACTTTCCCACTACCTGATCTCTGGCCTTGTCGAACAAGAGGCCGACAGTGGCATTCATTAAAAATACAATTATCGATAATATGTGTTTCGGTGGGAAGAAGTGACAGTAAATGAGATTTACTTCTAGTTATTCTTTAACCGCTTATAAGTGGTTCGCCTGAAAGTGATCCTTAGATGGAATACTAGAAGGAAATTCCACACATGAGTTGCTGCATGCCAATTAGGCGCGGCATCAAAGCCATTATGCTTATAGTTCAATGCTTCGGAACAGCAGGGAGGTAAATGGCTGTCAAAATGTTTATCAACCATGATTCATGATGACAGTGATAACATAACGGTTTTAAGCTCTTAATTCCTATCCTAAAGTTGGCACGGCTATACTTTTTTATGTATATATATTTTTTAATATATATTTTGCAAAATAAGTAACAGTAATTCCATGTTGACAGTTAATCAAACGCCTTTAAACGCGTTTTCAGCCTTGAATGAATGAATGAATCAGCTTATTTTTAATCTTAATATATTTAATATACAATTGGTGTTCAAATCAGTCTATTCCCTAATTATTCTAACCACTAATGCTCAAAAAATGTTATTTACGCAAAAGAATACTATTTTGGTGTTTACATAGCCTCATCTAAATACAAGGGGGGGGGGGGGGGGTGGGGAGGGTAGTCGAAGAATTCGAGACAGTTATGCTAACTCGATACGCAGTCGAGGGTTTGCATAACTGTCGAGGATTCCCCCAACTCGCCGAGTATCTAGATGAGACTATGTAAACACGGAAAAAGAGCCCTTTTGCTTTTATAAAATATTCCCAAAAATAATTCGACAAATGAAGGAAAATGCTGTTTCTTTTACTTCTTGATTGAAACAGGATTTCTTAATGCACGCTCATATTTCCTATCAGCCACTCAAAACGCGCGTCTGACAACACATAACCAATTAAAATTCATGTGATGTCATAGGGCTAGTGATGTTTACATACTCTCATCTAAACACAGCTATTGGTGAATTAAGATCGTCTGAATGAGAGTAGTCTTTGAAGGGAATATTTTTGGTGACATTGATTAACGTGTCGACAGTCTGAAAGGAAGTCACTCAGAGTAAAGGAAAAAATTGAGACCTGTCAGTGCTCTAGTCTGTGACACGATGGGTCCATAGAAGCGTGATGTTATTGATGTGTCTATTCAGCCATGATGTTGCTGGCAGTGAAGACTATGATTGGTGCGTCTCGATCCGGTGTAACAACAACAACAATTTTTATTGAGAATTAGAAATGTAAGTAATTACATTACTTTCCCCCGCAAATAGCTTATAAACTAATCGAGGCGGGGAGAACTGAGGACATGTTTTACGAGACACCTGGTTTGTCTCTTCTACTGGGCAAACCTGCCCAGAGGGAAGGAGGTCGAACAGGACTCGAGGTCCTATGCGAGGTGCTCCACCCTACCCCATCCAGACCAGAAAGACCAGACCACAACACCGGAAACTACATGCCCTACTCTTTACGACAAGTGTGCGGGTTCTTTTACGTCCCACAGGATTATGAACGTTGAAGGGTTGTGAGACGGGACCTCCGGCTTATCGTCCTTATCCGAGAAGACTAGAGAGCCTAACCATTTGCAGATGTAATTACAAAGGCAGCACTTTCTCCTCAGTTATTTAAAGACCCTGAGTGTTGGTCCGGCCGGAGTTGAACTCACGACCTCCCGCGTGACAGCCCGCTGCTCAACCAACTAAGCCACCGGTGCGCGGTGCGCGGTACAAGTACAAGGTTTATCGATGGATGTACTAAATAACAGTGAAGACATTACTATACAGTAAATAGAATAAACTAACATAAAACAAAGCAAGTGCATTAAAATTATGACAAGAGGCTAACCTAAAGTATAAGACTAAGTATAAAGACTAAGTATAGAGACGGGAGACTTCGCCATAATAATCTTCTGACTCAGGAAATTTAGTAATAATTCCTTTATCTTTTTACGAAAGGGCGAACGTTTAAGTCGTTTAATCGAATAAGGAAAAGAGGTCCAAATTTGGGAACCAATTCTCGAGAAAAAGGCATACGTACATTTTATCAGTTCTAGAGAACTTAACATAAAACGAGTCGCTAGAGGCAGATCTAGTTCTGTAGTTATGAATCTGACTTGTTTTAACAAACTGATTGAGTATAGTAATTGGTGCTGTCTGTTTGTTGATATCATCCACTAAATAGCTACAATCTCTGAAAAAAAGGCTAGCTACGGGAAGGCAATTTGATTTAAGAAAGAAGGGTACGGTGTGTCCCTTAGTCTTACAGAAGTAAATAGGGAGCTTAAGCACCGACAACGGCGACGGCAACGAGAACGTCATCTCAAAATATAAATTTGCGTTATTTTAATCGCTTCGTGACTATTTCAACGTTTTTAATATGACAAGGGTGTGGTAATTCCTCAAAGATGACACCAGTCGGAACGGCACTCCATTTTAGGAGAAAAAATGAAAATTTATCCTCAAGTGCTGACGTTCTTCATAAAACCAAAAACTTGGCTATTTCACGTTGTTGTTTTGCTGACGACGGCAACGAAATGGACAAAAGTGAAAAACGCACGTGCAGGGCGTGCAAAGCTATTGTTTTTACCCACTAAATATGCAAATTCGTGACGTTCTCGTTGCCGTCGCCGTTGTCGTTGCTTAAGCTCCCTAATAAGACGTAAGGCCCGTTTTTGTAGAGGCACAATTTCCCCAAGCACAAATACCATAAGTTAAATAAGTAAGAGGCAATTAATGAGTTGTACACTGAAAGTGAAACACGACGCGGGACATAATGTCGAATCTTGGGTATAATTCCTATCGACTTGCTGATTTTACAGATTTTATGGCAGGTAGATTCGATGTGGTATTTCCATGAAAGATTTGAATCAATCATCAAGCAAAGATATTTTACATAATCGTTCATTTCAAGGTTTGCGTAGGTGTTAGTCACGGAATCGAGAATTCTAATCCTGGTATGAAGGGCATATTCTTTTGCCGGGGACGAAAGATGACAAAGTTTGATTTTATTATGGTCAGAGAAAGTTTGTTGACTTTAAGCCATTCGTTGACGTTACCAAGCTCACGATTAACAAGAGACTCGAGCTCCGTTTAAGTTGTTATTTGAAAGTATTATACTGGTATCGTCAGCAAATAGATAAAAGGAAAATAATGAAGAGAACTTGTAAATATCCTTGATGTACAGAAGGAACAAGAGTGGCCCGAGGACTGAGCCTTGTGGCACGCCGCACAAGGTCGTCTCAGCCTCAGACACAATATTATTAACTTCCGTATTTTGCTTTCGATCAGTTATGATCTGAACCAGGAGTTGATTACACCTCTAACACCATAATTTACAAGTTTAGCTAATAAAATCTCATGATTAACAGTGTCAAAATCTTTCTTGAGATCGATGAAAACACCGCACGAAAATTTACCGTTGTCCATATTTTAGAGAATTGTGTCATGCAGGCTAGCTGAGTACTGTGTTTACTACGAAAACCGTATTGCTGATCATAGAGAATGTGGCAATCTTTGACAAACTTGGCAAGTCTAGAGTACATAAGTTTTTCAAAAATCCTGTTATAAATCGAGAGAAGTGAAATATGTCGATAGTTTTCGGGCAGTGAGTCATCTTCGTCCTTAAATATCGGGATAATCTTAACACGTTTTAGTTTAGATGGAAAAATCCCTGAGCAAATAGACTGACTAAAAATCGTGGCTAGAGGTACAGATATGACCCTTTTTGCCAATTTCAGCAGCCTAGCCGGAGATGAGTAAAGACCGTGGGCCTTGTTATCTTCCAAAAATTAAAACTTGTACGTTAATATCTTCCGGAATAATACGATCAAAGAAGAAAGTGCGATTAAGTGGAGCATCTAGATAATCAAGGAATGTATTTAAAGCCTAAGGAATTTTAGAAGCCAGTTTGCTCCCAACAATGGCGAAATATTTGTTAAGAATATTGCTTATTTCCTTCAGGTCACTAGTTGGAGCCTCGTTCGGATTTGGGCGAATAAAGTTAGTTGGATTTCGCTTGTTTTTCTTTTTATAGCTTTCTATTAGTTCGTTAATTCCTTTCCAAGTCTGGCGCATATTACGTACCTTGAGATCAAAGAAACTTTGATAGTAGTTCGCTTTACTTTAATCTCGTAAGGGAGGTGATTTTATTTCTGTAAAATTTGTATTTGTCCCAATCAGAAGTATAGAAGAGGGCATTCTTTACCATGATTGATTTTCCAGATCCCCCAGTCAGCGATGGTTTAGCAAGGAATTTTTGTTTACGATTGGATGTACTTCTCAACGGGGCGTGTTTATTAATTATGTTATTGACGCATTTGCAGAACCAGGAGAATGATTGATTACCATTAATATGTTAACTTTGTAAATATTGTTCCGATTAATATTCTGCTAGTCGTCAACAAAAGATTTTGCATTGAAGGTTGAATAATCACGAACCTTAGTTTTGTTGTTTGAAAAGAATGTTTTACATTACGACGTTAATATACACATCTGAGAGAAGTGATCTGTTGTATCGGACACGATATTGCCGCAAACAAAATGATATTATTCTCAGGATTATTTATAAAAAATATTGTCAATTTAAGTTGCTGAATTACCATAGACTCCAGTCGGTTTATCAACCACTGGGAACATTGAAAAACTTTGCATCGTTTGCAGTAAAGTTTGTGTGTAACCACAAGTTTCATATTTTAACAGATCTATGTTGAAGTTTCCCATGAGATAAATATTTGGATTTTGACGGCATTGACGCTCAAGAAAATCTGACAAATATTCTAGAAACTCATTAGCGTCATTGTGTTGCCTATAAGTAACACCACATACAGATTTCTTATTGTTAGGCAAATGAAGTTCAATCCAAAGGGCTTGAAGACAAGAATTGGAGACTCGTTCAAGGACGCGGTATTTACAATTCTGCTCAATGAACAGGCCAACACCACCGGCAGATAAAGGTGTAGGGACTGATTCAAAACAGTAACCTGGTAATTCTGGGACAAAATTAAAACTGGCAAGATTTCTGCACAGGTCCCTACTTCATTATGCATACACTCCTTTGTTTCAAGAAAATGGCCGTTTTTATGCTAGAGACGTTAAAGTCGTCTGGGACGTAAAAGTCGTCTCAAGACGACTTTAACGTCTAGTATAAAAACGAGAAATAAGACAGACGCATTTAACGTCTGACGACTTTAACGTCTTGTTTTAAGTGCGTCGTTTAGACGCACTTAACAGACGACTTTAACGTCTCAGACGTTAAATGCGTCTAGTATAAAAACGGGACGCCCTAACTTGGACGCATTTAGCCCTGAGTCTTTTGTTAATCTGCACTTCGTTCCTTCCTTGCTCTCTTGGTCGACAAGACAAACAAGCCATGCGCCGAGGCTAAATCTAGTTCCTCGTCCATCGCCAGAAAATGCTCATTCCTAGACTGATTTCTGTCACAAAAAGACTATTTGCATCTGTCCTTCCAGGCGAGGTCGAGACATAAATTTGAGAAGCTGCAATTCCGCCACTTTAATTGCTCATATATTCGTGTATTAACGTTTATTTGGTGCCGAGTTTGCTCGTGCCCAGTGTCTTCCGATAATAGAGCCTAGTAATTTTTTTAGAAAAATCTTGTTTTTGTCGGTTAGTTTGGCTACTTTTATGCGTCCCGTTTTTATACCAGACGGCTTTAACGTCTCAGACGTCAAATGCGTCTTGACGACTTTAACGTCTCTAGCATAAAAACGGCCAATAATAGCGATAACAATAGACGTCCTTAAAATAAGCCGGTCGAACTTCTGTCTGAAATACGGAAAATTGAACAGTTTTTCCTGCAATTTCGGCACTTTTCCTGCAATTTTACCCATTTTTCAGTTTTACAATAAGCGCAAGAAGTGGAGTTTCAAGCAATCGTTGTAATAGGGTTCGGATTCGCAAACATAACAAACAAATGTGTTCTGGCGGATTGAAGGCTATCCATTGCAGTTTTTTCTTGAGCATCGCGAAACAGATCCATCTCCCGATGCGGCACTTTGTCTTTGCCAACTGACTGCGTTTTCACACAGGTTTTGGACACGGAAGACGAAAGTAAATTGTTTTCTTTGCACCACTCTATGCACAACTCTAGAAAGGCTATAAAGCAGGGACAATTTCCAAATGATCAAATCTCCCATTGCTGTGACGCTTTTACTTCGGTAGCCATCTTGATTATTACGAAGACACAAGTTTGCTTCAAAAGAAGGGAAACATGAAACGATTTTAATTGCAATGAACTCGTGCATGAAAGTTTCCCATGAAAGCTGCACCAATCAGACTTTAAGCGTGGTATACTTTTCCAAGCAGTGAACTTATGTGCCGCACGCACGGGGCATGAAGGAAAAGCAGGTTACAGTTCACAGCAATACTGGAAAACCTAAAGCTATCACAGGGACTAACCTTAAGCCTAAACAGTGCCTTTAGTCGTAATTAGGGTTACGGTTAGCATTATTAAAGGAATGGTTTGTTTCAAGAGTAGTAAACAGGGATCTCTTAACGGTAACCTACAAGTGTAAGTTCGATTGTAGGTGCTCGGCGCGGCACGTGTATGTAATTACGTATCATTGTTATGTAAATAGTCAGCCAGAATTCAAAACAAATATCATTTTCAAGGTGTGAATAGACCAATTCGGCTAACTCAATGTTGTACCCAATTCAAATCTCTCGGGGTTAAGATTCTTTGTGTGTTGAATTTGCATGACAATGAAGCATTCACATTTAAATGATATGGAAATTATTGGAACAAAACGTTTTATTCCCAGAGGATTTGAATTGGGTACAACATTGAGTTAGCCGAATTGGTCTATTAGCAACTTGACACGTTTAACTTAGCTCGGTGGTAAAGAGGTTTACAGTGGATGGGAGTTCAAGGCAAGCTGCGAGTGACATATCATGGGATAAAATGGCAGAAAAAGCCGAGCGGGGTCTGGAAATAAGAACAAGACGAAGGGATAGAAAGAGGAAAGCTGGGACAAAAACGAGTAACGGTGTGGGCGAAGAAGGGAAAGAAGAGAGAGAGGGATGGAGAGAAAAAATGAAATCCTTTTTTATTCATCCCGTAAGTACAAATTACCCATGTATATATGTTCGGTTCTCTTGGGTATACGTATTGTTCTACAAAACAATACCGCGAATGAATAATTAATTTATTCTGCATGCATAATGAAGTAGGGACCAGTACGGAAATCATTCCTTAAAACTACATTCACGATCGCATATACGAGTTTCTATGACACCAATAATGGTAAAACGGAAATTCAATTCACCTAAAACGTGATGTTGAAATTCTTCAATATTTTTTCTTTAAGCTACGTAATGAATTTGTATGCAAAAAGGGCATTTTGGATTGCAACTGTTTGCTGTCAATGAGCTGCGCAAAGCTGTATGGAGAAAAATATTTTGAGCTTATCTTATTGGAAGTAAAATTTATATCAAGATCAATATCTTTATTAAGAGAGTTTAGCTGGAATACACGGAACTCTTTGACCAGCAATATTGATAGTGCAATTCTCCTTTAACTTTTTTAGCCTCTTGGTGAAAGATGATCGTAAATTCTGGCTGAAGACAATGAAGACCCTTCTGGTAAACCAACCGCAACTGGCGTTACATTGCTAATTCCTTCCGATGATTCCAGCCGTCTCAGAAATCTGCAGGCTATAGGCTTTGAATTTCCGGCGTTGTTTCTTTGCGGGACACGATGGGCAGTGTCAATATCTTTGATTGAAATATTCTCTCCAAATTTCTTTAAACAATTTTGCAATTGTTGAAGCCGCTTCGTTCGAACTCACCTCAG
>OX421451.1:32840894-32843394 GCA_949126865.1 Montipora capitata
GGTTTGAATTTGTAAAGTTTGTATGGGAAGGCAACGGCTTTGCTGGAAAAGTCAATTATTCTTATATTTTGTGAATAAAATCTACTGACCCTGTTGCCGTGTTGTATTCTTTGTTGTTTGCCAGCTTCGCAGGCCGATCTAACGCGATTTCGGCGACTTATCGTTTTGTGGGTTTCCACTGCTAAAAGAAAGACAAGGCTGCACACTGATTTCCGGAGTGCCCGCCGCTCGAAGCGAATAAATCCACCGAAAATAACCCCGTCGACTCAATTCCTCCGTAGAATCGCAGAAGAGATGTTGAAGCTCCATGTCAGTTCACTCGCTACGCAATTCTGTCCACACCGCCTTCGCTACGATACATTCATTTCGAGATTTCTTCGCTCGCAACTTCAAAAACAGGCTCGTCCATGGGTTTAGGACACTCTGGCGGTTGGCAAAGTACGCTGGGTAACTATAATTAGCCCGACCAGGGGTAGACAGCAACGATTTGTCAACACGCAAACCAAAATGCTCCCCGGGTGCCCTCGTGCTTTATTTTTCAAACCCACAAAGCGGACAAAGGGGCGCATTGTTTCCATCAAGCAATCAAAATCAAGTCCAAATCAAGTCGAGTCGTGTTTACAAAATATCTCACAAACTCAGAGGAAACCCATTGCAGGCAATTTTCGCACGTATTCTTAGAAAAATCTTATTTCTAAACCCCATGTGGTAGAAGAAAGTTCCAGTTCCTGTTTTTCATGATGTAAGTACACATGTGTGCAGGGGTCAAATTTACGAGTTCAAAAGCACAAACTAAAACTTAAAACAATGTACTTAAGAATAATTGACTTTTCCAGCAAAGCCGTTGCCTTCCCATACAAACTTTACAAATTCAAACCGTTGTAACACAATACCTCCATATGTTGTAAGGCGGGAGTCACGTTTCGCGTAGTTATGTAACATAGCATATGTCACGTTACACTGAACTCCTAACATTTTGAGCTTGGGCTGCCTGTGCTATCTCACAGTCCCAGAGAACATGATTTCCATGATCAGCACTTACCCAGGAATGGTCACAGTCGGCCCTTGGAGGAGGTCCAACTCCCTCCTCCAAACCTAACCGGTGTGTACCGCCCTGGTGGTAGGTTTTTCTTTTGCTCACAAAATCCAGGGCCCGGTTGTTCAAAAGCCGATTAACGCTAATCCCAGATTAAAAGTTAACCAAGGAGTTTATTTCTCTACTCCCAAGTGCTGTTCAACGCTGATATTCGGCAAAACTTTACATTAGAAGTAATCAATCTCAAAAAAACAAAAATAAGCAAAATAAATTTTCACCAAAAAGCTAAAAACAAGAAACAAAAATTTACGCTAATCCTGGATTAAGTTAATCGGCTTTCGAACAACCGGGCTCAGGAGTACATGGGGCCAGGAGCCCATCTGGAACTTCCATACAGCGTCTGTGAAACGGCGTTTTCACAAGTAGGTTTATTTTTAGACTAGCCCTTCCCGCGAATTAGGTCAAAAAACAAAGGCAGCTCCGGTTCGGTGACCCTATGACGTCAGCTTAATTTCTTATAATTGATCATCGGGCTCCTGTGGGAGTCTCATTCGCGGAAATTCAATCTAAAAATAAATCGGTCTGTGAAAACGCCGTTACACGAACACAGTACGTAGAGTTGTAGGCTCCGGGTCATGGGTTCCTGATGGGGCTGCCTTTTAAGATTCAGTGGAGCACTTCGTCTCCAACTTCCCTCTTTGAGCCACACCAAGTTGTTGATGTTAAGTATAATAATTTTGGGTCCCCAAACATGAGGAAGTCGATTAATTACAACAAAATGTGTGTGCTGGACAGGACAGACCACTCTCGTCCCCAGACTACTCTTTTCTTTTGGTCATGGCCCACGGCCTCTGGCCACAGACAACTCTGCAAATCACGGTCTTCCGGCTCAGAAATTTAAAACCACAATGGTCGTCAACGATTACAACATTATACGACTGTGCGTATTTTTGGCTGTGGAAACGGTCCGTGTTCTTGGCGCTGACCAATGATGACAGACGAGAACATCTGGTAGACGATGTACCTCAAAACATTTTGACATTTGAAATATGCCGTCATTACATGTGATCTCATGAACTGAAGGGGAAAAAGAACTAATAAATTTATCGTCAAGTTCTTCGCGTTATGGTGAACTTTCGTGCTGTAGTTAGCTGGTCAAACCTTTCTTGTAAAATCAAACAATTCAAATTTGTATTCCGATTGGAGGGGAACGCGTCGCGTGCCATGGGTCAAAACTCGCTAACTCCATAGGGCGAACAAAACTTACTTACTCCCTAAGGAAACAACAACTTTAACTTTAGACTCGCACGTGGTCACCTTGAAACCAAGTCCAATCGTCCCTCAATGTTGACCACGACTCCACCTCATTGAGCATTGAGCGTCCTCTAGCCAGGAAACAAAATTCACTGTTTCCCTCGAGGCAAGTAGATTAGTGCCCAATATCATCTCTTTGTCTTTTATACG
>OX421451.1:32848394-32878394 GCA_949126865.1 Montipora capitata
AAAACATTGCACTAATCAAAACAAAAAATATATTTGCAATTCTAATATGGATCTTAAAACTCTTATGCTACATACTCCACTAAATCGTAACAATAATCAATAAAAAGGAAGGTCAGTATCAAGCCTTTCTTTCACGCACTCAAAACTCTAACGCTGGTTAGAAACAAAATTATGTCTTAAAGCAGCCCTCAGTCCGTTATTATATATACTTCAGAGTACTGGTGAGTAAAAAGCCTACAACTTTACACACGACAACAAATTAAACATCAAATGAAACTGAGGGTCATTGAAACAACGGCTGTTTGAGCCAAATCTTTCACATGCAGGTTTAAATCATTCCTTGGGTTGTTACGAATCTCACCGTATACCACTGAAGTGTATTTTGGCGTTCTAAAATGTGCTTTTACATTGTGAAATAAAGTTTTGTACATCCCAAAAAATATAGTTCACCCTATCATTCCATTGTCTTCGAAGGGTCCGACTGAATAAAGTTAACTGTTCCTATGACACCATAATTTTAATTGTTATTCGTCGCGCACAGCATTTTTACAGGGTCTTCCTTGCTAGGGGGTCGTGCAGAATGAAGTTCATTGTTCAACCTACCGGACTTACGAATAGAATTTGTTTTAGATGCCGCACTAGCAGGACGTTCAAATAGGCCTTGATGATTCTTCTTCATTACAAATAGCTGGTCAATCACTTTCGTAAAAAAACGTATCAGTTTGTTCTTTATAAAAGCTGGAATTATAATGCTAAATCCTGATTTAGAGAACAAATACCTGACCAAAACAACCTGAGGTTACGGCTAAGCGACCTTCTTTACTGATTGCAACGGAATAGCACCAGATGATCGGTACCTTTTCACGGAGCCTAATTTCCCGATAAAACTCGCCATCTTTAGTGTAAATTTCCACCTTCAGTGTGCCCTCGGAACGCCAAAATGAATTAGACAAATGAACTCCCACGACAAAGACATATTCACCCAATGGATGAAGGGCCAAACCATAAAGCCGCCCTTTGTCCCCCAGGCGGACTGTGAACTCGTGCTTTTTTACACCATCCTTGTTGAATACGATGCAGGCATTTAGACCAGCGTCCAGCACAAAGATCTGTTCACTAGGTCCGACAGCGATATCCTCTGCATCGCATATTATCTCTCTTCCAAAGCTACGCTCGTTTCTTCCATTAAGGTCGTACACGTGGACCATTTTATCTGTTAATACCAGCAATTTGCCATTGCCGACTGTCAGTTTTGTAGCATTTTTTGCCTTCTCCAAACTGAACTTCATGCGCAGCTCAGCTCTGTTGAAAACTTGAACTTCCGATGTATTCCAACCATATAGAACCAGAACGTAGGTATTGTTGTTCTCATCAGTAGCCACATCACACAAATTTGCCCAAGCGTTGTCAGTTTGTGGATAAAACTTGTAAATAAATTTCCCACCATTATCAAAAACCTTGACAGTTTCATAATTGTCTGCTATAATAAACTCTCCATCTGCATTTATTGCAATTCCAGTGGGGCTTTTTGGCTTGTGATCATCTTCGTCGTCCTCGCCAAATGACCACCCAATAAAGTTCTCATGTTCAATGTCAAGTTTTTTTAAGGCTTCCGCAATGCGGGTGTCGTTTCGCGGATCGATTTTCTCATCTTCGATGTCAATAATAGGATAGTAGCAAATATCTATGTTTTCACCAGATGCTTGCAGGACATGGTTAATTGCGCGATTCACCTGCCAAACAGCTGCAATAATTTCTCTTCGATCTTCCTTTTTAAATCGACCCCTGATGTTTAGTAGACCTTTCTTTACTTCCACTTTAAAGTTGTTCTCAATATCTGGCAGAGAGTGGAGTTTCCGAAGACATTGTTTGCATTCTGGTAAGGCACCTTTCAGGGTACTCTTCACCGATAAAGATGACAACTCGCTTGCGGTTCCTAGGATTTCAGCAGCTGACGCTAGGATTGCCGCCATCACTCGATACCGAATAGCAGTAATGCGGTCAAGCGTACTGAGAGATTCATTGTTGAAAGCTTCGGTTGCCTTTTCACGGGCCATTTTGAATCTTTCTTTTCCATCAGATAGCGCTTTCCTGGCATCTCCTACAAACTCCGTCAGCTCCATATTTCTCATTCCGGTAGCGAGAACTATTGTGTCGACAGGAGCGGATGAAGTCGGCAAGCTCACTAGTGCCTCTTTTAACTGAGCTTCGTCTTCTCTCTTTCTAGCTCTTGTTGCTGCACCAGGCAATGAGTCCATTGCTTCGTACAGATAACTAATACCTGTTTCAAATGCGTCTATTGCTGTCAGAAGATCTTTTCTTGACAACGCATCCAGTTTGGACCTGGCGTCTTCAATTTCTCTCTCGATTATCTCTCGAATTTTCTGATCAACCACATCGCCATCTCTCAACTTTTCCGTTGCCAGATCTCTGGCATAGTTGACCAATAAGCCGAGAGTGTTCTTAAGTAACGATGTTATTATTGATGACATGGCTTCCAACAGAGGAAAATTCACGAGATCAAAGACAACTGAACTTAGTTGGTTGAGTCTAGTTGTTACTGCTCAGTCTGTTTACAAAAGGGGAGGACAATACACAGCTTGGATTAGATTTCACAATTCATGGGATGGATACGTTACATGAACTATTTATAGATAATTTTCAAGAAAAAAAAAAACAATCTTTTTGAGTTGCAGCATGGAAGGTGGTACATTTGAAAGCAAAGATTTTTAGGAAATTAAAGAGTCTTTATCTAAAAGGCTTGATGATGAGATTTCTTCGTCTTTAACGATCAGAAGAATTAAGTTAAAATTTCCACTCTTCTGCAGGTCCCTGCAGGTCAACTGAAGATCTCTCAACAAACACCTTGCGGTCACATTTCAGACCATCAACAACTACATACAAAGCTAGTTTTGGCCAGCGTTTTTTATACAGACACTGAAGATTTCCACCGATGAAAGTTCTCATAATGAAAGCATGGTGCACTTACTAAATATTGTGATGAACTTCCGGCTCTTATTCGCATTTTTAGAAATTTGAAACCATAACGGTCGTCAACGATTACAACATTTTGCAATGTATGATTTGCCAGAAATCGGGGATGACGTGATGCGTGAAGGATTCTGTGATCGCCAGGGGGCCACATTGCAGCTCTCTAGAAAGAAATGTACAAAGGGAAGTTGTGTCTTCGTCAAAAGCAGCGATGTTGGACAAAGAATAACGCATTTTCGTCGTGATTTTGTGACACATGATGGTGACTAATGTCTGTGCGTGAGAATTGTAAGTTTTTGTGTGGTTATTCTCATTATTGCGATGGCGCTGGCAGGCAACAACATCTGAGGAGATCCTGAGGCTTATTGCTCTTTTGATTTATTTTGGGTTAGTAAAATTAGTGGGGAATGTACAGAAATATTGGAGCACGGCTACTTTATTCCACGGTCTATGGGCTAGAGCAATCATGCCCAGGGTGCGGTTTTCAGCCCTTATGGCTTTTCTGCATATTGTGGACCCCTTCAACGAGCCTGCTGGTAACAAGTTACGCAAAGTAGAAGCTCTTGTTCAGTATTTTAAAACAAGATGCAGGGTCTTGTACCAGCCGAGGCAACATGTCGCCATAGATGAGCGCATGGTGAAGTCCCGACACCGATCAGGCATCCGACAATACATCAAGGACAAACCCACTAAATGGGGCATAAAGTTATGGGTGCTGGCCGATAGCTCCAATGCCTATGTTCAAGATTTCAATATCTACATAGGTAAGCAGGCGGGGCGGGAAATTAGTAAGCATGGCCTTGGGTATGATGTTGTCATGACCCTGATGCACAACTATTTGGACCAGGGGTATCATTTATTTATCGATAATTTTCATACATCTGTTACCCTTGCCAAGCACTTGTTTGATCGTGGAACCCTTACTACTGGTACTATTATAGATAACAGAAGGGACTTCCCGGCAAGTCTGAAGAATGGCAAGGCATGGGCCAAAGGTAAGCCTAAGGGAACTATGCGTTGGGAGAGGGATGCACCTGTGTTGGCATTGCAATGGGTTGACAACAAGGTAGTGTCCATGATTACTACCGCTGGCAATGCAAATGAGACCAACCTGGTGAACCGGAAGAGAAAGGCCGGTGGTACCTGGAGTAACACAGAAGTACAACAGCCAGAGGTTTTCCACATGTACAATCAGTACATAAATGCAGTGGATCGATCAGATCAGATCCTGGCCACCCACAATGTACAGCGGAAGTGCATGAGGTGGTGGAAAACCTTATTTTTCCACCTTATTGATATGGCTGTTGTGAACAGTTTCATTCTTTTCAAGGAACAACAACGTAAGTTCCCTGGTAATGAAGCTCTTCGTCGACCAGCTAGCTACACCCTGACATCGTACAGGGAGGAGCTTGTTAGAGACATCTGTGAACTCCCCGAAACAGGTGCCTCCCCCCCCCCCCCCCCCCAGTAATGAAACCGTGCGTAATATAAATTTTGACGCTTTTCCCCTAGTTCACTGTCCCATTTATGGTGTGTGTGTGAGGGAGGGAAGGGGTCGCAAACAAGTGTACTCCTCCTGCAGTGCACCTCAGTGTCAGAGGTTACACATGCACGTCACAAAGGAACTAAACTGTTATCAGGTGTTTCACACCAAACGGTTTCAGAACGAGCATATGTAAGTATGAACCCCGGGGTATTTTGAATTGTATATGATGTAAGTACTGTATATAAAGTTGTGTTATTGAGGAGAAAAAAAAACAAAAAAAAATTACCTTAGCATTTTTATATATTTTTTGTACTTGTCTTACATGTTGTCTGTTGTTATTACATACTGATGCCTTTTTGTTTTGAGTGTGGGGTCTATCATCTCTTGAGAGATAATGTGATTGTCTCTCAAGAGATGGTAGGGGAGAGTGGTGGGTAGCCCACCCCCTTTTTTTTTTTTTTTTCAGGTATTTCCACGAAGCCACAATTAGTGTAACAACCAAGGAGTGCCAGAGGACTGCATCACTTCAACCACTGTCCCACAAGTAAGTGTAATATGCTCTGTCTTTGTTGTAACTCATTTTAATTTGCTCAAGGAAGAAGGCTCAAGAAAAGTTGGGGCACCACGACTACGCTACAACGACGCGTTCAAGAGGCATCTAAAGAACATTAATGAGTTAGAAAATTGGAGGGAAAAGGCCGAAGATCGCGTGACCTAGTGGAAGGTGGTGGCTGGCGCTGCCGATGCCATCAGAAGAAGAAATGTACAGTTGTGGGCGGGCAAGAGAATGCGCAGGCTGGAGAAAACACCTACACATGCTGAAGCGGCCTACACCTGTGACATTTGCGGCAGGACTTTTCAGGCAGCGATCGGACTGACCTCGCACCTGCGACACGGACATTAACTCCTCTCTGTGTCATCGTCGATATCGACGGACTGCTAATGATGATGATGAATCAGGATAATTATAAACTAGCAATAATAAAGGATTAGTGAGGTGCGTTCGAGTCCTGCTTTGTCATCGCCGATCGAGGCTTTTGAAGGTAGTTGTATAAATAATTTTTCAGTAATTAAGGTATCGCACTATGCGTATTTATGCAATACCAGCGTTATGGGATTCCCGTGGACTCGTGTCGGCGAAGGTATCACCGGCCGGTCCCCCATCCGACAGGGCTTAACTTCAGTGAACCAACAGAAATGGAATTGCTTACTCTACGTAGACAATGACAGTAAATGTTGTATCTGTACCTATACAACAAAACATTTTTCATTTACAGTGACTGAAATGAATTTTGTGAGCTTTCTAAAATGTTCCTAAATTAGGAAATAGACCAGTTGCGATACATTGAACATGATCTCGAGGCTCAGGGGAATAAACTCATACAAATCCCTATTTTTATTTCCCAGAGCCTCGAGGTCATGTTCATTGTTTTAACTTGAATTTTAACATATCAAAGTTAATCTATTGCCCTCGTGACACTTGAATGTTCGTGAGACTTGAATGTTCTGTTACAAGACCGAAGACTGAAAATGGCCCTTTCCTGCAGTCAAATTACAGATCCTCACAGGGATCACCCTTTGGGGCTCTGATCAGTTTCTTAACTTGTTTCATTTAAGACATTCCTTGTGTCCTCGCGCCAATCTGTTGCCACTCCACTTTTTAAATTCCAGGTTTCTCTCATTACTACTTAATGCAAGCAAGAACTTTCCTCTAGCAAGCTTGTTTGTGAGTGTAAAAAGACTGTGATTATCGCTACCCATTAAAAGTTTAATAAGTATGTGTCGCAGTGGTGAGACCACTCGCCTCCTACCAATGTGGCCCAGGTTCTCTACTCTGCACCAAGAGGTTTTCCTCTTGGGGGAGGCGCGTTGGCCTCATGGTTAGTGTGCTCGACTCTGGATCGAGTGGTCCGGGTTCGGGTCCTGGCCGGGGAAATTGTGTTGTGTTCTTGGGCAATACACTTTAATCTCACAGTTCCTCTCTCCACCCAGGTATTTAAATGGGTAGCGGCGAAATGCTGGGGGTAACCCTGCGATGGACTGGCATCCCATCCAGGGGAGAGTAAAAAAATTACTCCTAGTCGCTTCATGGCACAGAAACCGGGATAAGCTCCGACTCTGATGGCCCACTTGGCTCGTAAACAGACTCCGTTTTTTATTCCGGATTTCCCCCTCAAAAACCAACATTTGACTTGATTTGCTTAAATTATTGATTTCAGTTTACAGTGTCCCCAAAAGGTGTTTCAGCGCTAACACGTCTAGTCGTTTAAATAAAGTTCCTTTCCTTTCCTTTTAATAGATCTTAATAAGCTTACATCGATCCATCCCGCGTAAACGTTTCAAGGTGTCTTGTTGTAATAGCTGTAAATAGTTACTTTTGGAAACTCTCTTGGGATAACTATATAAAACTATATAAGAAGCTCTCTAGTCCGTCAGTCGGTGGTTGTTGTTGTGATTCGGGACTTCGTTCCCTTTCGTGATTTCCAAGTGATATTGTGTGACAAGCGACAAGTGACAAGTGAAGGGATTTTGCCGTTCGTGTGTGATTCTGGCATGCTGCTGTCAAGGTTACAGTTGGTTTCCATAGAGTGCGATACTGTGAAAGAAGTCTACAGTAGATTTCATCAGAGAAGTACAGTGCCCTGCCTGTGGTCAGATAAGCGTAGAAAAGTATTGAGTTAATTGTAATGAGGTTGTACTAAGCGTAGTCGCTAGCTCGAGTTATGTCCCAAATTAAATAAATTGCGTTTGGTAGAAATACCGAGATTATCTTTCTGCCGTTAATTAGTTACCGTAACGAGAGAAATATTTTCTAGATGGTACCTTCCCTTTAAACTGTATTTTACACGTAGACAACAAGCACTTTAATCAGAGTCAAAATCTGGAAGAGGATTGGCAGTCTTAATCATAGGGAGCCCACACAAACGGTGTGTCTGTTGTGTATGTTCGAACACAGGCTCCCCAAGCTGAAAATACGTGGTGTATGCGACAGTTTGTGTATATAGAGAATTGTATGGGAAAATCACCGATCGTAAAAAAATTGTGTAAATAACTATCTCATTTGAAATAAAGTTTTCCTACCTCAAATGTGTGACCAACTTGTCTCTTTTGCCGAGTTTTGAGCCATTCTGACGCCGTTTAGTGAAGTGATCCGGAAGGCCGTTACTGAAATAATAGGAAGGCCGGTAACTCCATCCATCGCCGGCCAGACCTCACTCCACAAATCGTTTTCTCCTCAACATGAAAAGTCCCGAATCGCAATAAAAACAACAGTTTCATAAAGCCCAATAAATTTCACTCCAAATACGTGTGTTTCGGCGGCCGAAAGACTCGTGACGAAAGAAAACTTTGCCTTAAAATTCACCTCTTCGGCTTTCCTCAGAGGCTTGTGACCGGGCAGTCAACAACGGAAACTCGCAAGATGGTTTCAGCCTAAGCTCTGATTGGTCCATTTGAATTTGACCGCGCGCTGGCAACACGACCGTTGTTGACTTGTGACCGGGCAGTCAACAACGGTCGAGTTGCCAGCGCGCGGTCAAATTCAAATGGACCAATCAGAGTTGAGGCTGAAACCATCTTGCGAGTTTCCGTTGTTCATTTCTCGAAAATTATTTGGCGGTTAGCGCTTGGATTTTGAATGGATCTTCGATTGAATGGCACGAGAAGAAGCGTCAACCTTTCAGTTTATCTGGTGTTCGATTTGAAAGACGGGCGATTCTAATTTCAGGGTGAAAATCGGCTTGACGCTGGAGCGGTCGAAAATGAGCTTTCCACCCTTGTCTCCTTCTAAGGACGTGTAGTAACAGTCAACGGAAAACCCACCAAATCGCTCAAATTCACCATTTTCAGCCGCAGAAATGACAAAACACAACAACTGAGGTTATTTTGAGCTTTAACATAGTCATTTCTCGATGTAAGTTTACTATATTAGGACTCTTCAATATTTCCCATACATTTCTTTATATTTCGAACATACAAACAGACACACTGTTTGTGTGGGCTCCCTATGGTCTTAATCACCCTTTACGTGCAGTATTGACGACTGATTGCGAAAGGGCATAGCTCACGATAACGGGCTGAAAGCATACAAAGGCGCATCTGGCTGCTGCTATACAGTCCATGATTGATGCCGGAGCACAGCACCACAGCTAGATGTTAATGAAATCAAGCAGTGTGGCCCAGTGGTTAGGGCGCTTGCCTTGAGATCCTGAGATCCCGGGTTCAAGACCCGCTCTCACGACTCGTTGAATTTGATCCTGGTAGTCCCTGGTTCAACTTCCCAGCTGCACTTGTAAATAGCCAACTGTTTTGCCTCTGGCCAGTTGGGATTCTTAGCAGTTGTTGTCGTTCTGTTCTGTCGTTTCGTTGTGTTTCATTGGCCCTGAAAAGCCCCTATGGGGAGCGGTCAATTAAGTATGTATTGTATTGTGTTGTATTGTAATTAGCTGTGAGTCGATTTTGATGAAGGAGGAAAACCGGAGTACCCGGAGAAAAACCCTCGAATCAGGTTATGATCGACTGAAACTCAGTCCACAGGCAGGCCGGAACGCGGTTGAACCCCGGCTCGCAGTGGTGGGAGGCCCGATAGATAGCTACTAAGCCACCCTGACTTCCACAACTGTTAACCAATCAGGATCAAGTAATCATGCAATATTGATTACCAGAAGTGCCCTCGTGATAAAGAAAAAAATACCCTCCATCTCAGCCAATCAGTATTGTTCAGCCTATCAGTATTAGTATCAGTAATTTTGCCCCGAATGTGATAACATGTACAAACACCCATACAGATCTCCCGATCGTACTTTATCTACTATATACAGATGTTTAAGGATGGGTAGAGCATCCAACCGTTGTTATGCGGGAGGTGGTAGGTTCCATTCCTGCCTTGTACAGTGCTCTGATGTTTCACTGAGTTGTCCTTTTTGCCAGTCGCCAACCAACTGTAGTTTCCCGAAAATATTTTTCCTAATTTTCAAGAAAGCGATTTTAAAGGATCGGTAAATACATGATGATAGTATCATGTACGAATCAGGAAGAGTGCGAATTGAAGAAAACTCCCCTTAATTAAGCACTGGAGAGGGGACGGGATTGTTTAGCCTTTGGACAAAGGGTTAACCACACCTTGGTCCGCACAAAAACTATGTTCCCCTTTAAAAGTTTCATGTTGGATTTGAGAAAAGAATTGCGGCCGAACGATTTGATGAGAAATATGCCGAGCATAGACCCTTTGCATAAATGGCGCCCAAATTTGAATAACAATTCTTGATACATCCTTAGCCTCACATTCATGAGAAAAATCCTTTGTCTTGAAACATAAACACGAGGCTAAGGATGTATCAAGTATTGTTATTCAAATTTGGGCGCCATTTATGCAAAGGGTCTATTGGTCCGCTAAAACATGCCCATGACAACCCACCCGTGGAGACGCGGACGAGACCCTTGAGCACATTCGTGTATATTGTAACTATTCCGAGAGTTTCTGGACAGAAGTAATTAAATGGCTTGGTGATCAAGATGTTAAGATTGAAAGGCTCTCACTAAAAGATATATTGTTTGGGATGTTCTTTCGCGAAGATGACTTATGTGTAAACCATATCTTGTTGCTTGCGAGACAATATCTGTACTCTTGTAGATGCATGAAAACGTTACCCCGTATTGGGATATTTATCGAAAAAATTAATATAGCATAACTTGGGACAATGATTGTCAAGTCAAACGTTGATCGACTCTCTGCTCATTACTCGAAGTGCGGCAAATATGTAAATATTCTATCAGTCTGATATTCTTGTAATGTTGTATCTTGCGTATTGTTCTTAGTCTAAAGAGATGCTCTTGAGGCTTAGGAAAGCTGTGTGTATGTGTGTGTGTCATAAGTGCAGAATGCATTAAAAGTGACTTATGTGGATTAATGTAAGGTTCTCTGTACAGTAGATGTAATTAATATGAAACATATAAACAGCATTAAAATACAAAAAAAAAAAACAACAACACCCAAATGCATCTTTTGGGAACCTTAAGGGCCTTTAAGATCTACAACTAGGTACCTAATCAACGAGAACGCCACAGAACAACATCATTAGTTAAAACAGGAAAAATAATCGTGCTGCGTGTGTGGCACGCATTTTAGCACATGTTCTTACAGCGCTCTGCAGAACAACGTACTTGCGATATTGCAAAGTTGTTGTTTGAGGTGACGTTTTTGTCGACGTCGCCGTGGTAGATATCTTAAGTCCCTTTTTTTCTCCATTGTGCCATCAAGACCACATTACAACTATCCACAATGATAAATGCACCAGTCTGTACCTGCGCCACTCTTACGTTTTGTGTCAATTATGCCAATTTCAGCGACGCCGCCTCAGTGGCGAACTATTTTTGTCACATCAAACCTCGTCTCTAAGGACTCTCAGCTCTGACATAGTTAGTTGATAAAGGGGCAATTGTGGCAATACCCCAACATACACGCGCTGGACAACAACAACAACAACAACAACAAAAAAGGAAGACTCGTGGAATTAAAACTTCGTTTAATGTTATTTGTAGGAACAGTATACAGTTCTTTAAATTAGCTTAGCGAGGGACATGTTGGCGACTACCTCTTTGTTTTATATTCTGCATGAGAAATTGAGCGGCGAAAAGGAAGTGTTTGTGAGTGAGGAACAAGATTCCTTCTGGACTTCGTCATGCCTTCCGTGCGTTTTTGGGAAATGCTTTAACTAAAATCATCCATAAAACCTAAATGTCACAATTGCAAGATTAAACGATTTAATAGTTGTCTGCCCGAACAGAAGATCGTTATTTACAGAAGACTAGAATATCTTCTTTTGTTCAGTTTGTCGAGAGCGAGAAAAAACAAAATATAGCCGTAAAAACTGCTGATAGAAATCTCACGGCCATATTCCCAACCTATTTTCCAATCCCTTAGCAACTGTTTATCGTCAATTCTTAATTGCTCTGAATTGAACTTCATGTATCGTTTAATAAGTTACAAAGCGGGTAGAAATTGAAGGAAATGATCATACTTTTTTGCAATTTTATACCTCTCAGACTTCAGTCGTTGAACGAAAACAGGCCGTTCTTACAAAGCAAACCGCGGTGCTACAGGACACAGTCATGCAACAAAATTAACGATAATCCTAACTTCAGAGCAACTTAGAAATTATCGATGGCTTAGAGAAAATATCATGTTGCATATTTTAGAGAAGAGTAAGATCTCATTGAAACCCAAATATCTCCCGCCTATTTTCCTCCCACCCGGGTTTTTTTTTTTTCGTTTGCACTCGACGACAGGAGGAAATGG
The DNA here is from genome assembly GCA_949126865.1 of Montipora capitata. Taxonomy (NCBI): domain Eukaryota; kingdom Metazoa; phylum Cnidaria; class Anthozoa; order Scleractinia; family Acroporidae; genus Montipora; species Montipora capitata. The sequence goes on from OX421451.1 coordinate 32,860,169, forward strand.
AATAGCCAGACCAGGAAAATTTGGTTCGGTAACCCTTTTCCTCGAAGACTGGACTAATTTAAGTTCTTTAAAAACCTGCACTTGAATTTTGCCTCTTCATTTGCAATTGAATGGTGTTTATGTATGTGTGTCAACAACTGTTCGAGACGATCCAACATGGCTAAAGTTCTTTTGTAAGCAAAATGGCTGTATGTGTCCGCTCCTGTGTTTCACAAGTAGATAATTGTCATTTCAACTGCTAGAGCTATCACTGTTAATCCGAATCAACGATCTTTTTCCTGATATCGGAGACTTTCTCTTACGCTGGTGACGATGCCGATGGTAGTGATCGTGGTGACGATTCCACTTCCGGTTCCGCTCATGATCAGAAGAACTGCTCTTGTCGCTGTCCAAGCTTTTGCTGCGGCTGCGGCTGCGGCTGCGCCTTCGAGGGGCACCTCTCTCAGGCGGAGTTTCCTCAGGGGAATCACGCCTTTCCCTTTCTTTATTGTCAATGTTGTCCCTGCATGGATTTCGGTGATCATCATCAACATTATTTGAGTGCTGGCGGTTGAGGTTACCCTTTTCGGTGGACCGCACGTCAGTAACTACCTTTTCCTTTGGAGTCAATGATGTTAAGGTCCCGCTATGGTTTTCAAAGTCGCAAAACCCTGACCTTTTGTTTCTCGCCTGTTTATTGTCTTCATTAAGACTCTCTTGCTTTGTTGGTTTGAGTACAACATGGCTTCCTTCGTCACGCTCTTCACTGTCGCTACTGCTTGCTAGATGTCCCCCATTTCCCCATCTTCTTCCTCGAAAACCGTTAGAAGATGCAAACTTCGATCGTTCACATTTTGATTCAGTTATCCTTGATGCTTCGGCATCGTCACTGTCTGTATACAAAACAACTCGATCTTCGTTGTTCTCTTTTTGCCTCAAGGGCTTTTTTGTTGAAACGACAGATTTCTCCTCTCTCTCGCCCCTTGTGCCTCTAAGCCTGTCGCAGCGTTCATTTCCTGCCTGTGTGCTTTCCCTTCTTTGATCACTAGATGACGGTTTCTGGTCTGAATCCACCTTTTTCCCGTCACTAAAAGGGGGTGACTTGGGATTTTTCGTACACGTCATTGACTCCTGATCTTCGCCAGATATCGAGCGTTTCAGCGACGATCTCGACTCTCTTTGTGGAGAACGTGAAAGACTTTTCGGAGATTTTGAACGCCACCTCCGGGAAGAGCTATGTCGAGGCGATTTGGAGCGATATCTAGGGGACTTACCCCGTCTTCTTGGTGACTTTAAGTGTCTTCGTGCCGAGTTTGAATTTCTTCTCGGAGACTTCGAGTTTCTTCTCGGAGAGCTCGAATTTCTTCTCGGAGACTTCGCGTTTCTTCTCGGGGACTTCGAGTGTCTACGTGAGGATAATGGGAGCTCAATTGGAGAGGACGAGTTTTTGGCGCGTGGAGATCTGCTTGGTCTTCGAGGTGACCTGGAACGTGGAAGCAAACGGCGCGGAGGAGTACTGCGGTCAACAGCGTGTCGGACGTCATTTGAAGAAAACGAAGGTGGAGGAGTACGGTACCGCTAAAGGAGGAGACGAAGCAGATTGTATCAACAAGAGAAAAGCAAACAACTCTTCCAAAACGATGTTTTACTACTTTACACATGTAATTATTTTCTATTGGAAACCCACTGTTACCTAAAGAAAACCATTTCAAGCCTCTTTGAAAGAAAAATCACATTTTCATAACGAGTAAACAACATTATTACACACAAATTCGAAGCCAAGGCTGAGTTTGAGAACGTTTACTTCATACCATATTTCCTCGGCCTCGTAGAATTCTTCCAGATTTGGAAACCTGACAAATACAATGAAAAAATGAAAAGTTACCACCGATTACTGCTAGGAATAATTAATATTGCAGTAGCTGGCTAAGTTCCCACCAGAAGGCATTAATTTGAGAGTTTTTTTTTCCTAAACAGTACCTGCATTCATCCACGAGTGCTCCTTAGCTCTAATATTTTGCTAACCAATCGAAAGGTTTCTTCCTTTTAGATTGTCTCAGATCACTTGCTAATTCTACCAAGCTGACAAAACGGTATTCGTTCTCAAAAGTCGGAGGCAAAATAATTCTAGAACTCCAAATAGTACTCAGTGTTGAGTCTACTTATTTCACTGTATGAAAATTACAATTCTTCGGCAGAAGATAATTTCCTGTCACGGGACTCATCAGCTACTGGCAAAATGGACAAAGCGGTTTCAGAAGATTTTCGGTAGAAACCTTTGATTTCTTTTTGGGAAAGGAAATCAAAGCAAAACTCTCCCTTTCTCTCTTCTCTATGGCAAGAATATATATACAATTTCAGAAAAGACTCATGATACAGGAAATACGTGGGATTAAAAAAAAAAAAATAGAAATGAAACACCAGGGTAAGACGGGCTAATTACGAGTTCAAAACAGCTTAAAGTCTAAATTAGTACATTAGTCCACACGTACATCATTCCTGACAATCAAGTGGCAAGATATGAAATAAATTTATGGCACAAAGAGCGGGCCAGCTTTTTCAAGTTTCAATTTATTTCCATCCTCTCCATCCTTGGCCGCAAACAACAAAGAATAGCTTCAGTGCACTTCGTTGGTTATTGGCAACAAGACTACAGCATTATTTTTTGGTCTTCATAGATGCAAACACGTCTTTTAGTATTTTGAATTTTGACTGAAATAGGGTGACACTGCCCCTTTAAGCGACACAACGAAAACATGGCCGAGACAAATATTAGCACTACTGAAACTCTTTCCAAAACCAACGATAAGTACTTGCAAACCTATAACGAGGCATAAACCTGTACCTAAGAGTATCATGAGGCTTGGTACACGTGCAATGAAATTGAGGTAACCGATAACGGTGGATCAAAATGAAGCACACATTTTGAGAGCTCTGAAAATGTTTTGAATGAGGAATAAAACAATTGCTGAATTCAGCTTTTGTAAGATTTGAAGACTTATGCAGTCGTCGGAGAGTAATATCTTTGGATAATTATTTTAATCACACTCGAGCACATCTACAGTGTACTTATGCTCAAAAATCACTTTAGCAGTAATTAACAATTCATGGGGCCTAACAGCCAACAGAAACGCAGGCCTCAGGTCACATGATCACCCTTCCCAGAAGTTATCTACCGAACTGATAGATCAACCTCGTTCCCAGGGTCTCTCGTCTCTGCGTCCTGTCGTTGAGGAGAGAGAATAGACCGTATTCATAAATGGCGGCTAAGTAATTATTCTTTTGTCTTTATGCTAATCATCCTCCTTCTTTGTGTCACGATCTTGGTCACGCCCTGAAATTAATTTTCTTTGACGTTGAATACTTGAATGTGGTTCAGCGTTGTCTGTTTTCTCATCGACAACAATATTCGTCATCACAGTGGTCACAACATTATGACCACTGTGATGACGAATATCGTGGCGTTGGGAATAACCAAGGAGCAGGGATAATATAGTGGCCTGCTCCCAACTGAATAGCTTCATAACTCAATATAGGATCAATAATATCCTCAACAGTCAATACATGGGGGGTCTTAAGCAATGGTACACTATGAGATTTTGGAATAGAAGAAAATACGATTCTTGTAGACCGCTTTTGAATAGGCATCCTAGGTTTAAAATCAGTTGGATATGTAAGGGCCTGTATTTGAATTTCACAGTATACAAAGGGGTAAATTAAACTGAATTAGAGCAGAAGAATGTCGGTGTTCAGTTAGATGCCAATTTTGGATTGTACACCAACGGTCTTAGACAGCTCTCGCCAAAGTTCAGTGAATGTTTTTGTTCCAATTCATGTCGGAATGAAAACTACAATGTAATTTCTAGGTAGTGGAACCTGTTCAATATTTACACCGTCAATTATGGTGCTAAAGGAATGATTCAGCCTAGCTGAGTGAACTAGCATTAGTCGTTTGGGTGCTCAGAGCTAGTCTGTTGGCGCTGATCCAGTTCTTACTTGATATTAAATGTACATTGAAATCAAATCAATTTAACTCAGGTCAAATGAAACGTGGGGGTTTTGACGATAACAAAATCGGAATGCACAGAGAAAAATCTCTCGGAGCAGAGTAGAGAACCAACAAACTCGACCCACATTTGACTCCAAAGTCTGGGAATCGAACGCCGACCACATTGGTGGCGGCCGAGTGCTCTCACCACTGCGCCAGCCCTGCTCCCAGTAACGTCCTATAACGACTTTCCAACCTACATCATAATTATCAAATGAAAGTCAAATATATCACTGCTTTACTCGGTTAATTATTCCCGTTTTCAAGAGGTCTCAAAAGTTAACATGGACTGTTGTTTACAAAATTGAAACGTGACAAGAGTTAATATATGAAAGCCATACATTTGAACTTCAAAGAGTCTCGAGTTAAGACGGTCAATCATCAGTTATAAACGTTACTTGAGCAGTAACGAAAGGAAAGTTTGAAGAATTCAGACTTAAGCGGGACTCAAACGCGCGATACCTTTGCAACGCTCTACCAATTTAGCTCTCAAGCTTCATTGTAGCTGGGAGCAAGACAAAACCCGTTGACTGGAAATAAGAAAACGATCAGTCGTTTCGTTGGCTACAGTGGCTAATTATTTTTCAGTGGATCTCAGACAGTCAGAAACAGAGAAATAATTATTATGAATGATAAGATTCAATTTAAATGTACATACTCGATCCTTTCTTGGTGAAAAGTCATCAGGTTTGGCTTTGTATCCTGGAGGTGACTTGCTCTTTCTTGAGACAAAAAAATAATGTTGCGTGAATCTACGATGATTTTGTTAATCCTGATGTAAACGTTAGACTTGACCATTAAAGGGTTACTTGTAGTGCTAGATATTGAACGAAACTGTGAATTAGTGCATGTCAAGAAAATTAAATGGGTCTGCACAATATGACAGAGAAACCCCTCTCACCAGGGTAAGAATTGAACATTTGAGCTTCACATTAGATCCCTTCGAATTAGGGCGCTTGTCTTGAGATCCGGAGATCCCGGGTTCAAGACCCGCTCTGACCACTCGTTGAATTTGATCCTGGTAGTCCCTGGTTCAACTTCCCAGCTGCACTTGTAAATAGCCAACTGGTTTGCCTCCGGCCAGTCGGGATTCTTAACAGTTGTTGTTGTCGTTGTTGTTATGTTCCGTTGTTTCGTTGTGTGTCATTGTGTTTCATTCGTTGTGTTTCATTCAGCAGTCAATTAAGTATGTATTGTATAGGTGGTTTTCAATCACGTGAAGAGACGGCCATGTTTGTGTACAAAACAATAGCAAATTATGGCACTTGTTTTGCATTATAATAGAGTCAAATTCCCAAAAGACTTTTTCCTCTATTGTTCTGTACACCAACATAGCTGCTGTGACGTCAGGTGAAAACCATCTATTGTATTTTATAAAATAGTTAGGATAGTACGCGCACTCTCATTGGTCAATAGCTGTGTTTAGATGAGAGTATGGAACACGGCTGTGACATCACACGAATTTTGATTGGTTATGTATTGTCAGACGCGCGTTTTGATTGGTTGGTAGGAAATATGAGCGTGTGTCAAGCAAATCGGTTTCAATCAAGAAGTAAAAAAACCAGCATTTTCCTTCATTTGTGGAATTATCTTTTAGAAATATTTTATAAAAGCAATAGAGGACATTTTTCCGTGTTTCCATAGCCTCATCTAAACACTAGGGGAAGTTGGGAGGATTCTCTACAGTTATTATAACTGTCTCGAATTCTCCCAACTCCCCTTCGTGTTTAGATGAGACTATGGGAACACGGAAAACAACCTCTATTGCTTAAGTATTGTATTGTATTGTGTTGTATTGTATTGTATCCTGTTGCTCTGCTGACTGGGCTACAGCTGTACAAGGCCAAGCAAGGGCTATGGGTATTTTAGATCTCATTTTATGGCAGCAACTGAACGTATAAGGTGACCACGTAGTACTGAATACCGACAGAATTAAGTATTTAAGGGTGATTTGAAGGCCCCTGAAATTCCTTGGAATCCATTCACAAGTTGACCGTAACCATGGGAATAGGCCCAGAAGAAAAAACTCTCTGGAGGCTGGAAATTAAATGTACAACCTTTGGCAGTTAAAGTAGAGTTTATATCCAAGCTTATGTTCATGATTCTTTCATGTTGATGTAGTTAATCGTTGATGTTTCATCACAACCTAAAATGTGATACCCAAGGTTGTTTTGAGCTATGGACAAAAGATCTCGAATGCGTGTGCCACACTCATCATAACCGAAATCATATGTCGGGTAAATGCCAAGAACGTGCCCAAAGTGAGTTTGTGCAATGAAGACTGCATGGCACCTGCGAATAGCCCACCAAATTACACTAATCAAGGGTCAACTAACCTATCCTTTGCATCTTGAAGCCTCTTTTCCCTTACAGGTGAAGGGGTGCGACTTCTTCTGAACAAGAAAGAGTTGTTAGGAACATCAGGGACCTCGTCTGCGGTCACTGTACTAAACGCTGTAGAACTCTTCCCTGGCTTGTCATCTTCAGGGCTAAAAGCAGAAACACCATGCAGTACGTTATTTAAACAATTTTAAGAAGCACTTTTTGTCCCCTTTAACACTCCCTCCGCAAAGTGGCACTTACAGATTTTACTTGTCAATGGGAAACCTCTTGGGAGTTCTCAAGGAGCTCCTATGCTTATCATATAAATTAATTATTTAACCTAATAAAATGCTCAACACCCGGCTATACTTGCCAAATTTGAGCATCCTGTTTTGTACTTTAATTTACATTTTTCTTATTTCATGGTCCACTGTTGCTAGCTAATCAAAATTGACTAGTCAGGCTCATTTCATAAAATCAAAAGTTTAAAATTTCAGTGGGTGATTGTAGTTAATATAACGTCTTTAAAAATAAGAATTTTAATGGTAAAAGCTCAAAACTCCCATGCTTTATTTGCTTTTTTTACACCCATATCAGCAGGTACCTTAGAATAATAATAATAATAATAATAATAATAATAATAATAATAATAATAATAATAATAATAATAATAATAATAATAATAATAACAATAATAATAATAATAATAACAACAACAATAATAACTTAATTAGGCTTTAGGCTCGGGAAATTATCAGAATTTTGACAAAACGCAAGTGAAATTATTTCCTAATTTCACTCGTCGCCATTTGATTACACATACATATATAACAGATTTCTTAGCCGATGATTAAGATGTTTTAGCTCTTTTAAGCAACAAATTCTAGAATTTAATTTATCAATAAGGAAATTAACAAGATTATCCCTGTTCAAGTGTTTGTCTATCTTAACGCCTAACAGCTTTTCATCGGAGTGCCAAAAAGAGAGAGATCAAGAGATGAATTAACCTTTGGGTGCTTACGCTCAAAAAGGTCATGTCATGGTAGTTAGGGGTGTTCAGGATATCTGGAGTTAATCAAGCGTTTTAGTCTTGTCCTGTTTTGTACCTACGCACACGAGTCGCTTTGGCTTTGTTGTATTCCTTTTGCGTTGTCCAACAGTTTAAAGTGGTTACTGCGAATTTGCGTTCCATTTTATGACCATTTTGCGTGGCATGAAATTACCGAAAATAGGTGTGACATCACCCCCTTCGAAAGGGAGCATTTTTCTGTTGACCGGTTTTGAGGACCGGCTTCTAGCAGGAAGTTCTCGTACAGAATGTTTAGCCAGGCAAGATCACGCTTCTGATCTTATGAAGTTACTAATGTTGTGATCTACATTTCCACACTTCAGCGTGTTAATGACAGCATTAAAAATGCTTCGTCGTCAACTTCAGTGCGGTCAAATGTTGGTCTTTCTTTTGAACTAAATTAAGGGCCGATTTACACGATACGATTTTGTCGCATGCGACAAGCTCACGACAGGCTTACGACATGACTTAAGATTGTCGCAGCGTTTTAAAACATGTTTTAAAATGCTATGACATGTTTTCTGACGTACACAACGATCTTAAATCATGTCGTGGGCCTGTCGTAAGCCGTTGTCGCATGCGACCAAAATCGTACCGTGTAAATCGGCCCTAACGGATGCATTGATGTGCCACTCGAGTTGGCTATATTTATAAAATGGAGCAAGGATGGTGCAATGGTGAGAACATTCGCCTCATACCAATGTGGCCCGGGTTCCATTCCCACACTTGGAGTCATATGTGGGTTGAGAGGTTTTCCCCTGGGTACTTAGTTTTCCCCTCTCCTTAAAGACCAACCTATAATTTGATGATCTCATACCTACATATATAAGGACCTCGTTTCACGTTAATGATGTTAACAACAGGACATAGCAGTAGTCATTTGACTCGCAACAAAGAGGTAGTCGTGACAGGGAATACAAAACGCGTATATTTATGCGCGGATACGCGTATGGTTATACGCACATACGCGTCTAAATGTACGCGTTTTGTGCGCGTTTTTCGGTTAACGTATTTCTGAGTAGTACTGTACTGTACAACTTAAAGAGCCCGGATTGTAAATAGATTAAATGCTCAATTAGATGTTTGGTAGAAATGAGAGGCGTTGTAAGAGTATTTCATTGGAGGGATTAAGAAAATGATGCGGAGGAAGAAACTGGGAGATGAGATGCACAAATGCAGCTCTAACTGTTTTTGGTATCACCCAACTAGTGGACTAACGAAAATCCTGCATTTTGATTGGATACGCTACTAGATGACTATTAGTAATAGTCCTCACTAATAGTCCTCGAGTAGCAAAAGGCATGACGCTTTCTTTCGTTTTGTTCCCAAACAAATATTTTCTTCAACTTGCATTTGCTAACTTGATTATTTCCTTTTCTGTCCAACTAGTTGGGTGATACTAAAATAATTAGACATTTCGGCCTCAATGGCCACGAGTCAATAGCCCATTCGGCTTCGCCTCATGGGGTATTGACCCTCAGCCCGCACGGGCTACGGGTCTAATTGATAATTATGCACAGGTAAAGTGCGAGTATTATGAGAATATTTTAAGGAATGTCTAACTTAACTGTAGATTTCAAATAAATACTCGACTGGAGTCAAAACTTTAAACCCACTTCTGCCAAATGACTTGCCTGTTATTGATGTCTGTCTTTTTTTTCTTCTTTGCTTTCTTTTTCTCCTTCTTCTTCTTCATCTTCTTCACAATCTCTCTCTGTTTTTGTCTTTTCATCTTCTTTTTCTTCCTAGATCGTTTCTTTTTCACGGATTCATCAGAAGACGAAGAAGAAGAGGACGAACTCCCTGATTCTGTATCCGTGCTTGAGCTGGAATCAGAACTTGAACTGGCATCAGAGTCGTGCTTTCTTTTGGCTTTCTTCTTTTCAGCTTTCTTTTCTGCTGCCAGAATGATACAAAATAACACAATTACTGCAAAATTAATGATAATGAATGATACTTGCCAATTCAAAAGTTGGCAAGATCAAAATTCAAAATTCAAAATTCAATGATGAATGAAAGGTACGTAATTTTTGCTTAAATCGTCCAGTCAGTGCGAAGATCTATCAGTCAGTTCTTTTTGCCGACAACCCGCTCTTCAAAATTACATTTCTTTCATTCATCAATCCTTTCCTGGGAACACACGCATCCAACAAATTGTTCAGCTCCGAAATGTGTGGCTTCATAGCTCACTTGGCAGAGCATTGTACCGCGGCATCGCAGAGGTCATGGGTTCCAATCCCGTTGAAGTCACTAGTGCCTAGTGCCTAGAGGGTGTCTAGTATAAAAAATGCGACAAATTGCTCAAATTGTCCAATAAGTGCGAGGATCACTCAGCTCTTTCGTCAAAAAGCCGCACTTCAAAATTACATTTCTTTCAAAAGAGGGCCTTAGCAATGTGCAAAAGAGGGCCTTACCAAACTTACTCAGACGCTCTTTTATCCATAAATTTTGACTCATTAGAGCAGCATCACCAACATCTAAGCCAGTCACACTTTACATGTAACTCAATAGAAGGGGATATCTCTCATCGTTTACATAAGCTATTACCACCTTTGTATAACTCTAAGTATAATCTAAGACGTTCTCGAACTTATGATGTTAGTTTTAAAACAAATAGAGCCAAACGCAGCTTTTTCAATTTTTATTGTAGATAATTGTCTATTCGTATCTACTCTTGTATTTAATGTATAACGCAATTCAGCCCTTTGGCCGCAATGTTTTACTCAAATAAACTATTCACTCTTCAAAGCAAAGAAACTTGAGAAAACTCTTCCTCTGATCAAATTGCTCCCTAACTCCCAGTTTAAATCATGTCCGCGGTCATCGTTATTCTGCCACTCAAATTTAAACGCCAACATTATTGAAGTTAAACCATGCTATAATAAAGTACTAATGCCTTATACCTTTGGCCTTTGTTTTAGGAATAAGTTCCCCACAGTTGCCAATCTTTACGTCACTGAGAGGTCTGCTCTTATCATCGACACTTTGGTTTTCAATTTGTGATACCACCTCCTGACCTTGTAAGACATGACCAAAAACCACATGGATTCTGCAAAGTGGTAAAATACAGCTGTGAGTAGAGCTGTAATGGAGACCTGTAATGGTATTGTTACATGATATGTATTGAATTAAAATTAAATTTTGAGTGGACCTAGATGTTGTTAAAGGTGACATATAATATTATTGTAAACGTAGCTAGATTTTTTGAGTGGACCTACAAGTACATGTAGATGTTATTATAGCATTCACACTCAAAGCACCCCCAGTCATGCTAGGGTCTAAAACACAGGTCACATTCCACAGGTCAAGACTAGAAGTCCCTCCTCCACTGTTGAGAAACTACACCAAAAGTTTCCCCTCGACCTGAAGCAACATTTTTGTACAGTAATTAGGCCTAGAAGACACTTTCGGTGTTCTTTACGTATTTGTAGCACAGTGACATGACCTTTGTTTTAGACCTACCAGTTACTGAAAAGGGGTTTTTGAGTGGACCTAATATCAATGTTGTTATTGTAAAAGGTGGTTGATAATGATTATCCATAGGTTCATTACATGTAGATTGATCTCCTTAAGAAGATTCCAAAAAATTAATATATGATAGCATGGCTGGCGTGGTAGCTTAAGGCTGTCACGTGACCCAAAAGCCAACACACGCCACATAATTAGGAAAATTATACATTTTTGCCTTTGAATTAATCTCACAGTGACACATTCTTTTTAACGCTTTTACCAAGGAATGGCAAAATGCCAAACAAAACAATTTTCTTTATACCACAGGGTACCCACAGAATTGTACTAAAGACAGGCTATTACATGCAGGTTGATGAATTAGCGAGCCGGGCATATACAGCCGATTTAGGAGGCAAAGACTCTATAAACCATTGACATTTGTTCATCGAGGTTATAGCAATTCTATTGACAAGAACATTGGGCAAATAATTCATTCGAAAACGGGATACTGGAAATGACCTCTATGGTCACACATCTTGAACCCATTTAATTGCCCATATTTGCCAATTGTGTCTAACTTAAAACATGCACAAATTCATGCATATGTACCTTACTGTCGGTTTGCCATTTCCTAGTAAAAGCATTAAAAAGAATGTGTTACTGCAAGAATAATTCAAGAGCAAAACTGCATAATTAGAATAATTTCTCTAATTATGCAGAGTGTCCTGGCTTCAAGGTCACTTGACAGCCTAAAGCTACCACAACAACCTTACTATCACATATTTTTGGAATCTACTCATGATAAGCTTTAATTTAATATACACTGTATGATAGCCTCAGCCACCTCGGGTGGTAGCAAAATCTCAATTGGCTCATGGACTAAAAACCAGAAAGGTCGTTCAAGGTTTTTAGAATCACAGTTTGGTCACAATCTGGAAACCACAAGGGCAACACCCAGAATGTTATAATAATATTGACTGTTCATTTTCTTTCGTTTTCACACCTATCGCAACTGTAACGAAAATCATACAAACAAAACGTCTTCAAAAAAGCTGTCCCAAACAGGGACTTGGCCCTAACCCTTGGTCAAGAAAACTATAATCTTATGGTCAGGTTACCGTATTTGGACAAGATTAGAAGCTACCCTGCCAGGGGTAGAATTCTTGAAGCAATTCCTCCCTTCCCTTGCTTTTGAGCTCTTCCTTTTGCTACAGAAGCATTATTCCAGTTATAAGACCTTGCAGACATAAGCTCCCTCACCTATGTATTTTCCTTCAAATAAGCGAAAGGTCAAAACAAATATACATTTACATGAACTGCACCGTAGTTCCTTTAAACAGTGTATACAACGTTACGCCTGCTGCATCAGTATTCCCTCTGTATTTTTATGAAGTATGTTGTATTTCAAATAAATTCTCTTCATACAAACTTGAATAAAATTATTTTCTCAGGTATTGGGATAAAATGAGTTTTTTATCACAATCACAACACGGACAACGGCACAAATTATCATATTATTATCAGTTCTATAAATTTATGATCATGATGATACCATAAAATATAATGACAGTTAATAATAACAATAATGATAACAGTGACAAAAATGGAAACAATGTTTTGCTGTATTTAACTTACCCATTCAGATGAGGAGCAGGTTGAGTTGTTCTGCAAAACAACAAAATAAGCTGCATCACTAGAGTAATGAGACAGTGCCTTAATTAAGGGGGCCTGAGCCAAAATCAGCAATTTTTCCAACATTGTTTTTGGAAAGCCTAACATACATGTAAGTAAAGTTGAGTGTGTGGGGTTATTTCTTCTTGTTTCCTGTTTTTTTTGCGAGAAAATTATGTTTGAAGCTTGGCTTTTCCCGCTGTTTCTGCTTTTCCAGTGCAGCTCAAAAACTAAATCAGCACCCTGATGTGATGTATGACATGGGGAACAGAGATTTCGTAATCAAGTGAAGCAATCAATCCATCAATCAATCAAAGACTTTACATGTATTTAACTTCGAATTTGTTGATAGCAAAATTGCTAATATCGCCGAAGAAAATAAATCTATAAAATAATTGAAGTAATAATTAAATAATAATAATAATAATAATAATAATAATAATAATAATAATAATAATTAAAGTAACAAGTGCTGCTATGGATATTTTCTTTGTTGTTTTGTTGTTTCTTCGCGGACTCAATATTCACAACAAACATCAGTCAAAAACACTGCTTCTACATATATGGGGCGCTCTTGCATTTCTTCCCCATAAAATGACCGCTGACTCCTTCATTCTGAGCAGCAATGCTGATGGCCCAAAATCAGAATAAAAACAATTATTTTAGGTGTAAAAATGACGGAATTATGCCAGAAAAAAGCTGAAAATATTATTGTTCATGCTTTAGCTTTTTTTTAGCTTTTATTTGATTTACCACGAAATACAAATAACGATAAAACAAAACAGTTACACAAAAGCAAATGAAAGTGGCGAGGAAGCCCAAAAAGAAACCATGAGGCTTATAGACATTGGGCTCCCTCAGAGTAAAAATAAAGTTAACATTAACGGTAAGGCCTGGATCGAAAGTAAAATACAATGAACTTCAAGGTAAGTATAAATTAACTAATTACATAAACTGAGTTGACAGAATATAAAGTATGATACAAGTACGTAACAACAAGAATGAAAATAATATCAGACATGAGAAGAAATATAACTATTTACTACAAGATTTATAACTAATAATTCATATATAATTTTTTTTTCAATTTCGTTTTGAATAAGTGGAGAGAATTAGATTCTTTAATATCATTTTCTATAGAGTTATAATAAGTAGGTCCTTGGAAACTGACAGAAAATTTACAAAAGTTTGTTCTACAAGAAGGAAGGTGAAAATCGTTCGCATGTCTAGTGGCATAGCTATGGACTTGTTTGTTTAAAGAAAAATAATTGTTGAACTTTGAAGGCAAAAGAGAATGGTTAAGAGCAAACATAAGTTTACCCAATTCTAGCTGTCTAATATCGGAAAGTTTTAAATAGTAGTTCTAATTCTTTGAAAATAGGGTCTGAATGAGAATCGAAAGTTGATTTAGAAATAATTCTGATAACTCGCTTTTGCAAAGAGACAAGACGGCGAAGATTGGTTTTGTACGTAGATCCCCAGACAATAATACAATAATGAAGATAAGGATAAACTAAACAATAATAAAGAGTTTTTAAACAGGGTTTAGGTAGAAAAAATCTAGCTCTATTAATGACACCTATTGATTTCGAGATTTTACGAGCTACTTGAGAAATGTGCGGTTTCCAAGACAGATGTTCATCAAGGACTACACCGAGGAAGACCGTTTCCTTAACCTGTTCGATTCTCTGGTCATTTATGCATATTTGCATTGGAAAATGATACCTTTTCTGTCTAGGCTTAAATAACATAAAGTTTGTTTTCTTCAGGTTTAAGGAGAGTTTGTTTGCCTTAAACCAAGTGGATAATTTATTAAGTTCGGAATTGAGTGATGCTGCCAGGTATACAGGATCTTTATGGGACATAAATAAATTAGTATCATCAGCGAATAAAATCAGCTCGACGAGCGTCGATACGTTATTTAAATCATTAATATAGAGCAAGAAAAACAAGGGGCCTAAAATGGATCCCTGGGGGACGCCACAGCAGATAGTTTGAGGAGAGGAACATTGACCGTTAAATTGAATGAATTCGTAGCTACTAAAACATGGAACAACCTAAAACCACCTACAACCACCTAAAACCATCTACAACCACCTACAACCACCTCATAAAAAATCTACAACCATCTACAACCACCTCAAAAATATCTACAACCACTCACAAAGAATCGAATACCATCTTAAACAAGCCATAATTGTATAAAATAAGCAAGACGACAATATGTGGTTACCATTTAGCCAAAAAACTCCTGATGGCATGATCGTGGCATAAAGGTAGCGATTTTCCGAATTTGTTAAAAACCAACCGGATGTGAATAGCGCTTTACCCTGCATTCCATCCTGTAAACCGCGCTAAAATCGTGAGAAAGGGCCTTGAAACGAATTTCCCGAATTCCGGGAAATGTGCGCCGGCACTCTACTTCTATTTCCCGGAATTTGGGAAATTCGTGACGATCGTTCCATTTCCATGCCCTTTTTCACTTTACATTGCGATCAAGAGCAAGAGAGATTTTTTCATGTACATGTAGGTCAATCAATGCTAACAAAGTTGAATGATTTTTCCTGAAGCCAAATTGATTATCACATAGAATTTCTAGTTTACTTAAATAATTATAAAGACGGTTATAAACAACCTTTTCAAGAAACTTAGAAAAGCTAGGGAGAATCGAGATCGGTCTATACATGTACAGAAAAGAGTGATCGATCACCAGCTTTAAAGAGTGGTATCACGCGAGCAATTTTCATTTGGTCGGGAACAATGCCATGAGAGATAGATAAATTGATTATATGAGCTAAAGGATCGGCTATAATTTGAATTGACTGTTTTATGATGGAAATGGGAATTCTATCATGGCCAGCTGCCTTACCTGGTCGAAAAGCATTGGAAATTTCCGATAGCTTATTTGGAGTCACTGGATCAAAAAACACCGATTGACAAAAGTGACCAGAGAGAAAACTGCGGTGAGAGACAGACGAGTGAATTTCTTTGGCTAGATTAGGTCCGATACTAGTCTAAGAAAAATAACTACAGAATCTATTAGCGATGTCTACTGGATCCGTAATTTCTTGGTTGTCAACTTTAAAGATGGAATGGATTTTAAACGCTTTCTTTTTTTGTCATGGTCTAAAGTGTAAATAAAAAAATGCTTATTTTTTTGCCTTGAATTTCCCTTTAAGCTTTTCATTATGTAAATTTGTTACTGTAACCAGTCCAAAAAAATAATATTTGTTTTAAACAGGTTCACAAATTAGAGTGATTGGTCCAAGATACATGTACATGTACATGTGCAATCACTGCAAAAGTGATGATGATGATACACGTAGCTTTACGTACTAAGCACATAAGTCTCAGTAACACACAGGTGTTAATTTACTACTTCTTGGAAAGCCACAATTATTATAGCAAAAAAAGGCCCAAGGATGTTGTCTGGGGGGACAAAATCTGAGGGCAAGATTTGCAAAATAATGTTCCACAAAAAACAAATTTAACAAAAAAGAAAGAAAGAAAAGGCAAAGGGGCTCCTGGAAAAGCTGCAAATTAAACAAGAATCACAAAAATATCACAAGAATAATACAATTTAATTGTTTAAAGAAAAAAAAAACAAAGTCACAAAGAGGAAAGTGGCCCTTAACGCACTTCAAATATAGCAAATGTCAGAAACGTTGCAAGGATTTTGTCTGCAAAGACAAAATTCCTGCAATTACACTGTACATGTACATGAATTTTACAGTAACAAGAACTGATAATTTGTAACTGCAAGAATAGTAAATTCAACATTTTCAGGGAAAGACACAATAGGCAAAAGGGCCCTTTTTTGTACATGTACATGTACCTCATCCACAGAAATGTTTTCACCAATTTTTCTCAACACAAAATTTAAAATTTAATTTGCTTCAGCTTTTTAACCCTTTTACTCCCAATGGCCACTCAGACGACTTTACCTTGTCCAACGCCAGACTATTAAAATATTTTTACTTGTCAACGGGGGACCCCTCAGGCCTTAAAGGCTTAACAACATCTAGGTTCACTCAAAACTACATTGTATAATGTACCCATTAACCCTTTTGATTTTACCCTAGTGTAAGACGATTATATTTTTACTCGTCAACGGGAGGCCCCTCCGGCCTAAAAGGGTTAGCAACAGTTTCATGTAAAGTATTTTAACATGATTACAAAAACTATTAAAAACTTACATGAAAAACTGAGAGCCATTGGTGTTGGGACCTCTATTTGCCATTGACAACAACATCGGCTGCTCATGATCAATTTCAAAACCTTCATCTGTGAAAATCAGAATGATGATAAAAGTATTAGATTAATAATTTTATGGCCAAGTTACCCCTGATTACATGTACATGTACCTTTGTGAATTCTTGAATACATGTAAGTACTGAGGGCACTTAATTAATAATATTACCCGTATTGAAACTGAAGATGGAGGTACTGTTTTTTATTTAAGAGTTCATAATTTAGTTTGTTTTGTGACATCAAACATACACTGTACGTGTAAAGAAAATTGCCACCAAAGCTGTTATTAGGTACATTTGACTGCATGGGTGCAGAGTAAAGATGACATAATTTTTTTAGGGTTACATTATTTTTCCTCCAGCTTATCAGCAATCCGGAATCCTAAATCCTTGAATCTGATTGGCTAATCACACATGCTTCAGAAGTCCAAATTTTCCAATCTGGACCCCGAGGACGAACTGCTCCGAAATTTCCAACTTTAGCAATTTTTCACGCTTTTTGTGACGGCATAAAAGTGTGGTAAACAAGGTAATGTGTGAATGTGTGTTGCTTTGATTTGAAGCTCAATAAGGCCCATCAATACTCAACTTTATTTCAAGCCGTGCACTCCTTTTTCGTTAACATCAATTTTCATTTCTGTCACGTAACTGACATTTTAGGCCCTTTCACAGCAATCCCGTATAAAAAAATAAACATTGTTCTTTCCTGGCCTGTAGGTCCATGTTGGGAAAAACTGTGCCCTCAGTCTTTTCCCAATACAGACCTCCTGGCCAGCAAATAACATACATATAATTTATATACAATAAATGAACATGACAATAAGTTAGATGTACAGTACACATCCTCGCATACACTGTAAGATGTACTGAAGAAGAGAAGAGGATTAGTGAAAAAAAAAATTCATTAGTATTGCAACAATAATAAATTATTGTATAATTTTGTGTATGCAGAAACCCATAAGGGTTGAAACGTGTAACGGCCCCTTGTGTGCTGGGAAACAAGCTTCTGAATATTCAATTTGCTAAGTACCATATTTGGAACAACAAGAGCGAGGGGTTTCGAAATATGGTACTAAGCACTGAAACGTTCAACCAATCAGTTCGCGCTGAATATTCGGAAGCTGTGAACGCGCGTGACACGTTTCAACCCTTATGGGTTTCTGGTGTATGTTAATATCACATGTACATGTACATGTTCATGTATTAGTAGATGTATTAAAAATAATAGGTCACCGTTAAATAATTAAATAAATATTCTTAATATAAATAATAATATCAATATGAGATTTTCTTGTACTGACCATTAAATGATCCTCCATAAATAGACTCACCACCAGTTCCATTGCCTGCAACATAATTATTGAAAATACATGTAGATGTTTACAGATGGCTTTTACTGTACTTTAATAGGTGATCAATTGCCATGTTTTCTAACCA
>OX421451.1:32883394-32885894 GCA_949126865.1 Montipora capitata
ATTCCTTGCCTATGCCATTATATACATTTGTAAGTATAGGTATTCACATAATTTCAGGTGCAATATTTGATTCACCTTGTGTCTTAAAGGTCCAAACTACCAATAACAATTATAACAGAAATGTTAGAATGACAGAATGTGTTTAGAAATTTCAACCGACACAAAAAGAGTTGAGATACAGTACCCCTCAAAGATAAGCAAACCATCAAACGCGTTGACAATGCGTTGAGAACGAAGAATCAACGCGCTTGAAAATAAAACCAACGCGTTTGCAAACTGTACATGTAGTTTCTTTTCAACGCGTTTGGCATTTGTTATTCATTTTCACACCTTTGAATTGTGTTTTTAGTTGCATCACGAAATGAAATCATGAAATCAGTTTTGACACGTACAGTACGTAATTGGCTAGGAACGAGCACGAAACAGATTCTTAGTCATTATAAAACTCTGAAATAATTTTCGATCAATAATCAGGTACCTTATGGAGCAATTTTGTTTGCTTTGCAGCGAAACTAACAAATCTTTCAGCAAAGCGGCATGTGCTGCGACGGAAAGACTCTCTCTTGACTCTAGATGTAGTGCATATTTTTTATACACTTTCCACATTCCGCGGATGTTCAGTTCAAACCAAATTTCTCAGTGACCTACGATGGCTATCTCTCTTGTAAAGTTGTCCTGCACTTGACTAAAGTGGCAAGATATTCAGCAGACTAATCTGTGAAATGTTTGTTATCGCCACTGTTTTGAAGTCCTGGTTTACGTGATGTTGACGTTTCATCACCTCCCCACTGATGTTTAATTTGTCTCGCAAGGAACTGAAGGTTAGTTCAGTTTCATGAGGTATTAATAAGATTTTTTTTGGGATTTTTTGGGGGTTTCATTGGAGAGTTCAATGATTTAAACTGAATCATTTAATTCAGTCATTTTCATAAGGAAAGTAAATTAAGTTGGCTTGTCACGTCAAATTTTCACATCTTCGTGTTGAAACAGCGGAACACGTATTTTCGTTCCTGTATATCTCAAACGATTTTATTTTTTAAGCAAAAGACCACTCCAAATGTCAATAAAATCATTGCCCCCAGTGCTTTGGGTTCATGCAGTTAAAAGCTGCAAGACAGTTGAAAAGCCATTCACAGATGTCTGGCAATCACGTGTTTACAACTGCTTGCCGGCTCATTAAATTATGGATTTTCAAAACGTTTGTCATTGAAGTGTTTTTGGTCGCGTCAAAAGTTATCTTCTAACTTAAGTTTACATGACACGGCTATGCAACGTGCAAAAATCTGAAAACATCCACCTTTTTGTACATGTTTAATAGGCCAAAAGCCGAACTTTGCATAGTCAGATGACGAGACTGTGAACTTTATTTTGTGACAGTACTTTTCGAATATGCATCATTGAACCTTTTGTGATGCAAATGCTTCGGAAAGTTAATGACTTTGGTCAATGCGTTTGCGTTTGCATTGAACCCAAACAGAAACGTGTTGAAAGTCAAACGCAAACTAGTTGAAGACTATAGTTTGAAATGCGTTTGGTGGTTCGCTTATCTCTGAGCAGAACTGTAGTCAAAGTAAACTCTAGGGATGTTTTGCCTCACTGCTACCTCTTTCATAATAGCCACCAAATAAAACACTCTCAAAAAATTGAAACGATAATGGTTGTCAATGGTTACAACATTAGAGCATTAACGCGACTGCGTGTATTTTTGGTTGTGGCCAGAGACCATGTTCTTGGTGCTAACTAAAAGAAAAGCATACTCTGGGGATAAGAATGGAAATCATAGGGCATAAAGCTACGGTGTGCCAAAGCTACAAAAATCTGATCAAGTAATTAAGGATGGTGCCTACCACTGTTACTGCGCATATGTTCCACACATCTCAAGATACTCAGGTTTCCTATTGTTGGTGCTTACATGTACAGGAATATTTTTGCACAGTTTAAAACTATGCAGAGAAAACAGAACTCAGCAAGTACTCTTGGTATCCAAAAAGAAAACTGGGGGTAACCACGCATTTTTCACAGATAATTAAGCTTCACTTTGAAAAAGAACGCCATACATTGCTTTGTACTTTAAAGCCTTTTACAAATACTGTTGATTAATTATTTGAAAAATGCGTGGTTCCCCCCAAGTTTCTTTTTGGATTTAAATAACACTTGTTAAGATCTGCTTTTCCCGTATTTCATCAGGGCCTTATCAATCGATGAAATCAATCATCGACGATAACCGATGTCAATTAATCGATTGATATTGGTAATCGATGAGCATTTGATCGCCTAAGGTTTTGTGATTATCGATTGTCATCGATTATCAATATCAATTGATAATCGATAAGAATCGATCAATTAAATAACATCGATTTTCATTGATTACCAATATTAATCAATCACTTTTGCTGCCATTGGTTTTTATTTGAGGGATGTTCCAGTCTCAACACGCTGAGGCGAAATAAGTTTTTCAACTTGTTCGTAAAAATCGTTTCTTGCAGATTCTATCCATCTT
>OX421451.1:32905894-32925894 GCA_949126865.1 Montipora capitata
TCCAAGTTTACCACTCTGAATCAATAGCTATCTGAACTCGTGAAAAAGATAACTGATCTCGAAGATAATGACGGACTTTCTCAACAAGTTGATGACTTGGAACAATACACAAGAAGCACGAGTGTCAGAATTTATGGCATTGCCGAAAGACTCAAGTAAAGTAAGGCATGGCCCCCAAATTATTGCACAAAAAAGTAAGGGGGTGGTCTAACTTTTGAATGTTTAGTAATAAAAACCTAAGACTTTCGCAGACAAATAACGTCACAAAGGTTTGTATATTGATGTGGATAACGTATGCAAATGTGGTCACGTGACTTGTTACGGCTACAAAACTCAAAATAAAAAACGGCAACAGTTTATGCTTCAATTTATTTCATTTCGCTACTATTACATTAATCAAAATGCTAAAAGGAAACGAACCGGGCTTGGTCTTTGATAAATATGTCTTCAGTTCTGGAAATATACGGCATTTTGTACTAGTGCCCGTTCCCCTTTAGAAAGTGATTTGTTTTATCGGACATTTATTTAAAATTATCTGGAAATGTCCAAGCACAGAATTGATGTACCCAATAGTGTTAACATCATTAAGGTAGATCCAGCCACCAGAAAATGATAAAACGTTTAGCTGAGATTTTTGTGCTAAAAATAACTTTGACATGTCACGTGATAATCTAACATCCTATATAGCAGTTAAGGTTTCAAATCTTATTGCTGTTAACGATGTCCCAAAGTCATTTCGTGTTATATGAAATGGCTCAATAGTTAGACCACCCCCTCGCTTATTTTCATAAAATAGATCTGAGCCCAGGCCTTAATTCACCTGAGGAGCCGAGGAAAATACTGATAACCTAGCCACTGATTTCTTTAAATCTGAACTTGATTTTGATGTTGCCTCAAATGATACTGGTAGGTCTCACCGAGTGGATAAGAAATCTGCTGTGAAACCTAGACCTATCATTCTGCGCTTTACCAAACACAATTCTAAAGTTGCGGTATTATCTGGTCGTCGCGTGCTTAAAGATCGTAAACGCCCATACAATATCCAATATTAGTTCTAACTGGTTATTTTGTCCCCTTCATTTAATGCCTGATTGTGTTAAAAGTCCATGCTCCATATGTAAATTTAGAGTTCATAATATCCATAAGGCTATATTCTGTGACATTTGCCACTTGTGGACACATATGAAATGTACCTCACTTTCTCTCTCTGAGTATAATGATCTGACCAATTCTGATTATGACGGGTTTTGCACTAATTGCCTGGCTGACATGTTTCCTTTTGATCATTTTGAAAATGATACTGATTTTCTACTTGCTCTGTTAGATTTTCAATCCTCTTTAAACCTTGACAGCTCTATCATGGAATCCAAATTTTCAATCCATTTCTAGAAGAACCTGACACTTACCAACTTCTTCATAATTCTGATGTTGACCCAGACCTCAATTTGCTGACTTGAAATTCAAAGTTATTATTCCGTTGTACTTATTTTAGCAGCAGACAGTTTAGTAATATGTTCCCTGACATTTCCAATTCTAAATGCTTCTCATTATTCCATTTGCATATACGCAGCTTGAAAAAGCACTCGGTTGACTTACAAGAATACTTATCCACCCTTAATACATCTTTTTCAGCTATTGGTTTATCTAAAACTTGGCCTATATAATATTACTGGCTACAATTTCATCTTTTAACCCCAGACCCACTGGATCTGGAGGTGGTGTAGGCATATTTATTTATGATGCCTATGAATTGGAGCAGATACGATCTAGGGGAGTCCCATAACAATGCATGTCCATGAATCAGTCTTTGTTGAGATTCTCCAGCCAAACAATAAAAAAATATATATATTTGGCTGCTTGCCTCCCAGCATCCAAATAGAAACTTTTAATGATGAAGTTAAACAAGCCCTCAAAAAAATTGGCTTTGAGAACAAATTATGCTTCCTTCGTGGGAACTTTGATATCAATGTTCTTAGTGCAGACTCACATAACCCTACTAGTGAATTCATTGTCCTTATGTACTCTAATGGTTTCTATCCCGTTATCTCTAAACCTACCAGGATCGCTTCTCATTCTGCCACTTTAATAGATAACATTTATTCCTAATGATCTCGACAATGACAAATTCAGTGGTATCCTTTGGTCAGACATTTCTGACCACTTACCAATATTCCAAATTACCAACTCTCCTCTTAAACTTGGAATCAAACCCCTGCTTCTGCCTAAGCATCAAATAACTACTCGCAACATGGAATCTTTTCGTTGCCACCTTGCCTCTGCCAACTGCGATTTCACATAAACGTCAGTCTTCACCAATTGAAGCATATAAATCTCTTTCATGGATTCCTTTTATTCTATCCATGATAATGGCTTTCCAGTTAAGATTGCTAAAGCAAAAAAACGTTCATCAACCAAACGTAACCTTGGTTTAGCTCAGGGCTCCTAAACTCCTGCTGCAGGAAATATTCTCTCTATAGGGAATTCTGTAATAACCCAACACCTACTAACAAAGCTGCATATTCTAAATTTCGTAACAAATACAACTATATAATTAAATTATGTAGGAAAAAGTACTACCATGACAAATTAACATCTGTGCGCTCATCATTAAAACAAACCTGGTCTACAAGTAAAAGCGTGGTCCCCTCGAAATCTCATTATTCTAGACCCTACACTAATATGAAAGACAACAAAGGTAATATTGTTAATAGCCCTCAACAGTTACTAGCAAGTTTACCAAATTCTTTACTAACATTGGTCCCTGGCTAGCTGCCAAAATTTCCCACGTTTCTGTTGACCACAAATCATATCTGAAAGGTTCTTTTGCGGATAGTTTCTTCACCTTTATCGTTCTTTGAGGTATGGTCTCGAGAGAGACAGACGATTTTAAGCAGCACTCGTGCGTGTGTCTCTTTTACTCGACTAGTTGACAACCGATAGGCACCCGTCAGAGTTCAAATTACATAAGGTCAATAACTATGTGATAAATGTGTAACTGATTATATGATAACGTCACATCTCCCGTTCCATAGGGAAGAAAGGAAGAAAGAAATAAGGATAATAGCAAATAACTAAATGTCACTGTCCTATTAATGCATCGGTACTAATTAGGTATCGGTCGATGTCTCTATCCGGTATAGCGTTTACTGAAGTCACTGGAAGCGTACAGGTGGCCTTACAACTCTTCTGCTCCTGGTGACGACTGGTGTACCTAGTGGCTTTGCATGTTCCTGTTTTTCTTCCCTTGGTGTAACTGGGCAGGTCCCAGTGTTGTCCTTGTCAGGAAGGTTCTTGGGCACTTCCTCTGGCAGTTTAGTTTGTTTAGTAGTCTGTGGTTCTGACGTTTTCACCGGATCCGATGGTTGTCGCTTAGATGGAGGTGGAGGTGGTCCGTCAACCTCTGGCTTCATTGGTTCTTTAGTCTGCCGAAGTTGTCGCCGGTTTCTGCGGAATACTCTCCCATCTTCTAAACGTACTTCGTACGATCGTATGTCAACTTGTCTTTCAACTTCTGCTTTTGTCTAAGCCTTTCTGTTGCCTAGACTCTTGGGTGGCGCAATGCGCACTGTGTCACCTGGATGGAGTCCTTGCAATTCTTTGGTACCACGGTTGTAGTAAAAGGTCTGTTTGGCTTTCTGCTCTTTGAGTTTCTGCTCGATGTTGTCAGGTATCTTGGGCTTGAGCAGCTGTGTTGATGTTGGGAAGAGGGTTTTGGTTCGACGTCCAAAGATCCTCTGAGCTGGTGATGCGTTGATGGATTCTGATGGCGTGTTCCGCCAATCAAGAAGTACCAGGTAAGGATCACTACGGGTTTCAAAGGCTTTCCTCATCAGCTTTTGTGCGGTGTTTACGGCATTCTCTACCTTACCGTTGGACTGCGGGTAGGCAGGTGAGCTCGTCACGTGATCAAATGAGTAAGCGCGTGCAAACTCTTGGAACTCGACAGATGAAAATGGTGGACCGTTGTCTGAGATGACTTGATCAGGGATCCCATGTCTTGCGAAGTGAGCTTTGACTTTACCAATAACTTCCTTTCCCGTTTTGGATGATAGCTTGTCAATTTCAAAGTAATTAGGGTAGATGATCGACAGTCATCACTACAAACGTCACAAAAAGATAAGAATGACAGAATTCCATTCACCCTCACTTTCCACCCTCATAATCACGCAGTCAAAAGTATCATTCTTAATAAATTTAAATTACTCCAAAATGATCCCGAGACTGATAGACTCTTTTCGCACCCTCCACTTATTTCATTCAAACGCGACAAAAGCGTAGGCAACTTTTTAGTTAGAAGCGCGCTCAAAACTAACCAGCAACCGGGTACTTTCAAATGCGCGCGCTCGCGATGCAAAACTTGTCTTTTCATTGTTAACACTAGCAAGATATCGGGACCTGAGCAATCTGTTAAGATCACCGATCGTTTCACATGTACCTCCGCAAATGTCATTTATTGCATAACCTGTACGTTATGCAATAAATTATACATTGGCGAGACAGGTAGACGACTAGGTGACCGATTCCGCGAACACTTTCGCGATGTTGATAAGAATGACAAGGATGCATCTAAGCCAGTCGCTCGTCATTTTAATCTCCCTAACCACTCCAAAAAACACATGGCTATCCACGGCCTTTCCCTACATCTAGGTACGACGGAAAGCCGCAAGAATCTGGAACAAAAATTCTTCTTGCAAATCGGCACCCTTAATCCTCACGGTATTGACGAACGCTTTTCATTTAACTAATATATTCCTATTTTTCACGTTGCCATGTTACCACCAATAGCGTAGCTCCTACTCTACTATAAAAACTACACGTAACTCACAATTCCTTGATTCGCTCTGACGAAGGGCTAACGCTCGAAACGTCAGCTTTTAGAATCTCTGTACGGTGGCCAAGTTACATTATCAACTCCGTTGATAAAACCAAATTTACCGACCCAGCACCGCAGTTTCTTTAGAAACTACCCCCTTCATTCAATTAGAGTAGTAGTCGACCGTGACAAGGAAATCTCTGTTTTCAAGTTGGAACAAGTCCATTGCCACCATCTCCCAAGGGCGGGACGGGATCGAATGGCTGATAATAGGTTCTTTGCCTTGTTCTCGTTGGTAATTGTTAAAAGTTTCGCATTGGGCTATATAGTCTTCTACATCTTTGTTCATGCCAGGCCAGTAAATGACCTCTCTGGCTCTTCGTAAACATCCCTGAATGCCTATGTGACTGGAGTAGAGTTTCACCAACATGCTGTCTCTCAGAGCGGAGGGGACAACAAGTCTTTCTCCTTTAAAAATGAGGCCGTTCCGTAAGGTGAGCTCGTCTCTAAATGGGAAGTAGTCATGGATGCATACTGCAACTTCCGATTTCTACGGAGGCCAACCTTGTCGGATGGCTGCCTTCAGCTCTCGCAGGATGGAGTCTGCTTCTGTTTCTGCTTGCATCTGAGTTTGTGTAGTTTCTGAGATAGGCAAATATTGTGCCATGTTGATGACTTCGAGGTCTCTTTCAGTTTCACCTCTTAGCGTTTTAGAAGCTGTCATTTCTGTTTCAGAGGGCACTCTGTAAGCTCTGCTTAGTGTGTCGGCCAGAACCTTTTCAGTACCTTTCTTGTAGGTAACATCCAGGTCAAACTTCTGTAGTCTTAACAGCATGCGTTGCAGTCGTTTAGGAGCACTAATCAACCTTTTCTTGAATATGCTCTCGAGGGGCTTGTGGTCAGTTTGGACCTTGACTTATCGGCCGTAGACGCACTGCTCGAATCTTTCGACGGCAAACACGATGGTTAGCATTTCTTTTTCAATTTGAGCGTAGTGTGATTCCGTCTCTGTCATGGAGCGAGATACATAGGCCACTGGCTGGCCATCCTGTAGGAAACATGCACCTGGCCCTCTGTCTGATGCGTCGCACTGGATCTCGACACTCGCTTTAGGATCAAAGAACTTGAGGACGGGGTCCTCGGAGATCATTTTCTTAATGGCGGTTAAACTTTGTTCATGAGCGGCGTCCCATTGGAAATGCACATCTTCCTTGAGAAGGTCTCTAAGAGGGGCTGTCAGTTCTGACAGGTTTGTCGCAAACCGTTGAAAATAGTTAAGCATTCCAAGCAACCTCTTAACGTCTTGTTTGCAGGTTGGTGATGGCATTTCGTTGATCCCTTGGATCTTGGCTGGATCTGATTTCAAGCCGTCGGCCGAGATGATGTGGACCATAAATTCGACTTCTTTACAACGAAGCTTTAGCTTTTCCTTGTTAAGTCTTATGCCTTTGTCGCGGGATCGTTGCAGTAGGGCTTTAAGCTTTCTGTCATGGTCGTCCATCGCGTCCCTTTCGGTATTCCCGACACCGTAGACCAGGGTGTCGTCGAAGATCAGCATGACACCGTTAAGACCTTGAAAGGCGTTGTCAAGCCTTCTTTGGAACTCTTCCGGCGCTGGAGAAATTCCAAATGGCATTCGGGTCCAGCGATACCGGCCCCAGGGGGTCCCAAAGGTGGTGAGCATACTGCTTTCGTCATCGAGTTGTACATGCCAAAAGCCGTTCTTGGCATCAACCACGGAGAACACTTTCGCATTGGTTAGTTGAGCAAGGAGGTAGTCGAGTAGAGGTACGGGGTAGCGGTTTCCCTTGAGGACTTTGTTAAGGGGCTTCGGGTCGATACAGAGACGTATCTTGCCATTTCTTCTTATAGCGACTACCATAGAGGATACCCAATCCGTAGGTACCTCTACAGGGACTAGTATGCCTTTCTTTACACGTCGGTGTAGTTCTTCCTTTAGTGTTTCTTTAAGAGCAAACGGACTTTGCGTACGGACAGGACTACTGGAGGGACTGACTTGTCTACTTCTAAGTGGAGTTCTTCTTGGAGCTGTCCGTCTCCTTCAAAAACATCTTGGAACTCGTTTATGATGTCACGGTATACAAGAGGGCTATCAACCGACATTATGTTGTCGGTGTTAACAGTGACGAGCTGGAACTGTTGAATTGCTTGTGCCCCTAATATGGGCATATGGCCCTCTTTCACAACTACAAATTCCAGGGTTAGGGCTTCGTCATTCTTTGGATTGACAGTTTCAAAGCTAGCAGTTCTAACGCTTTCAAGGTGGTTTTGTTGAACATTTGCAGCGTTTTAGTCGTGTTGTTTAGCCTGTCAAGGGCTGGATCGTTAGCAATTTGCTTGTATTCATTGACAGGTAAAATGTTGACCGTTGCACCACAGTCGAGTTGGAATCTAACATAGTGATTTATAAGGCGCATTGACGCAAAGATCTTACACGGGCAATTATCTTCCCTGGTTGCGTCTATTGACTCGATATAAAGGAAATAATCATCATCCGAATCTACGGACAGTTCGTCGACTTCATGTACAGCGGGCTTAGTTTGCCTTCCTGGGCACAGCGGGGAACCCGAGAAGGGATTTAGAGTACCACAATCTTTGCATGATTTGTTCCCTGCTACACACAGTTCTTTCTTTCTCGCGTGAGACGTCATACAAAATTTACACTTTATCAGCGGGGGATTCAGGGTGTTGTGTCCCTGGCCGGAGCCTTTATTTCGTGGGACTGGTGTGTTTCCCCGTGGGTGTCCTGTGGTTCGCTGCGGGTATCCAGTGGCTCGCTGTGGGTGACGGGTGGTTTGCATAGCATTGATTTCATCACTGGTGATATCTCTAAAATTCGTTGGTTCTGCAGATATTAATGCATTTCTCTAGAGATAATTTTGGCTCAGCAAGCAGTTTTTCCTTGTACTGTTGTCTGAAAGTCCTAAAACAATTCTATCTAATAATAATAATAATAATAATAATAATAATAATAATAATAATAATAATTGGCACTGAGGTTGCCACGGAGTTCGAGTTTAGGCGGTAGAGGTATTGTTGGAGGTATAATGTGAGTCACGGGGTTCGAAGCTCCCGATGAAAGAGACGTTGGGGGCATGTCGTGGGACAGCTTCAGGCTACAAAGTTTGCGGCAACCGGACAGCCATGCACGGTTTGACAGTGGTATAGGGTATGGGGGTACCAGCCCATTTTAATCATTTACTAAACCCAACCTCATACTACTTTCCATATAATGACTAATCAATTTTTGATCTATTACCAAACCCAACCTCATACTACTTTCCATATAATGGCTAATCAATTTTTGATCTATTACTAAACCCAACCTCATACTACTTTCCATATAATGGCTAATCAATTTTTGATCTATTACCAAACCCAACCTCATACTACTTTCCACATGATGGCTAACCAATTAGGTGAATTAACTGACGAATTATCAGGTAAAGCAATCACTCAATTTGTTTCAACAGTACCGTACGGTTATTAACAAACAAAAGTTATGACGTCACAGCACAGCTGTGCCGGCCTAAAACAATCTGGATGACAAACTTTACTTTTAAAACAATCTTATTAACATGCTAATAAGTCCGATGAATCAGACTGAGGTAAAGTCCCTAGGGTATGACATCATAGACTTCCTGTTTTCCCGAGAATGTTAATATTTAAACACATTTTATGCATCACCTCTTCACAAAATGATTTCACAAAGTTGAAAAGTTTCACTGAAAAATTTCACAATTGTGAAGTAAAAATATGAAGTTTGTGATTGGTAAAAAATCACGGGAAAGTGTCGTGATGTCACGCAACTAATGTTTGATATTATAATGTCCGTATGCGTAACTGATTACCCCATCTTCTAAAATATATCTTTTGTCGTCGAAACAACAGAGTGATACTTTATTTATTTCGTAACTTCCTAGTTCATGATTTTGACTTCTTATTGTTTTCATCTTATGGTACATCTGTTTGTTTTCGAATAGTGTTTGTTTATAATTTTCATGCTTGATATTATTTTTGATGATATTCTTCTTGATTCCCTTGGCAGTCTTACCTCCTTTCTGTGATTGGTATACCTGCCGCCTCATCTTTGAATTTACCAATTACTTTTTTATTTGTCTTGTCAAAATATGGAGAATCTTGTGAATAATCACTGTTTTCAAAACTATTTTTATCTTTCCAGAAGTCTGAGTAGACATCATCAGCTTCAATTTCATAGGTCAAGCTGTCTGTGTCTGTGAATAATAATTTCGCTTCGCTACCGTATTTTTGTTTGATATAATTATAATGAAAATCATACATTAATGTCTTGCTCAGATCCAAGATGCACATACCCACATAAGCCGGCCTGTTTAGGGTAAGTGTTTCTTTAATCCTATGCACTGCCACTATAATTTCATTGAATATCTTACTGCTAACATATGTTGGTTTAGCAGCCATTTTCAATAGTTTTTTTTCATCATTTACTAATCTGACATCTACTCGTTTTCTGATGTTTTCCATTGTTTTTCCGAATACACTGTTGTTCATAAGCTTGAAGAAGTCTTTCTCAAAAGCATTCTTTGCATCTGTTCTCTTCTGTGTATTGAAATCGATATACTGTTTTAACCACTGATTAAACTCTAGTACTCGATGGATTTTAGTTAATTTTAAACCAATATCAGTGTATAATTGTAGGTTTCTATAATGGAGCACGTATTTTTCTTTGTTGCTTAATGTTGGTATCAATTTATGAACTAAACCAGTTGATATTTTATATTTCTTCGCGATGTTTTTACAATACGCAGACAACATATTTTCAGTTACGTTAACCTTTTCCGGTCCCAGTGGGTAGTCATTATGAAGGTCATGTAGTTCTTCTGGATATGCTAGGTCGACTTCTAGTATTAAACCTTTATTACTATCTTCTTTATACTTGGCTAAGTCTATCTTATCAATCTGGTTTTTAGTCATCCATTTGAAACCACCAGTTGGTAAATATTGACTCATTGCCCACCCATACAG
This sequence comes from Montipora capitata, assembly GCA_949126865.1. Taxonomy (NCBI): domain Eukaryota; kingdom Metazoa; phylum Cnidaria; class Anthozoa; order Scleractinia; family Acroporidae; genus Montipora; species Montipora capitata. Next base: position 32,915,733 of record OX421451.1, read on the forward strand.
ATTATTCGCGTCTAGATACATGATATACTTTGAGGGCGCCTTCTTATTGTATGTTTTCATTATTATTTGCCTTTCCGTATCGATTAGCAATATACGATATACCAATGCGCATACCCTTTTCAATAAATTGAAACATGTCAATGTCAACCATAAGCTCTAATTTAATGTTAGTCATCTTCAACATCGCATCCCATGACAAACCTGGAGATGTAAAATAATGACAAGGGTCTAGTTTGTAGTATTCTAAACAAGTTTTCCTGAAGTTTTCAAAGACATCAGCTAATAGAAGGATGTCAGATTTAAGATATAAGACTGATATAAATCATGGTATTCTCCCATTGTTTTAAGTTTAAATGTATCTCATACATTTTGAGCATGTTTATAATCTTTATCTGTGATATGCTCATTATTCATAATACTAAGAAGTCCTCTTTTGTTGGCAGCTTTTCATCAAACTTATTGAATGAATTCATATAGTCATAGGGGTAGACTCCCTTTTGTGACATTAAATCAAGCTTTTTACCTTTGAATTTTTGAGAGGTATATTTCAATGATTCTTTTGGTAGATTACTGACAAGTTTTTTCCAAAGCAGAACTCATGGATTGGAAACTGTCAATGAAAGTCAGATTATTACCAAGCATGAAAGCCATATATTTTTCCATATTGTTGGGTATTGCATTGATGTTCATTTGACATTTTTCACCTTTTTTATTTGTATATGTATGATTCTTGACTATTTCACCAATCTCTTGCATTATAAAATGGCTGTCATACCCACGGAGATTATGGAATATAACAGGAATTTTATCAGTTTTTCGAAAGTTAAGATTACAGTCTTGATGAGCGGATCCTCTGTATTTCCCTGTAATATGACAGTGGTCTCTGACTATTACATCGGTTTTATTGTATTCTTTTTCACATGTATGACATTCCTTTGCTTTTTGAAATTTGTCCTCATCACCTTTTGCCATTTTCAATGATTTGTTGAATTCTTTTTTGATCATTTTTTTGCAATATTTGACTTCATTTGACATAGCTTCCATGAATTTATACACAGCTTTTTTTCCTCTGTAAATTTGTACTGGTTTTGTGTATTTATCGTCATAACAACAAACAACCTTGTATCCATAACCACAGTCTGTATGCTTCTGATAAGCTTAAGTAAATGATTTGTCATTGTTTGGTTGACATCCATGAATTTTTTCAGTTATAGCTTCAAAGGCTGCATAAATTACAAATGGATCAGCCAACTGTTTATGGAAATTATTGAATTTTAATATGTTGTTGTCTTTTGTTGGCATTTTATTCGCTTGTGTGCCATTCACTTGGATGCAGGTTTCTTTGTGATTGATCAATACTTTTTCAGAACTGAAACACTGAAGACAATGCATGCAGAAATGTCTTTGAGTTTTGTTTGGTTATACATGAACTTGTTGAAACCTTTGATAAGAACATAAGCTAACATAGTGCTTGTTTTCATTTTCTGTGATCAATAATAGACTCATGTGGTCTTCATGCTTTTCTTTTGAAACATAAATCGGGTATGGTGGTTTGTTTTTATAACCAAAAACGTTGATGTTGATTTCATTCTGCTTTTCTATTTTGTTGTACTGTTTCACAGTCACTGGGAATTCAATTCCTGAATAATCCAAATTTTCCATGTATTGTTTGTCAACTTTTTTGATTCTCTGTGGGTTTTGGCTTGAGGGTTTAAATGTCGGATATGACACCTTCTGAAGCATTCATTATCCTCATTTTTTATGTTGATCAATCCCATTGCACTGTTTCTTAGTTCTGGTGGAAGTTTGATATATGATGAGCCGTTCATCGGTTTGTATTTAACAATGTTAAGATAATGATTGTCAACGGATTCAATGGTCCATCCCGATCCTTCAAATATCCAGATTGCTATCTGGTTCAAAATATTTTGTTTTGATAATTGTAATGATTTGGCAATTTCTGTGTTATTTATGATTGTTTGAACTTGACTGTTGAAATAGGCGGACTTATACACTATTTCTCCATCTGACATTTTTGTAAATGTTACCCTAAGCGTTTCAATAAATTTTAGTCCTTTCATGGATGTTAGTACACTTGTAATATGGTATGCGACAGCCTTTCTTGTCTTTTGTAGTTGCATAAGTGGGTCTTTGTTACTTTTAATATTGATTTCATAAGACTTTGTATAGCCTTTCAGAGCTTTATCTGTTTGTTCTATCTTAGTTCTCAGTAATGGTACTGGTTTTTTAGTTCTTGGTGTTGGAACTGGTCTGTCCCTGAATTCTAATGGTGGAAGAATTATGTTGTTTTCATAATCTTTAACCATTTGATTTACACTCTTAGGAGGTGTTGGGACTGGTTTGTAAGTCCTTGGTTTGGGAATTGGTCTCTCATTTGGTTTAGTATCATCTACTATGATGATTTCAAATTTCTTTTTCTCTTGCTTCAACAGCATTTTGATTACTTGAGATTTGCTCAATTTCTTGAGATCACTTTTTTTCATATTATTCATTGAGATATTATTTTTAATAATATATATTACTATAGTTTTGTCTTTAAATAGTTGTTATAAAATTCGTTTAATGTTGGTCAATTCAAGTGATCCAATATATGGATCCGTTGAACTATAATTTGGTTTAATTTGATTCATTTTGTTTTTCTGAATTGCGTTGATGTTTTATTGATTTCAGGTGGGCGGCACCATTTTCCAGCCAGAGTGTAATTTCGACCAGTATTTTATATGTCACAGTACCATTCTTTGTTTAACATGTATTTGTTTTTTCTTTCTTTGATTTCCTTGTCATTATATATCTTATGTCTTCCCATTATTATATCTATATCTTTCATTTTTAAATGACTTACTCAGCGAGTTTAAAAAGATTTAATAAATAGCCAGAAACGATTCACATTTTTGGCTATCTGTGATAGCTATGTCAGTACATATACTGAAGTAATTGCTACAATATATGTTAGATAAAAACAAATCGAAATCTTTGCCAGTTACAATCATATAATATATTACTTGATTGTTTGTAAGTCCTTAAACGATATCCAACGGTTGAAGTCATCACTATATCCCTTCCACTCCACCAAAGCCTGCTTCTTCTTGTAATCTCTCCGAATAACTTTATCAATACGGAAAACATCCTGTCCGGCTTTTAATAATTTAGGTTCATAAAAACTCCCTTGAATATTTTCACCTCTGAGATCTTTAAGTTTGTATGTGATTGGATTAGTGTATTGGATCTTATCTATTATGAATAATTCTTCTGTCCAATTTGGTGTGTAACCCTTGTCGAACACATTCCGTTTATACTTGGATATTCGGACCTTGTCACCGACCTTAAATGTCGGTTTAGATGTTACTTGCCCCATATCACCATATAGATTAAAGTAAACAGTTCCTTCATTTCCCTTTTTGCTTGCTTCTATAGGTGTCATCTTTATGCTTGAATGTTTTGTATTACTGTATTCTTTCACTAATTTTGGTAACATATCTAAATACTGTGTAATACCTTGAGCAGTGAACTGTTTCCACATTTTGGACTTGATTGTTCTATTCCACCTAAACCTAGGACTTTTCCTCATTCTCGGTTGAATACATATGTATGCCATTTTTCTCTAATAAGTCTTTCAAATGCTTGTTATAGAACTCTTTACCTTTATCAACCCGTAGATATTGTGGTCTTCTACCTTCCTCGTATATTGTTTTAAAGGCATTCATGACGGATTCGCCTTTCTTATCTTTCAATAGGACGATCCAACCAAAAGATATCGGTATCCTTTGTTCCATTTACTGAATCGTTGCATCCCAACAAGGTCTGCCGCCCATATCTCATCAATATGATTTACAATTACATGCCGTCGAGTAAAGTTGCGTTTTATGGGTGTATGTAATTCATCTGCTAATTTTTTTGCCAATTTTCTTCACTCGACGGCTTTTTCCGTTTTTTGGAACACCAAGACCAAGCTTTCTTTTTGTTTTAATGGCATACATTGTTGGTGTAGCAAACCATGGCCTTTGTCCGAATGGTATTGCTTTTATACTATCTTCCATAATTTTATCAGCTGCATGCTTTTTAGCTAGGTTATCTCCAGCTTCATTATATGCTATATCATGTTGCTGACAAACAGCATCTAATTTATTTATTGGATCTCTATATTTTGGATCATTGCTATTCAATCTATCTTCTAGTTTTGTACCAGGTCCACAATAATTATACTTTTTACCCGTTGGAGTTCTCAAATGCAGTTCTCCAAGCTTTGCTAACTGTTTTTGAATATCAAGAGCACCACCATCGAGATCTTTTCTGTTTCTTGTGTATTTTTTATTTGGTCTGATTTTTGTTGACAATTGATTCAAAGCTTGTGATCCAACATTTTGAATTGCTGGATTAAGCTTATCCAAAGCATAATCAATGGTTCTTTTCTGCAACTTTGGATCACGTAGCATTTCTGATGTGTAATATCTACCCATTTCAACTGCTTTTTTACCAAGATAAGGTATTCCTTTTGTTAAAAATAGTTCTGCTGCTGTATTACCCATAGAACCTAATATGCCCGCCCCTTCAGACGGGCCAATCAGTTTCCCCGGTTCTTAACAAATTTGGTCTTTGTAATACCGCATTCAGCACAAATGCATTTTAACATAGTTCGACCATTTTTAGTTCTTTCATATCTTTCACTACCAGCAACACATTCAGTGACTTTCTTCTGTCTAACACAATATGATTTTACCATTATATATATAAGTTAGATATTTCTAAAATAATGTTCGATAAATCTCTCATTTTTCATTGTGTCATATATGTCTTCCAATATACACTTCCAATAGATTGTAATACGAATTTCCCTTATTCCTTTCAAAGTATAAACAGAAAAAGCCGCATGTAGACGTTTTTATATTCTGGATCTGATTATTTTGATGAAGTAGAGTCACATTCTTTCTTTTAGCATGATTTACAATCTCTTGAAATGAAGGCATACCGAAACTATCAAAATAATTTATAACGTTATCTTTAACATAATTGCAACCCAATGGCTTCCACTCATATATGAGGGTTCAAGATTATAGATAAACAACGCCTGTCTATGGTTATGTGGAACTCTTTCATCCCTTGACAGAACATCATCTATTGGTATATTTAAATATCTACACCATTTAATCAAATCATGATTACTTAACGGTATATCTTTATGCAATTTTGGTTTTACAGTATTGCTCCTAATAGTGGGATGCCATTGAATGGGCTGTTCCTCCCTAATTATAGACCTTTTCCTGACTCTTTTTTGGTACCCTTTTTTTTTTAATCCCCATACCAATGGTATCATTTGACCAAGATCCAGAAAAAGGGAGTGGTGTCATACCTATTCTTGGAGCCCCTTTACCCTTACTAGTTCCAATTCGTGGAGCGCCTTTTCCAGTTGTCTTTTTTATAGCCTCATTAGCAAGTGGGATACCAATACTTGCCAATAAGGTCCTGAGAAATCCGCCTGATTGTGTTTTGTTGGTTTTATATGGACACCTGAACCTGATTGAAGGGCATTCAATAGATCCTGTTTTTGTTTCATGGATAGAAGATGCTTATATTCTATCAGTTTATTGATTTTGTCTTGTGGTACAAGAAAACCACCTGACTGTTTTCCTTTTCCAGATATTGCTTTAACCAATTGGCTAGCTCCTTCACTTGCTAGTCCTCCTAAAGCAGAAAGGCCAACAGTTTTGGCAATGGTTGGTACAAATGCCCGACCTAGCGTCAGAACAGAAGACAATAAACTGCCACCGACTTGCTTTCTGATGTTAGTTTTGGCTTTAATGTCCATTCCTTTCATCAATCGTCTGTTCTTCTCTAACCTTTTTACAACAGTTGATGGGACATACAAAGTGTCATTCCCATGAAGAATCTTTTGTGAGCCTTAAGACAATCGTTTCCCTTTTATGGTAAGCGCTACTCGGATTCTTTTTCTGGTTTTCCGATAATTTTACATTTATTTTAAGTTGAGTCATTTGTTGTATATAATATATGTTATAATTTTACGGTTATAAAACATACATGAAATAAGGACATATTACTAATTTGGTTATTTACACTATGACCAATTCATTACCCACCTTGTCAATCACAACTGTTTTGTCATATAAAACGATAGCATGTACGTTGAAAGGACTGTCTCCTGCACTGTTTGCGTTCAGTTTATACCTAAAATTCAACTGTTTGGGGTCTCTTGTTACTCTCTCTGTTTGATATGATAGATCAAAAAAGGTGATTGGATACAGGCTGTTATAATTGGACAAATTCAGTTGAGTGCCGGTGTTGTAATCATTTTTTTTTCTCATCCCATAGGACATTAAATCGTTAAAAATCCTTACTTTACTTTCACTGTCATATTCAGTTTCGGGATAAAAGACACCATTTCCATATTCCAAACGACATGTTGTCAAATAACTACCATTTCCACGATCAGCATTGATATTATAGGTATCGAATTCATATGGATTCGCCTCTGCATTGTTTGATTTAGCCCGTTGTAGATATACAAAGATAGCCGTAACATTATCAATACTGGAGGAGGTCTGGAAAAATCCACGGCTATGTGTTAGTGCTGACACTTCATACATTTCTCTGCTATACGTCCATTTACCCGCAGTCAAAAAGGAACTGACAAACTTATCGTATAGACTGTCCTTTGGAGTTAATTTCGGAACCCATAATAGAAATCTGTCTATTACAACCCTTCCATCATCGACTGCATTAAGCTTTTGGAGCAATTCGTTGTCATTTTGTAGCTGTATCTTAAATTGTAACAGCATAGGCACGAGCATCTTATCCTGCAGTTCTTCGAAGAAAGAGTACCTTTTGAATTCATATGGTTTCATTTGTATTATTATGTTATATTAAATGCTTTTCAAAATCAATGAGAAAGATGTATCTGCCCCATTTAAGTCAACCAATCTTCTTTTTCCATCAGTTATGTATATTCTGATACTATTTATAGTAGTCTTATTCACAGGATTAAATGTAATTATTCGTGGTTAGATGGTAAAGGAATAACTTGGTTGGAGTACACTGGTCGAGAAGGAATAAATGATGTCTGTCTCCTGACCGTCTACAAGGCTTTCGTTTATCAAATCACAATGGACACTCGTGGACCGATGTTTATGTTACTTGTCAATAATGTTTTTATCAAACCCAATCAATTCATTAAAATTACTTGATCTTAAATCAAGCTGATATTGATTGGCTAAACAAATCGTGACTCGAAATGTTGCATCATCGAATTCAAGAGTGATAGGATACTTGTCACCTGTCTTCGTTATATTTTTGATATATGCGTTAAACGTAGTATAATTCCAGACTCCAGCTCATGACGAATTTACATTAAACCATGTGAAAGACACGTTAATAATTCGTTTAAGACAGATAAAATGCTGCAAATTACTATCCAACATGATCAGTCTATTAAATTTGGTTGTGAAATGCTTAGGCCTGTTATTTTCTTGATTTTTTACACCATAAGATGATAATACTATCTCTCGTTCCGTTATATATAATACCGTTACATTAATTATATTTTAAAATACTGACTATATAATTTACTGTATAGTGGTCTATTTATTGTCGACATTTTCAATAATGTGTCCAATATAGCTACTCCAGTATTACGCATCTGAATTGATGTGTTACCTGCTAAAATTTCACCAATAATCAATTCTAATTTTTTCGCAAGCTGCTTTACATCATTGAAAAACATAACATTTCCACCTCTTTAATTTGTTTTATTCTAAGTCGACAACCTTTTATTGGTTTGACTTTATTTTCATAATGTTTTATGTATTCATTTAATGTAACTCTGGCATCATCTATTCTTTTATTTTCCATTTGCCTTTCAGCTTCAGAAATATAACCACTGCTGAATTGTTTAGTTACACAGGCCTTATAACATTTTAATTGATTTCTTTTTATTTTAGCGTCATTAATAATCTTATTGAGATATTTTTGTTTTTTTGTTGAGTCATTTCTTGTTGATTTGGTACTTTTTCAACAGAATCATAATTTTGAATACCAAGATCATCCAATATCTCATTATCCATATCTTCATCATCTAATGCATAACCAATGTCATCGTCGTCATCATATTCTGCTGGTATATCCTGTGGTTCCTGAGGGAAGTACTGAGGATCAACATATATCCCTTTCTGTCCTTCCATAAGATCTTGTAAGATTGTTCACATGTTGGTGGTTTTGGTACTAGTTGCTTAGTAGTCTCAGGTTGAATTCCTTCATCAAATAAATCACTAAGATTCATGTCTGGCACCTCATCCTCGATATCAATGCCGTAATTCGGAACTTCCCCCTTCTTCTGTTGTGGTTTTTTCCTTAGAAGCATCCTCAAATTACTGTCGATAACATCATCTAATTTACTAGTCACAGGTTTGAATACCTTCGGCAATGACTCCTGGCTTGTCTGTTCACCAATTTTATGTTTCGTAATTGCATTATGGACATAATTGATCTTATCCCCTAATTCAGATTTCCTCTTTGCAAGTTCTTTCCATTTCAATAAACTCATTTTTTTTTGTTATATAATTACATTACATAAAAATGAAAATCATATATAAAAAATAACGTTTAACACCATGTTGAACACCGTGTTGAACACCATGTTGTACTGAAATAATATACCCATATAATATAATGATAATACCAAATTACGATGTTAAAGACGATGTGGTCTCAAACTTTAGACAGTACGTTATATGATTTAATGCCTGACCGATGTTTTCGAATGTTGGTATGTGGTCCTTCAGGATCAGGAAAAACCAACACATTGATGCATATGATATACAATTTATTGTACTTTGACAAAATATATGACAAAAAAACCTTAGAGCAGTCCAAGTATAAAAATCTTATGGATATGTTTCAGCCAATAAGTTATGAGGCTGGTTATGATGTTATTGAAGCAAGCAATAATCAAATACTACCAGTTTCTGAATTAACAGACGATGGTCAGAAACTGGTAATATTCGACGATTTCGTCTGTGATGAGAACCAAAAACCATTAGTCGACTATTTTATACGGGGGAGACATAAAAATTGCAGTGTGATTTATCTGAGTCAGAGCTCCTATAAGACACCAAAAGACATCAGATTGAACTGCTCACATTTCTCTATTTATGATTTTCCAAGTGCTAATGAGAGGAGCCTAATTTGCCGTGAAAACAGTTTTCCAAAAGAATTATATGAGAAAGCAACTAAAGAACCAAATTGCTTCGTATATATTGATAAGCCACGGAAATTCACAACCAAAAACTTCAATGAAAAAATATAATATAACTCAATTATATATGAGTTATTCGAATGGACGGTTACCATCCTCATCAACAACAAATCAGCAACAAAGGGGATTACCAGGTGTTGGTTTCAAATTGACAGATGATGGGAATTATGATATCGAAAATAAAAAATTGAGAAATGTCGCTGAGCCACAATCAAATAGTGACGCAAGTACCAAAAAATACATAGACAATAACTTTATAAAAAAGGACGGTTCAAACCAAATGACTGGAAATCTGAACATAGGAAATAACCAAGTCAAAAACTTGAAAGCACCAACAGCAAAAGATGGTGCATGTACTAAAAAATACGTTGATGACAATACGTCAAATCATTTGAAAAAAGATGGAAGTGATAAAATGTCTGGTATTTTAAACATGGACAACAACAGAATTGAAAATGTCGGACCTGGAAGACATGGTACTGCAGATGCTCTTACACATGTGCAACTGGAAGCATTTTATTTCGATTTAAACACAAATTCTGGAAACATTGAAGCTCAAAATTCAATTGACATGAAAAACGAAAAAATAGTCAATTTGGCTACACCAGCTGCAAACTCTGATGCAGCGACAAAAAAAATTTGTTGACGACAACATCAAATCAGTGAACAACAAATTCCCTTCTCATTTAGAAAAAGATGGATCTGTGAGTGTTACTGGTGATTTTGACTTTGGTAATTACAAAATAACAAAGGTCGGTAATGGATCACAATCAACGGGTATTGTCAAGAAAGGTTACATTGATACTGAACTGGCTGCTAAACCAAATGTCAATCAAGTTATTTTGCGAGACGGATCACAATATATGACTGCGAATCTTG
>OX421451.1:32930894-32933394 GCA_949126865.1 Montipora capitata
ATCAAAACCTGTGGTGGCAACCACACATCAAAGCAAATTCTTCCAAAGTCGCTAAATCTATCGGAATTATTACCAAATCTCGTCAGTTTTTTTCTTACAAATACTCTACGCACATTATATAATTCTCTAATACTCCTCTTCCTACAGTATTGTTCTATCATTTGGGCTTCTACTTATCCCTCTCATTTTCAACCAATCTTTCGTCTCCAAAAGCGAGCCCCAAGAATCATGACTCACTCTCCTCCACGTGCACATTCCTACCCTCTATTTAGCACATTAATCATTCTTAAGAGCAAATTCCCACAAGAATCAAACAAAATCTAATTTCTTCGGCAAGGCTTGAAAACTCAATTTCCCTCCCCTTTGCATATAGCTAGCCCCTACCAAGAATACAAGCAGCCCGTGTTTTTTTCTTCGAAATAGGTTTGTCTTTCCGAGAAATTTAACCTCCAGACTAGGTTTAGCGAGTCCCAACTGGGTTGGTTTACCATTTCCATTCGATTCGCATGTCGTAACTATCGCACGCAGAAAAAATTGTAATACAACCAACTTATTGCATAACTTTTCCTTGTCCAAAAAGCACAATTCAAGAATATTGGATTAATCTAATTATTTTGGGGTAAACAAAACCAAAGTGTTCTCCAATGTTAACTTCGTCGGTCGGTGGGAAGAACTGTTGTTTTGACCATGTGCCATACCACCGAATTTCATGAGATTGAGGATTTTAATTAAGGAAGGGTAGGTCTTTCAAAATATGTAAAATTTAGTTTGGGCAAATGATTGGCAGTCGTCAAAAAATTTATTCAAAATCGCTTGCACTAGACACAAATTCACGGCAGGGGTGTCGAGTGCGTGACGCACAGGCAAGCGCTCAAGCGGAAATGACAACTCACGACATCGTCAAAATTCGTAAGCCACAAACCCGTCTAAAACGGACACAGTTTGCCCTCCGATTGCACAGGAAAGACGAGGACAACTGTACGTAGAGGTAAGCGAAGTTTATTTCTACATTTACAGCTTATTTGAGCATTTATAAGCTCAAAGTTAACTTTCCCATACAAACTCTATAAATCGTATACCGAGCTTGGGCTGTCTTGCGTGACCAAGAGAATCTTATCATTAGGGACCTTTAGCATCAGGTTTTTCATGGGAAACCGCAAATCGCAAACCGAAAATATCACGTGACCAAGGTCTTGCCGTCGCGTTTGCGGTTTGCAGTTCACGTTTTAACCGCGGAGAAGGTCTCTAGCGGTAAGTAACTAACGGCAAGGTTTTTTGCCAATAAAAATTGTACAGCCTCACGTTTAAAAGCACGAAGTAGCTTTCTATATCCACCTTCTATGTGCTAGTTAGATTTTTGAACTCGAATGAATGAAGTATTTATATTTTTTGGGCAATCAAAGTGATACACTTCCACTTGACAAAAAAACAACATGGCGGCATCAAGCCGAACTCCTTGCTAAAGTTCGAAAGCCAGGAAACCTGAAACTGCAAACGGCTAACCGCAAACCGCAGTTTATGGTTTGCGGTTTCCCGCGAAATACCTGATGCTCAAGGTCTCTAATTACTTCGGCTCGAAAAGTCAGCGTTACAAAGGTATAAATATAATAAAAATGCTCAACCTCCTTGATTTGTGACATCCTGAATTTTGCAAACTGTTTCTTTCCCTGTGTATTGTCAGCGGCGTTTTCGACAACTTCCCACATAACAATTAAAAAAAAAAACAATAAACTGCCAAGTTCTAGTCCACAAATGCATATGTATTCATTGTATGTATCACTATCTGTATCACTGTCTGTGTCCTTTGATTTAGCAAGCAGTAAACCGCTTAAGTGTTATTCAATATTCGACTTTTGGGTTTCCATTTTGATGACATTTCATAGTCCTCCGTGTTGTTGAATTAAAATTTGCATATTTACACCCGAGTCAAGCGCGCGCAATAACATTTGCACATAGGAGTGAGGTTGGGGATTTCAGCGTACTACAAAAAAAGGAAGTGCCCCTTCACCAGGTAAAAAATCAAATACTTTCACTGGTCACTGGTCAAGAGAACAGACTGTGCAAGGAGAAAATAAAGCGTCAGAGAAATCAAAATCAAAAAGTGACCAGCAAAGCCCGAATTAAAAAAATCGGAAATTGACCAGCAAAGGTGCGACTGATTCTTCTCCCGATGTCTTCTAGATCCTCATTCTAAAATTCTTATGCATCACTCAATTCCCGCAGTGCCCATCACCCCCTCTCTCCCCGGGTGCCGGGTGTGGGACATTCACAATTTTATCGCGGCTCGGGGGCTGGGCATTTGTGTACCCCGGGACAATCCCCGGGCATTTGACACACGTGTTTTCAAAATTTCCATGGATGAGTTCATCAGGAAAGACGAGGCGTTTGTCAATCAATTGCTTGTCCATCAGGGACCAGAGAAACTTGCAGATGTTTTTTAAGGTATGTTTTCTCAATTTTAGGTACTGATTTCTTCATCTCTTGTAAGCATATACATATA
>OX421451.1:32950894-32953394 GCA_949126865.1 Montipora capitata
CCAGTCAATTAATTAAGGTAAGCTAGCCGCCAGTCCCGTATCTGAAATTCGAGGATGTGATCTCTTCGTTCTAACACTAGGCAATTCCTTGTAGACCTTACACGTAGGTGGTCTGGACTCACTCAACCAATTAAAGTAAAGGACATCAGAACACTAAGAAGGATTTTTTCTGGTCATCGCGATGACAGGGAAGGTTTATTATTATTACCGGTATATTATTAAAGGATCTCAGGCTTAAAAGGTGTTTCTTGCCCGGCCAATTACCCTTCAGAGCAAGCAACAACAAGCTCCTAAAGATCGTCCTCTCATCCACAACCCGTAAAAAATGCCATCCCATTCTCTCAATTTCTTAGACTAAGGCGCCTCTGTAGTGACGAGTCCGACTTTAACAGCAAGGGCAAGGAAATGAACCAGTTTTTCAAAAAACTTGGCTACCCTGACTCCGCTGTCACCACAGGCAAACATCGTGCCCAAGAAATCGATCGAGGAACCGCACTACAAACGCCACAGAACAAAGAAACTAACAGAATTCCAGTCACCCTCACCTACCATCCACAAAACCTTGCAGTCAAAAATGTCTTTCTCAAAAACTTCAAAATTCTCCGCAATGATCACGAAACTAAACGTATATTTCCTCTATCACCACTCATTTCATTCAAACACGAAAAAAAACACCGGTAACTTTCTAGTTAGAGCGCATTTAAGTCTGATAACCAGCCGGGAACTTTCAAATGTACACGAACACGATGCAAAACTTATCGTTTTATTTCTAACATGGTTAAGATATCAGGACCAAATCGATCCGTTAAAATCACTGACCACTTTACATGCATCTCCGCAAATTTCATCTATTGCATAATCTGCACACTGTGTAAGAAGACCTACATAGGCGAAACAGGAAGAAGATTGACGGACCGCTTTCGTGAACACCTTCGAAACGTAGAAAGAAATGACACAGATGCATCAAAACTAGTTGCGCGCCATTCCCATCTTCCTAATCACTCCCACCACAACATGACAATTTGCGGCCTACCCTTACACCACGGGAAGACAGAAAGCAGCAAAAAATCTGGAACAAAAATTCATCTTTCAACTAGGCACACTCTAGCTTCACGGAATCAATGAACGCCTCTCACTCCATTAATTTATTCACAAATTCATGTTACTATATTTCCACCAATGGCAAAGCTCCTCCACACCCCCATAAAAACCAACAACACCCACGATTTCTCTATTCGCTCTAACGAAGGGCTAACGCTCGAAACGTCAGCTTCCAAATCGTTCACGGTGCATGGTAATTCGACCTTTATCAACACGTTTGATAAAACCAAATTTTCCTGTTTAATGTGTTTGTCAGACATGTCAGATACAGCCCAGATCACAACTGGCACCACAGTCACTTTCTTCAGTTTCCACCTCTTTCCTATTTCTTCCCTAAGTAATTGGTACTTCTCTATTTTCTCGAGTTCCTAGTCTTTTACTCGCGCGTCGCCTGGGATGGCGATATCGATGATCTTGGCGTCTATTGCTTCCTAATCAATGAATGGGTACTACCACGGAGAGCAGACGACTAAAGCGCTGTTCCGTATATTTTCTGCTTTATTTACTAGTATATTGTTGCTTTTTGTTCATGAATTCTACTTTGAAAAGATCTGAAATACGAACTTGAATGGTCTGGCTGGTAAGGTGGTGTTCCTGAAGGACTGTTTTATCGTTATTAAGAAGAATGTTATCTCCGGAGCGGTCCGCCATCTTGGTTCTGAAAACCAGTCAGCCCTTCTTCGTCGTCCAAGTCAAGGCAGGAATTTGAATACTGTATCAGAGCATTTTACATACACATATCTGTGTTTTTGTATTGTTATTGTGCTCTGGAGACATCCAACTCAATCCTGTACCCGTTCCTAACGAGTATTCTGCTTTGTATCAAGGACTACAGCCGCGAGGGAGTTACCATTGGTAAAAGTAAAGTAAAGTCAATTTATGTAACGTCGGTAGTTCCTTCAGGTACGAAATTGGTATCAACAGAAGCCGACAGTGCGCCTAGCACAGACATGTACTTTGTCTGTGCTAGGGCAGAGCAGCCTGCAAGGACATGAGGGACACTTTCAAGCTCTTTTGTGCACATTCTGCACCTTAGGTCATCGTTCGTCGTTGAAACTATCTTCACTTCCTCGCTGTTAGCGACAAGGACCTCTCTCCTTATGTGGGTGACAGCACATTTCTTAGGGTTCCATTGCAACCCGACATTCTCCATAGCAGCCATCACCGACTTCATTAGACAGGCGAGTTTCGATTCCGACGCCGCAAAGATCTTTAGGTCGTCTATATAGAGAAGATCCGTGACCTTTGTGTCTATAGGCTTAGAAAGTCTATACCCGTCTGACGCACTTATCTTCCAGGCGATCGGATTCAGACAGACCGTGAAGAGCCTGGGGAAGAGGGCGTCGCCCTGGGGTAGACCCTTTCTAAACATTATGGTCTCCGAAGCCTCTCTCCCCTT
>OX421451.1:32958394-32970894 GCA_949126865.1 Montipora capitata
TAACCGTTTCACTCCTAAAGCCTTCACTTACAGAATTTACTCTGCCCATTGCCAGATGATTTCACTGAGTCAGCAACAGAACATAAATTTTCTGACCAAACAGTAGAACTCTGCCTTCAGTTGTTTCAAGCCCTCAGAGGTGAAGATGTTTCACTTGACGACTGCGATATTTTTCGTTGAGTGCCGAGCCGCTCTGCCTAGAACAGGCCATTAATGCCATAAACTATATCTTACTAAATTTTCAGAGGGGCAGGGGAGCATGCTTCAAATCACTCATTTTTTGACTACTATACAATAGCCCATCAGGTTAGAATTGTGTTCATTGTGGCCAACTTGTGCTAATGTACTGTGAGGCACATTATAATGAAATCTGTTGAACTTTCTAGATGTTTGTTTATACATTTAAATGATGAAATGAGTTATTCTTGTTCCAATGTGTGGTATTATTTTGCAAACTTACAGCTCTAATGCGAGATGACAAGCAGTTTGTTAGAGTCCAAGGGTCAGCTATTAATAAACCTGTCATTCACATTTTTTCTTCTGCTGGGAAAGAACTTGCTACAGTTAAGGTAACATTTAGTTTTCTGGAGCCATAGTCATTGTAATAGCGCATCATAATTATTAATTTATTGTCAACCACTGGCTCAGTGATTCAAGACCTTGCTCTCCCACTGTATGGGATTTCAAAGAGAGCAAACTGCTTCACATAAAACTGCTAATGAATCTTTTTTTAGTAATATGAGTATGATTTTTTTTTTCTTGAGAGTTCCAAGGTTTTTCATACAGGGGACCTATCATATGAAGACTTCATGTACATAAAGGTCCTACTAAAATCAGAGATTTCAAAAAATTAGGTGGGAGTCATTTAACTCCACTTCTTTTTCCACGCATTGTTTTTTTCTTTGGGGCTGGACAATCTGCGAACCAGCAAGTCATGCGAGCCGTGCAAAGTTTGCAGTTAAGTCTGAGCACCCATTTCAAATAGCACTGATAAACAGTTATTAAGCCTTAAGCACCATTTTAAAATGGTTAGCTTTCATTAACTGGGTGATTCGTATGTTGACTTGCCATCTTGGCTCGCATGACTCACAGCAATGGCTGGCATGCCTTGCTGGCTCGCACATTGTCCAAACTCTTTTTCTTCATTTTACTTTATATTTTTTTCCAAGTAATTGTCAGCAAGTGGCCAAACAATTCGTTGCTGGGCAGATGTGAGTGTGAGTTGGTGTGAAACCAAAGTTTTTGATGCACAGTCATGATTCTTCTGCTGGGCTTGGAAAAATACTGTGCAACTCACAAAATATCCGTGCGTATTATATGTTAAACCTTCAAGTAAGATGTATTTATTATTATCATGTGCTTTCCTTGATTTCAGTGGGATGGAAGTCCGATAGTTCAGATGGGGTGGTCCATCACAGAGGACCTGTTGTGCATGGCCAGTGATGGCAGTGTGTCAATTTATGACATGCATGGTGCAATTAAAAAAACTGTATCAATGGGACAGGTCTGTTTCCTTTTTATGATCATGTTGAAAGGCCAAGAAATTGACGTAATAATTAATGTATCATAAGACAGCATTATATCAAAGCTCTGTGTTGTTCTGATTCTAAATCCAACATTGCAGTTTTAAATGTGCTGGAAAGCCAAAAATTCAAAAATAATATTGACATAATAACCATAATCATAATGATTATCATAACAATGATAATAATAATCATTAGTATAAATACACAGGTGATTATACAAAATTGCATTCTCACTGGCTCGCTATCTCGGATTATCCAGGGGTTTCAATAGAAGCCGGTTACCGGCGGTATACCGCCGCCTGCTTTACCTCACACCGCCGGCTAGTTTGCCTTGATTTTCACTAAAAATGCTATTATAAACTTGTCAAACTGCCGCCTTCAATGCGCTATCATGGACGGCTATTTCAGAAGTTATTGAAACCCCTGATTATCAGCGGATAATCACCTCAATGGACAAAATGGCTGCCGGTAGTCGTTTTGCCTCTGTAAGTGAAGATGATTTCACGTTGAAATGTTTTTTTCTCTTTTTTGAAATAATCACCTGTGTATTTATACTAAAACAATTATTCGCCTCAGGCTCAGTGATTATTGGTGAATATTCACCTCATCTTCGTCTCGGTGAATATTCACTGATAATCACTTCGCCTTCAGCGAATAATTGTTAATTATCCTATGCTTATGCATTGCCATAACTTGGCTAGGGAAAAACTCTGGTCTTAAACTGGCTTCTCATTAAGGTGCAAATTATAAACTTAACTAGTATATACTAAAACAGTTGATAGCATTGAAAACACACTCTTCTTTCTTCCTCAGAAAGACGGGGGAAGGGGGGGGATTATAAGAGTTATTATAGAGGGGCGTCTTATTTTATAGGGGGCTGTAATAGAGGATTTAAGGAATATCCAAATAAAAGCTTGGTCACTCACTCAATTATTTGCTTGTAAATATTGAATATGGACTGAGTACATGTATATAAAATAATAGAAAAATGCAGAATTGGTGGTTTATGAGCAGCATGACTGATGCAGTCACCGTGGAGTGGTTTAACTTGGCATTAGTGGAGAAGTGTGCGGGGTTGTACTGCATAAATTGCGGTTGTACAACATTAGATAAACAGCCTGAAGTCTGCAGATTGTGTTTTTTTGTCATGATTATTATTGTCAATAGAAACCCCTTTAAAGTTAACAGTATAAATTTAACTTCCTAGTTATACAAAGGCCACTCTAACAAAGGTAGGAACGAATGAAAGAAACAACGATTGCATGTTTGAAGTGCCGGCTATAGATGTAGACAAAAGATAGATGTGATCCTCACACTAAACTAAACAATTTAAATAAGCAATAGACCATTTCCAAGTTCATGTCTGCTCCCTCTTCAGAGTAAGTCTAAGTGTGAAAGTTTTCTTGCGAAAACTAGTATTCATTCATATGTAAAGTAGAACTAATTACTGTCACAAAAACTTCACACTCAGACTCGCTTTGAAGAGGAGGCAGATATGATCTTGGAAAGGACCTATTGTCACTTTGTAGACACCTGAAAACTCAGGCGGCTCCAACTGGGAGTGTCTTCATAGCTCAGTTGGTAGAGCATTGCACCAGCATCGCAGAGGTCATGAGTTTGCACCTCATTAAAGCTGAATGAATTTTTCGAGTGACAATTAAGAAAAATTATTATTGTCCAGTTTAATGTGCGAGGATCACTTCTATCTTCCAAAGATAGGAATGGAGTGTTTTTCCTTTAAACACTCTAGTTCCCAGAGAAAATCAAAAATAATAATATAGCAATGAAGAATAGAAACTTTTTAGCCGTGGTATTTTCCCCTTTCTGAAGTGAATATGATCCACCAAAAGTGTAATAGTGCAGGCAAGTGAACAGCTAACTCATAGGCGAAAATTGGAGGCCTCTTGAAGTGCTTGACTTGATTTTCTTTCGATTTTCTTGTCTCAGGTTACATGTTTATAAGTTTCGTTTTTCAATGGTTACCTTTGACCAATTGCAGGATGCCAAAGAGTCAAAGGTTATTGATTGTAAAATTTACAACTTTGCTGGAAGAACTGGCATAGCTATCTTAACTGGAAGTTATCATTTTTACGTCACCAGCAGTGTGGAGGAAGTTGGAAGTCGACGATTCTATGATCCTCCAGGTAAGGGAACAGGCTTAATGATGATGGTGGTGACGATGATAATTAATTAATTAATTAATTAATTAATTATTATCATCGCAATCTCTATTTAAAAGTTATTTGATATACCGAGGCTCCAACACTGATTATTAGGACACTGCAAATAAAATCATATGAAAATTCAAATCAACTGTTGCTTTTTTGTGGAACAGAGAAAAACTGGGGGACCGGAGAAAAAGGAAAAAAACAATACACAGCAGAAAACAAAACCCAGCAAACTCAACCAACATTTAGAGTAATCCTGCATGCAACATTGCTAGAGAGCTTAACGTTCTCTCTTTTGCCCCAGTGTTGCGTATTCTTGCCGTACAATGATGTTCCGTAGATGCAATTCCCAAGCTCGGTGTCTCGTGGATTGACTTTGTTGGCTCTCTACTCATCCATGTCCAGTTAACCCAATCTGAGTCGGATCATCTATGTCCTAGGCGACCCGAGTCGGGTCCAGTCGAGCCGTCTTGGCAAAAACGGGTCGTGTCAGGTCGCACGAAAGACAAAGTAATAAGCGTTTCTCGTTCTTAAAGCAGGCACACAAACATGACAGTTTCTATACCATCCGAGTCGGGTCGACCTCGTATCACCGAAAATCAGGTCGCAACTGAGAAGGCATACATGGGATTTGTACGCCCTCAGATCGAATACGGAGGAGCAATTTGGGACCCTAGCCCAGGCGTAGAAAATAACGGCGCCCACAAGATCGAAATGGTACAAACATGCTCCAGGACCTTGGCTGGAGGTCACTAGAACAAAGGAGAGCGAATGCAAGACTCTCTCTCTGGTACAAGATCCACAGTGGACATGTTCCAATTAACGCCTCCAAATACCTCCGACCGATGACACCTAGATCTCGGCATTCCCACAATAATGAAATGATATATGAAATGGATCATATATGAACTGCGGATATGAAATCAAGTGAAACTACATGTATGATCTTCACAGTTATGAACGCAATTTTTGTAATTGCGTAAAGAAGCCTGAAATTCATATATCATTTCATCGTTGATTCATTCCTCAGGGGAACATTGGAACCCACAAATGACCAGCTCCCAACGTCAGTGGCTTCATAGCTCAGTTGGTTAGAGCGTCGCACCGGTATCGCGAGGTCACGGGTTCAAACCCCGTTGAAGTCCTGAATTTTTCAGGCTTCTTTACGCAATTACAAAAATTGCGTTCATAAGTGCGAAGATCATAGCTTCACTTGATTCCCACAATAATAGCTTTATCCCCCTCTGTACCAGTGCTTCGCCTCACCGCTTATCCTTCTACCCCAGAACTATCATTCAATGGAACAGTTTACCACAGTCTATTTTTGATACCGATGACCCTAACACATTCAATCATTCCGTCTCATTAATCACTCAGTCCTGTAAATTAGTTATTTCTTCCCGTCATTAATAATAATAATAATAATAATAATAATAATAATAATAATAATAATAATATTATTATTATTATTATTATTATTATTATTACTATTACTATTATTGTTATTATTATTGTCATTGTCATTGTCATTTTATTTTATTTTTTGTGTGTTATTTATTTTCTGCTACCCGTTGACCCCAGCCCTTGATCTTGCTAAGTAATTGAGTAAGTGAGGGAGGGCAGAAAATCTTGACGGATGTAAATGTAAATGTGACTGTGCGCTTAGTTGACCGCTCCCAACAAGGGCTTTTCAGGATCAACCGGCTCAACGGGATCGGACCGAATGCATGTGAAGGCGCCCACGGCTGCCGCCATACGATCTCGGTGTGATCTCGGAGCACCGCAAACCCAGCCAGATGTAATTGACTGGGAGTCGATTTTTAGGAGGGAGGAAAACCGGAGTACCCAGAGAAAAACCCTTGGAGTCAGGTTGAGATCGACTGAAACTCAGCCCACATACGATACTAGGCCAGAGTTGAACCTGGGTCACAGAGATGGGAGGCACTATTGATGACCACTAAACCACCGTGACTCCCCACTAAACCACCCTGACTCACCACTAAACCACCCCCGTGACTCCCCACTAAACCACCCTGACTCCCCACTAAACCACCCCCGTGACTCCCCACTAAACCACCCTGACTCCCCACTAAACCACCCTGACTCCCCACTAAACCACCCCGACTCCCCACTAAACCACCCTGACTTTCTTACTCCCGGATCAACCCGATCCGATCAACTCGAGTCGATCCGTCGATCCGAGCCGACTGGACTCGACCCGTCACCGGCACTCAGGTCGTGCAAAATTGAAAGAAATATGTGAACCTTCCTCGTTCTTAAAGCAGGCACACAAACATGACAGTTTCTGAACCATCCAAGTCGGGTAGACGCGATCCGAGTTGGGTCTACCTAGATCCGTACCAAATTAATAGAAAAAAATGGAAAGGAAAAGAAAGGAAAGGAGAGGAGAGGAGAGGAGAGGAGAGGAAAAGGGAGAGGGAGAGGAACTTTATTTGTGTCTAGTCGTTCTAGCACTGGAGCACTAATTGGGGACACTGTAAACTGAAGTTAACAATTAACGCAAATCAATTCAAATCTTGGTTTTTGAGGAGAGGGAAAAACCTCGCGGTGCAGCGTAGAGAACCAACAAACTCTACTACACATGACGCCGAGTTTGGGAATCGAACCCGGGCAACATTGGTGGGAGGCGAGTGCTGTCACTACTGCGCCATTCCGGTACCCCAATATAAAACCTTCCCCTGCACCCCAATATGTAAATCCTTCCTCTTTCTTAACCATAAACAAGGCAATATGACAGTTTCTGTATCAGCGAAATCGGGTTGACCGACGTCGTGTCTTATACGACCTCAATTGTTTTTGCTTGCAAGCGCAAATGATGGAACCTGAACCATTTTGTGGAGTCTCCCTATTCGCCGTTCGTCCTACATTTGCCTCTCGACCCGACATTTCGAGAGACGGGTTGACTCGTTTCAAGTCGGGTCGACAACCCGTCTCCAATCGATGGGACAGAGTCGATCCCCCGACATTTTCTACCCTCCCTAATTGCCCTTCTACCTAAATTTGGTTAAGTTTCTCGCTACCCGACTTTTGGACAAAACCCAACATCATCCTCCGTTTAGATCTACTTTAGTTGGTGTGGTTTGATGATTTTCAGTCTCCCCAGTTAGTATAGTACACGAGGAGCTCAGGTATAAAAAGCACTTTCACTTAAAGGAAGTTATCATTCACACAATCCTTGTCTTTTGTACTTTAAAGGTTTGGATGCCCCGCCCAGCAGCTGGGTCATTTTGCCATACGACAGGGGCTCGTCATTATTGATAGCAATTGATAATTTATTGTACCTCACGGACAAGGGTCAGTGCAGTATGCAGGTTAGTCAGGAATCATTCTGAACAGTGAGAGCCACTGCAATTGTGAAAGGTTAGACAAAGGTCACCAGTTTGCTGGAATTCTCCAATTGCGGGAGAGGGTGTCCAGACAATGTAACAGTTTAAGCTTGTTTTAGCTCTCAACCTTTAGCGGTGAAAATCGCTCTTGTTCGCGTTCTTTTTAAAGAAACTAGGGACTTTACGATATGCGACGCGGTCGTCAACGAGAACGCCACGAAACAACAATATCATTGGTTAAAAGAGGAAAAGTAATCGTGTTGCACGTGCGGCACGCATTTTAGCACAAGTTCGTGTGATGAGATTTGACGACAACGCGAGCGTACAAATGTGAATCTATAATACACCGGCCATTTTACAGTTGTAGCTAAGTTACCCGGCCTAAGAATGGAAGTGAGGCTGCCGGTGATCCTGTGCTGCTTTTCTAATGCTAATGTAGACTAATTAGAATTACAACAGCACAATTTACATGATAAAAGTAGCGAGGTCTGTATCAATACAAGGTCATCGGCAGCCTCGCAGCCATTCATAGGCTAGGTCACTGAGCTAACAACTGTAAAATGGCCTATTCTCTATTTTTACTCTGAAACCGCTCGTACCAATTTATTTTTGGGATACTTCGGCCCTACTGTACGACGCGAACGAGATGGCCTAACCGCGAGAAATTTACGATAGTGTAAAGTTATATTTTGAGTTGACCTTTTCGTCAACGTCGCCGTCGTAGATCGTAAAGTTGCTACTGAAGGAAGCTATATACCACTGGAAAGCTAATAAAATGTAGTGCATTTGAAAAAGCCTTGAACTTTCACGCTTATATTTCAGAAAGCGAGCGCAAGCGCTCAAACGCGAACATGACGTTGTCTGCTACGCTGAATTGATAACCCTTGCGTTAACACGGACATCAAACAAACTGCACTACTCAGGAGATAATAAGCTAACAAAGTGTTTGAGGCTTTTTCAAAATTGTAAATAGTTGTCCCGTGTCGTCCAAGTACGTAGCGTGCGTACGAAAAAATTATATTGGCCAACTTTGCAATGGATTTTCTCAAGAACCAATTAGAATGTGGTAAAGCCTCACACACTTTGTTAGCTTATTATCTCCTGAGTGATTTAATGCAGTTTGTTTGGATGTCCGTGTTAACGCAAGGGTTGTTAATTCAGCGGACCAGACAAGATCAGTTTCGCGTTTGAGGGCTTGTGGTCGCTTTCAGAAACTAAAAAAAACGTGAAAGTTAAAGACATTTTCAAATACTACATTTCATTACCTTTCCAGTGGCATATAACGACGCGAACAAGAGCAATTTTCCGAAAGACACCCCTGAAGGTTGACAGTAAACTTAAGTGCCCTTGTGATAAAAAAAATCACTTCCTTTTTTTCTTCAGTTTTTGAAAGTGTGTTTGCTTAACATCTGATAGGCAAAATTTTGAGCTTTGATTTTTATCCAAAGGCCTTTTACTTTCAGTTTAAGTCTTGTGTTTCACGGTTCGCCATTGCTCGTTAGGGTTAGGCTTAAAATTTCAGCGTGTGAATGCAACTTATTATATAAGCAAAACGCGAATTTAAAAGTCTGAAAGCCCAAAACTCCCGTGCTGCATATTTCTGCGGCGTACACACGCATTGCATTCTTAAACTAGTGAGCCTTTGACGTCATTTTTTCCTCGATTCAGCTCTCTCAAGATCTTTAAAGTGGTACTATGATCAAAAAATCATTTCCTTTTTTTCTTCAGATTTTGAAAGCGTGTTTGCTTAACACCTAACTGGCAAAATTTTGAGCTTTGAGTTTTATCCAAAGGCTGTTTATTTTGAGCGTAAGTTTTGGATTTCACGGTCCGCCATTACTCACGTTCAAAACTGGCCGATTGGACCTCAGAGGGTTGGATCTATAGAAAATGACGTCATTTACTCCCTAGCTTAAAATTTCAGCGTGTAAACGCAATTTATTACATATGCAAAACACGGGTTTAAAAGTCTGAAAGCCCGAAACTCCCGTGCTGCATATTAATTCGGCCGCGTACACACGCATTGCATTCTTAAACTAGTGAGTCTTTGACGTCATTTTCTCCTCAACCCAGCTCTCTCAAGATTTTAAAGTTAGTAATGGCGGACCAATAAATAAGAAAATTCCAGTTAAAATAAACAGGTGTCTTTTTAAAATCAGAACTTAAAACTTGGGTCAGTTAGTGTTTAGTTAACATAGTTTTGAAATCCAAAGGAAAAAAAGAATTGTTTTTTTGGTCGTAGTACCACTTTAAGTTAGTAATGGCGGACCATTGAATAGGAAAATTTCAGTTAAAATAAACAGGTGTCTTTTTGAAATAAAGGCTTAAAACTTTGGTCGCTTAGTGTTTGGTTAACATAGTTTTGAAATCCAGAGAAAAATAAGAATTGATTTTTTGGTCACATGGGTGGGGTGGGGGGGGGGGGGGGGGGAGCACTTTAACGTTTTAGTCAAAAAGGAAAAGCAGAAAAAAATATATTGGGGCAGCTGCTCGAATCCCATGTGCCTAAAAACGTTTGTTTTGTCCAACTGAACCTCATGCCTAAAGTTATCAACTCGAGGTTCTTTTTATGTCATTTAGCAACTTCTTCCTAAGATCTATAGCCTCCTCGTGCGTAAAGCCTATTCCAAGCAAGGGAGAAATTTGACAACTTGCATGTTTTCCAGAACGTCACGTTCCATGAAGGAGGTCCGGTGACATCTATAATAGAGATGGCGATATCTCATAACTACGAGTACTTG
The DNA here is from genome assembly GCA_949126865.1 of Montipora capitata. NCBI lineage: Eukaryota > Metazoa > Cnidaria > Anthozoa > Scleractinia > Acroporidae > Montipora > Montipora capitata. The sequence continues at coordinate 32,968,177 of OX421451.1, forward strand.
GCAATGTTTACTGATACTGGACTATTGTGGATAGGATCAGCCGACTTACAGGTGACGTGCAGTTTGATATTCACATAGACATTTTTGCCGCTGACCGAGGGCTCTGGAATGATAGTAAAGCCACCACTTGGGACGAGATAAATGGATAGGAAACGGGGATAATAGATGAAAGGAAAGAATGACCAAGGATGTTCCTGGAAGACGATAATGTGGATTTTTTAGGGTAGATCTTTGAATTTGGGGGAGAAGGGCATTTTTGGACATATCTGTTGGGATCACCCGTTCATATTTCTGAACCGCCATACATGTCCATTCCTTTAAACTAGTAGTAATCCCGAATTATTAAAGTGCGTTCGACAGTTGCTTAGCCTGTGTGTTTCCGTGGGGTTCCAAGCTAGAAAACTAAGCCTAATCCGCGCATGGGTGCCCCTGCAAACAACAAAAGAATATTCTTGGCGGCTATTTTGGTGTCCCTTACAGAGAAAAATCTCAATTTTCTTTGGCAAGACCACACAATCACCCAATCTGAACAAAATTATAGGACGCGTTCTTCTTCGATCGCACGTTTCGTTGCTCGATTGATACATCTCAATAGAGCCTGGCTCACTCGCATGAGCAGCAGCCATGTTTTAATCGAAACAACAAACACTGTTTGCCAGAGGATACTGTGTTAATGCACCTATTGCTGGTGAATGATCTAATGCTAACATTAGGAAGATTATAACCTTCAGTAGTTGCTTGGAAACGGGCGAAAGTACAACTGTAAAATCAGAGTCTCATACAGGGTTCAATGAACTCACAATCTCTGTAACACTGAGTAACACTGACTTCTGTGCTCTACCCGTTAAGCCACAATACCTCCTGGGTTGTTTTGTGCCTAAGGAGAACCTAGATAAACGACCTGCATGGAAGATCAAACTTAATTAAGGAATGTCCCTGTGACATAATGCGAGAGTTCCCGTCGAAAAATGCTCTTTTCCTTTCTCTTTGCTTCAGAAAGTGTACTGTGAGTTCAACACTGCTTGTCCATCCAGACCCAAACAGCTTGCATGGTAAGCGTATACTTGAATGGTCTTTAGTTTCAGACGAAACAATTGGGGCCCAGCTTTTTAAAATAAGCTGACGGTATTTGTTTCTCAAACTTTTCGATATCTTTTTGAAATTAAAAAAAAAAAAAAAAAAAACAGCCAAAATAGTTTATTATTCTTAAAGGTTCACCGGTTTTGACGTTCTAATGAAGGTGAATGTTGTTGGAAGAGATGAGGACGCATTATTTTCGATGTTGACTCGGGGATACTCGGGAAGAATCCGAGTGCTCCCGTTTGCATGAGTCGAACCTACGACCTTTCAATTACCAGTTCGGATGCTACAGGAGACGTCTGGGAGCTAGGACTCGGGGACACTCGGAAAAAATCCGAGTGCTTCTTTGCAGGAGTCGAAGCCACAACCTTCCGATTACTAGTTCGGGTGCTATAGAAGACTCGTGGGAGCTAGGACTTGGGGATACTCGGAAAAAAATCTGAGCCCTTCTTCGCAGGAGTCGAACCCACGACCTTCCGATTACTACTTCGGATGCTATAAGAGACTAGTGGGAGCCAGGACTCGGGGATACTCGGAAAAATCCGAGTGCTCCTTCCGCAGGAGTCGAACCGACGACTTATTGATTACTAGTTCGGATGCTGTTGGAGACTCGTGGGAGCTATACTGTGGTGGCCATTAGTTGACGAAATTTGGAACGCCATCCTTTTAATTTTGAAAATACAGAGAATTTATTTTCATACCAGAAAAAAGGCCGAAAAGTTTCATGGCTGTGAAGAAACTCACCCTCTACACCTCCAACATGTGTCCGAAATTGCGAGATAAGCCCCCTTTGGCGTGCCATTCTTGGAAAGCTTTTAGGTCTTTTGCCGGCATAAAAATGCTCTGTTCCTGAAACATGACTGCGCCCTATCCATGAATTTGCCGTCTCGTATGGGGATCGAAGCAAGTAAGAAGGGCAGATTTTAGGCCCTTGTAATTGTCTGAGAATTTAGTCCGAATTTCATTCTGAGAAAAGTTCATATCATGTCTATTTAAGAAACGCTCATTTTATATGTCAGTGGTAATCATTTAATTGCACAAATTTCTAGTTTCTAAAGAAACTGTGGTGCTGCGTCGGTGGGAGAGTAAAACAGGAAAAATTGGTGTTATCAAACACCAAATAAACGTCGAATTACCACCGTGAAAGATTTAGAAAGCTGACGTTTCGAGCTTTAGCCTCAGAGCGAATAGAGGGAAGTGTGGGTGTTGTTGGATTTTATGCGGGTGTGGAAGAGCTTTGCCATTGGTGGAAATATGGTAACATGAATTTGTGAATAAATTAATGGAATGAGAGGCGTTCATTGATTCCGTGAGGATAGAGTGTACCTAGTTGAAAGATGAATTTTTGTTCCAGATTCTTGCGGCTTTCTGTGTTCCCGTGGTGTAAACTGACATAGGCTGCAAATTGTCATGTTGTGGTGGAAGTGATTGGGAAGATAAAAATGTCACGCAACTGGTTTTGATGCATCTGTGCCTTTTTTTCTACATCTCGTAGGTGTTCGCGAAAGAGGTCCGCCAATCTTCTCGCTGTTTCGCCTATGTAGGTCTTCTTACATAGTGTGCAGGTTATGCAATAAATGGCATTTGCTCTTCCACACCGAAGACCTTAGACAGCAATGACCAGAACCAAGTTGCTGA
>OX421451.1:32975894-32993394 GCA_949126865.1 Montipora capitata
GATGCTTCCAAGGAATTTGAGGCGAGTGAACTCACCATGCCAGGGGCGTATATAGCATGAGGTTTGAAGAAGAATGTTTCGAGCGCTCCAAAGCAGGGAGGGCATGCTTCCCCAGAAAATTTCGAAATTTGGGGTCTCGCAAATGCGACTATTTCTGAAGGACGTTTCAATGAATAAATGCGAAGGAAAAATGCAGTAGGCAGTTGTTTAGTTTACCCATCATTAGAGTTTTCTGCAAGCTACAACACAAACAGGGGGTTTTACAAGCAAAGGGCAAAACGTCGCAAAATCTGTAATAACATAATCATCATAACCTTTCTTTCAAAGATAACTAGGAACTGGAAAACATCGACTGAAATAACAAAAATTGCAAACAATCACATGCGCTTCAAAATCGAAACTTGAAGGGGAGAATATCTCAGCACTAGAAATTTTGAAAACAGTAGTTGTTTTATGAGTAAGGTTTAGGGAAACGTGGCCTTTGGTCAGTCGTGTGAATTATGAGGAAGAGTTGTGGAAATGCTATCCGGGTTTATCTTCCTTCTTCTAGTAGGCTTGAAAATTGCTTGCATTTGCAGATGTCATAATACAAGCAACATTTTTTTTTTCGGCTCTTTGCAACCAAAAGGGTGTTTCAACCGAAGCTGAACACACGACCAACCACACCAAATTCCCTTTTCTTGTCAGTTAGTCGAATTTTTGCTTGAGTTGATTTGATGTTGTCGCGTTTTTGAAAACAGAAAAAAAGTGCAAGAGCAGAGGAATACATACGCATGATCAAAGAACGCCTTCCTGAAGCTGTCCAGCAATGCATTCATGCAGCTGCGGGGGAATATGAGCCTGCGATACAGAGGAGCCTTTTGCGAGTGAGTAAACTGTCTATGATGTTTCCATAGTAACTCAGATTCTATAGCCATTATCACTTGAAAAAAGAAAATCAGCCTGCAACAGTCAACTTGCTTTCCTTAGTGCTTTTGCTTTCACCGAGTTTTACTAAATATCAATGCTTGTGTCCAAAATAAGAATGCCCAGAGAAAACGTCACGGTGTCTTGGTGTACGAACACTCGTACACCCAACGCCTCCGTTTGGAAACGCAACATGAAGGGAGCTGCAGATGAAGAGTAACGTGTTATTTCCTCCACTGAAATCATTCAGTCGTCTGACATTCAACATGGCGGCACAGCAGAATAAACGATTTATCCATTCATCGCTTGTCCAATGCAGCCCAAACACTCCACTTCTTCAGCCTACAAAAAATTTGTTTTTTTAGTTTCTAGGAAGTTAATATGTGACTTTTTTATAGTTGAGTGGTTTTCCTGAATGGGTATTGTTAATGTTGACAGCCATTATTATTATACAGACCTGTGCTTAAGACAATAGCTCTTCAACCCGAGACGCACCGTTTCCAAACACAACTCCAACAAGTAGTTTTCAAACTCAAAAGGCGAAAGGTTCTTGTTGACCAATTTTCGAAGTTGAAACGGATTTTGTTCCGGAAGAGATCCATCTTCCATTTGCCGTGCGTGAAAATTCGAAAGGTCGTTTAGATAGTGAAAAAGTTGCTGTTGAAAACGGCCCCCATACAAAAAATGGCCGATCTTTGTCCAGTTTAAAACGCAAAAGGCGAATCCTTATTCCTTCTATATTCACTTACTTCTCGGCTTAAATTGAAGGTACAACCTTCTTCTTCAAAACGCCGCGCGTGAAAGTTGAAGTTATAACTCCTGGAAATCAAAAAACGAAGTTTTATCAGCCCTAGTGGGCCTATTTGGGCCCTTTTGTCCTCTTATTCAGGACATTTCAAGGCACGCGCGCTTTCGAATTTGCCGCTTCACCGGTTATGAATAATTAATGATGTCCAGGCATTCTGCGCGATGCTGGGACTGACCAAAAAAAGGGCATTAAATTCCCTAAATTTGTGTTTCTTTTTTGTTCTCCATACAGGCTGCATCATTTGGCAAGAGTTTTCTGACTGACATGGCTCCTCATGCGTTTGTGTCAATGTGTCGAAATCTGCGAGTGCTGAACGCTGTCCGAGACTTCACAGTCGGCATACCACTCACATACGGACAGTATCCTTTATTGCCTTATTTGGGAGCACGAAAGTCGCCTTTGGCTTTGATCTTGTCTCTGATTGGTTAATAGCTTGAAGTAAGAATTAACCAATTTATTACCACGATATCTTTACCCCGAGAATCTAGAACCAATAAGTGTGTTATAATTACCTCATATTTTTTCTCAATGCGCGCGCGGGCGGGATTCTGCGAATCCTGCAATCTGATTGGCTCTGGGAGCGGGCGGAATTTTTCGATCTTGCCCGCCAACCCGGGCGGAATCCGAGCCCTATTGCGTGAGCTTGTGTAATGACCTTAAATTTCCGTTCTTTGACACCGAATCCGTTTACATACAGAAGTAAGTGTTTCAAAACAGATTTTTATTAATCAAGAGGCTTGGAAATATAATTCAAATAAAAATATTTCTCTTTGAAACGTTCAGTTTGTAACTCGCTTTCTGCATTCGCTATCAAGCGCGGTGCAAGTCAAAAATTAAGAAATTGATTTCAGAGAGGAAGAGAGAGAGAGAGAGAGAGAGAGAGGGAGGAAAAAATAAATAACTTATTTAATTACCAGCTAAGGGTCGGTCCGTATAGCGAAAAACTGTGACCTCGGTCACAGTTTTTCGCTATACCAGCTGGCAAATACCATATATTTACTAACCGAAGTCGAGGTCCATACTGAATAGACCTTATTCATAAATGGCGGTCAATTGATAATTCTTTTGTCGAAGTGCAAATTAGCCTACCAAGCCTCGATACAATACAGTGAATTGAAAAGATTTCTTGCTCTAAAATGAGGCTTGGTAGGCTAATTTGCACGTGGACAAAAGAATTATAAATTTGACCGCCATTTATGAATAAGGTCTATACTAAGCATAAATATGTCTGCATGCACTCTTTAATTTTTAATGAACAAAAGAAAGGCCCAAGCCTCCCGAGTATTATCACATGATTTGTATTGGGAAAACAAAATGTACAAGCGAAAAAGGTCTATTGAATTGAGGGAGTTAGTTTGTTAAGAAACAGTGGTGCTGTTTCGGTAGAGAGTGAAAGACGGAAAATAGGTTTGATCAAACGCGTAGATAAATAGTAAATTAAACACCACAAGAAAGGGTTGTGAGCTAACGTTTCGAGTGCCAACCCTTCGTCATTCGCTGTAACGGGGGGCTCACCTCTTATAGTTATGAACTGGTTTGATGAAACCACATTCTAATGGAAGTGCGCTTAACAACGAAGCTTCTTCAAAGTCCTTCCTCTTAATTAGATAATCAAAAAGCAATGATTCTAAAGTACTGTGAAAATGAGTATAGACAATCCCTGCTGACATGACGTAAAGCTGTGCTATTTACAACGTGCGGTGGGTTTCAGTGAGGGAGTTTAAGAAACGACGACGGCTACGACTATGGCAACGCCACAAAACAAGAATATCATTGGTTAAAAGAGCATAAATCGTGCAGCACGGATTTTAGCAAGTATGTTTGCGATCCTCTGCATAAAGACGACGTGAAATCACCAAATTTGAGGTTTTGACAACGTAAGCGTGCAACAGAGAATCTTTCATTTTCTCTTTTCACTCTGAAACCGCTCGTACCAATTAACGTTTAGGATACTTCGCCCATATTGTAGGACGTGATGAACGAGACTGAATAATCGCGAAAGACTTATGATAGAGCCAAGTTATATTTTGAGGTGACGGCAGTCATATGAAAATCTAGTTCCCTAGCTCCTGGGCCACACTCTCTCTCTCCAAAGGTGAATAATCAATTCTTGTATTGTGAAGACCTTGACGGATTTTTTTCAGATTGGAAAAGCTTACGATGAAAACCTTGATCGATCGGTGAGTTGTTTACATTGAAAGTTACTCACCAACTGAGCCTATTTCCCCAATTTATTCTCCAACGAAATCACCCTGTAAAGCTACATGAAATGGTTTTTATACGATCAAATTTATATGAATTTTTATCGATGAGAGCGTTTTTCACCCAAATAAATTAATTTTAGAACCGTTTATTGTTGTTTTCAAAAAGCTCTGTGTAAGAACAATAAAGCAACCGTCATAATTACTCAAGATCGGGAAATTTAAAAGTGAAAATTAGCAATTCTAGTTCTTTTTTCTGACACAAATTTGATTGGAAAACATGATTTCATCTGCTTTAAAGACTATTTTTTTATGAGTAAAGGTTCCTTTTCTGGAGCGATTGCCTTCAAACTTGTGTGAAAATTCAAGTCAGAAAACAATTTGGGCTGCTCGACAACTGTGCCTTTAATTAAGGAGGCTCGAAATAGTTTCTCCCTTTTTCAAACAAATAAACATATTCTGTCCTTAGATACAGTTAGGGCAATCATATCAAGACGAAACTTGGCCAGGGTATTAAGTACCTATCGTTGATTTCTCACATTATGTTTTCCTCCAAAATAATGTTACCATGGCAACGATATTAGGCATTTCTTTGAGCCTTAAAATCAACATATGTTGTCCTTTTTGAAGAAACGGGACGGTGAAATTTTCCCATTCAGCGTTACCAGATAATGTTAGAAATACTCTCTAAAATATTTAAAATTCAACAAAATCTGTAGGTCAGTTTTTCAGAAAAATAAGTTTTTTTGAATTTTGTCTCTAATTTTTTTTTTCACCTACAGAATTTTTTTAAATTTGAAAGACAAACGGTTTAAATTAATCTAAGCTAACATGCAAAAAATGAAAAAATCCACCGTCCAGAAGCAGAGATATAAACGAGTAAAGTTGCAAAATCAGGAAAAATTAGGGGGTTACAAGATCAGCATTTACGCATGCGTCACCCGCTCATTCGAGTCCGCGCGCGAGTGGAGCTACAGGTCAACACAAACGGATTTAAGTGACTATTAAACCGTTTAAGTAGAATTTTCGTAGTTTTCGTGAATAGGAGATGTCTACTTATATTCCATGTATATAGGAATTGGAGAAAGGTAAGCGAAATTAGCGGTATTTGTTTATTTCTGGTGACCCATTTGAATCATGAGCTGACGCAAGCAGCTTACGAATTGCGAGTGTGGCTTACGCGCGCGCGCTCAGCTGAAAACCCATTCGAGCCTCCTTAAATGCCTTCTTTTTTGGTTTTCTTCGTGTTATCAAAATTTTACCCCTTACAAGGATTCGTTTTGAAAATGAAGCTGAAGATCACTTTTTTATTGGTGATTTGCTCTGTTGTTAACTAACAGAAAGAAATACATATACCGCAGGATTTGAAGCGTTTTTTCGCTCAAGTTTTCAATAGCCGTGTTTATCCTCAGAAGGACAGCAATATGGCAGCGTTGTTTTGGGACACCAACATTGTTGCTGCCTTGACGTCATTTAAAAACGCTCTATACGTTAGGCCGTGCAAATCAAACGCCTCCAATCTCTCAAATGTAACACGTGCCGTGTTTTCACGACGGCCGTTGTCTCGCTTAACATTCCTGAAAGTGGTATGTTTTCAAAATTCGTGAAGGGACTTTAAAAAAATACGTATTTTCAGGGCTAAGATTAAATGAGGAGAGAGAGAGCAATACAATAATAAAATAATAAAAATAGCATTCCTGTTGTAATTCGGATTTGACTAACCGCAAGCGACTCCTCATTGGCCGAAAGTAATTGCCAACTCGCTTCAGCTATGTGGTTTGGTGGCTTAAATTTAATGAGAATTCTATTGAAATTTGCCGACTCGCTTAACTTTTAGCGCGTTGGGAAAGGAACTGTTTTCACGGAATTTTCGGTTGTCATTCGCTATGTAAGCGACCTGAACAAACCGCTTGTGAAAACAGGGCCACGGGTGACCAAAGATCCTAAGTCCTCTGAATGCGAGAATAAAACACAGCGCAACTCTATGAACAATAGAGGCACCTGTGCACTGCGCAGTTTTCGGTTGCAATGCCAACGCAAAGCAAGCTCCTCGACTCATTTCAGCGTATCACACCCTTGCGCGAGGATTACAGTTTTGTGTCAGGTTTAGAGTCAAATTCTACTTTTTGTACAATTTGTTGCTTACTAGGTTCTGCAACTGAAATTTTGCGAAGCATTTTGGATGAAACATTACATTGCAGTACTCGAAATTTAAGAAAAAGCCCCTGTTTGCCCATTAGGAACACACTAGGATTATTAAATGCCCGCCGTGTTGAGATGCAGTCAATGGCTATAGGGCTTGAATACCCTATAGGTCTTATTGTGCGCCTGTATTTCTCGTATTTTGCTATCTGACAATGTTTTGCAAAAGCCAATCTCGTTTCCAGAGTCATCAGTCCCTTGACCAGCGGTCGGGAAAGAGAGACTCTGGTCGAATCCAAGAAAAGGCCGTATTTGATTAGCTGTTCAAAACGGTTTAATGTCCTGCCATTTGTCAAATTCTAAACTAAAAAGTCGTGATTTCTTCTGGATTTTTATCCATACAAGGTTGAAGATAATCTAGGAATAAATCTTTTTGCAACTTATCAGTTCCGTAACGTTTTTGTTTTTGAAAATACATCAATTTTCACTTGCGTGACACCAGATACTGAAATCTGTTATGATTGAAAAAATGTCTCTCGTTACTGTTTGTGATTCTCCGCAGTTTAAACGTTTCGAGTGAATTAGGAGATCTGTTTGTACTCATGTGTACTGTCATGACAAGGTGAACTTCAGTTGTTTTGTTGATTTCTAACCGCCTCCCCCCACGCACGCGCAGTTACTCAAACGGAACCAGAGTTTTCTGGTTCCGGTTTTGGATTCTTCCAGAGCCGCTCGTGCCCGTTCCCGCCGGACAAGGGTAACGGAGGCTCTGGGAACGAGATTGTGCAAAAGCTAGAGATATTCAAAACTCGGGAAAATGCGCAGCTGCGGAAAATTAATTATTAACTTCACACTACTAACATTGACATTAGAAAACCGACTAGTATGTAGGATGCTGCTTATGAGTTATTCTTTTTTTTGATTTTTGGCTGGTTTGTCCGTTGTTTTTTCCTCAGGCAACCAACCAGTCTTAAGTCTCGGACGACCGCTAATTTTGAGCACTGCTTTCATTGTGTAACTTTCCCTGCTAGCAGAGGTCCCTTTTCTTATGCGTTCGCTGGGCTGACGAGTACGGGAGAAGAGATCTCTGCCATGGCTGAAAACTCACTGTGTTGAGCATGCGCGGCGGTTACTTAGCGACCAAATCCTCACGTCCAAGGTCGTGGACGGCGGTTGAATCAAAGTGAGTTTCGACTCGTGGCAGAGGTCTCTTTTCCTGAAATCGTCAGCCCAGCGAATGCAAAAAGAAGAGAATTGTCCTTAGTATACTTGTCTTCTCCCTTTCAGACTGGTGCTAAGGCGACACTACTGTTTGGCTATCCGGATTTGTGATTACCTCAAGATTCCCAAGGGGGAGGGAGCAAGTCGCATTCTTGGACATTGGGCTTGCTATAAGGTAAGGCTAAGCGTGACATTGCATGCTGTGCGATTTGGTCAAGGATTCTTCTCTTGAGCTACTGGACTCTTTTGGAGAACGGGCAGAATATTCTGAACATTAAGGTGATTTGATTTCTTCAGATTCGGTTTCAAATTTTCCTGGCTCCATCAGGCAAGTCTGGTCCTTTGTCAGTGAAGGACTTCGGAGGTCGTAGGTTTGAATCCGGCCTTGGACTCTAATTTTTCAGTCATTCTTTCGCGCCGTTGCCAACTAGAAACCAGCTTATCGGATATCTTTTTATTTGAAGGGACGCGTTATCCCACCCTGCGAACAGAGCCTCTCTAAAGCTCGGAAGAGAGCGAGAAAGAGAGGCTCTGCAGAAGTCATGTCAAGTCTTTTAAGTCGCCCGCACCCAAGTTTCAGGGCTAGTCACTCCAGTCAAACCGGTTTAGGCAGCGCGCGCATCATATTTTCAACAAGTCGAAAGTCAAAATCGAGCCTCCAGTACGAAAATCAATATGATGTCTAGGAGTGTGATTCAGACTTGGCCTGGCTTTGAGACTGTCTCCGAGCAAGGGTTTGCACATACTCAGAGGGTTGTCCAATACTCCGACATAATGAGATTCATGGCACGTCACAATAGACATCACAAAGTGTCCCCCAACCTTAATCCTCAAAAAAATAGTAACAGTTTTGCGAGACTTAAAGAGCGGGACACTTTGTGACACTTTGTGATGTCTATTGTGACGTACCAGGAATCTCATTATGTCGGAGTATTGGACATGTATGTGACTTTTTTGTGTATCTTCTAGCCGAAGAGGTATTTTCTAATGCAATGTTTTCGCAAATCGTGATTTATTGCAAGAGTGGATCGTGGGGATTTCATAGACTCCCACAATCTCGACCCCAGAGCTCTTCTCTTGACGGATGGAGAGAAGGGCTCTGGGGAACCCTGAAACAAAGTGTCTTCTCATTGGCTTTCGTGAAGAACAATCAAAAGCGTCTCTAATTGGTGTATTTATGTTAGCACGAGGAGTGAGCAGGCGCCGTAAGGTTCAAATAGCCAATTTTTGGCTACAAGAATTCTACGACGCATGTTCTCCTACATAGAGTTTCCCAGAGCCTTGGGTCGATCCGAGGCTCTGGTAACGCGAATAAGACTCCCAGCACCATCCAGAAGTAACAAAACCTGGGATCCAACAGCAAATAAATCATACTGAGTTTCAGGCTTTTTCTCCACAAACATGCGCGCAAGAGCCCGTTGTAGGCTGGGAAATGCTGCTTTTTTTTTTTTAAACAATCCTCCTCTCAAACTCGTTTTTCATGCGTAACAGGTTCAGCAAGCCAACGTTGACGATGAAGAGATCGCTCGCGCCATCAACTCTAAGCTTGGAGAGACGCCTGGAATATCGTACTCAGAGATTGCTTCTAAGGCAATTGACTGCGGGAGAACACATCTTGCTATCAAGGTCAGTGAATGCAAAAGAAACACTAGCCAACACTACCAGTGATGGGGAGTTTAAGAAACCACGACCGCTATGGCGACGAAAACGTCACCTCAAAATATTGAGGTTTTTTAGAGTATTTCAAGGCTGTTCCATGTTGTTTATGTTATACGTTATGGGGGAAGTATCCAATAAGTGGATTGGTACGGACGAATTTGAAGTAAAGAGAGAGAATGAAAAATTCACTGCGATGTGTCCACTTTGTCCTCAAAACCTTAAAATGGGACATTTCAAGTTGTTGTTTTGGCGAGTGCGGGAGCTCTAGAAGCTTACAAAAATGCGTGCAGCACGTGCAACACGATCATTTTTCCTCTTTTTAACCAATAATATACTGCTTTTAACCAATATTAGTATAATTACATAGTTGATTATTGAAAGTTCTCTGCGCTGATTGGTTGCACTTGAGGTGGTTATTAACTACTTAATAACCGAGAGTGAGGTCGTTACGGGAAAATCTCAAACTGAGGCCTTGCCGTATTGACCGAGCGATAGCGAGGTCAATACGGTAGGCCGAGGTTTGAGATTTTCCCGTAACGACCGAACGGTCGAGGTTATTAAGTTGTTTATTATAGGGCACCAGCAACAAAAATAAAGCCAACAAGCCAAAGCTGGCGCAGCGGAAGTGATCATTACATCCGGTGATGCGCGCGCTTCACTGTTCATTCATCGTTTCAAATCGCAAAAATCGCACTTTTCGTACCTTTTTATTTTGTTTTAGCCCGTTGTTTTGCACTTTCTTGAGATTCACCGCTGAAAATTATACTGAAACAATTATTCGCCTCAGGCTCAGTGAATATTGGGGAATATTTACCTCGACTACATCTCGGTAAATATTCACCATTATTAAAAACTGGATCATTGGATAATGCAATTCGAGAGTTTTGATTGGCTAAGCCATCATGGGTTATGAGCCATTATACCATGATCTACAAACACGGCAAGCATATGCGTGATTTTTTGGGCCTTTTTATTTTTATTGTAGTCTAGTTTTCTATATTTTGGGGGCGTTTTTAATAAAACAACCATTCCACTCGCGCTTGTTGAATATGAGATGATTATAGCCAACTCGGCGCTACGCGCCTCGTTGGCTATCTATCTTCTCATATCCAACGCGCGCTCATGGAATAATTGTTTTAAATATTCGCTTCGCCTTCGGCGAATAATTGTTAAATATCAGGGCTTTATGGCGTTGTCGTTGCTGTAGCCGTCGTCGTTTCTTAAACTCCCTGTTGATAAAAATGCGCGCTTTGGGGGCAGAAAATAACTCATACATGGCTGTTTTGCAAAACTTTCAACCCTTGCCGTTAATTTGAGTGGCAGGTGGGATGCAGACGTGAGTTCTTTTGATCGATGGACCATGACTTGTAGTGGATTTTCCCTATTTCTAAGAAATGTTTTTGCATAACGTTGATCATCATTTGGAGAAAATTGCCTCCATATGAGCCCAGACATACCAAATTTTCATCTCGGCGCATTAAAAGGGAAATTTCACTGTTCTGGTTGCACCTGGTCAATCAAAATGCCCGGCAAAAGATCCCAAATTAACCTTTGCACAAAACCCGTGTCCTTGAAACTCTGAAGAAAAACGAATAGAAATCCTTATTTTATTCCACGTAACCTGCAAATCATGTTTATTACTTTAAATTCAATTTCTATGTAGCAGAATTGTTCTTTCGTCGCTTTTGCATATTCCCTCCGAATACCATTCCTCGTCGCTTTATTTTGGAAGGAAGACTTAGAACCACTGCTTCAAGACATCATGGCAATCTGAGAAATGAGATGTTACAGTAGCTTATGCGTCACTGTAGATCATTGCGAGACTCACAACTGAGGAGCAAAGAATACGTTAAAGCCCCTGTTACACATTGAAACAAACTTTTAGCTGAAACTTATGTGCAACGGCGCTGCAAAAAAAATTTTTTAGCAGGCGTTGCACTGTCCAAAATAAAAAGGTCGAAACTCATTCGGGAACGCTGAAACTGGTCTCGAAATATTGTTCCATGGCCTTAGCCAGTTTCTGATTGGCTAACGCAGCGTAGCGTAACAAGACCGAGCGAGACCAGTTTCACGAAGTGGTGGTACACGGTGAAACCTTTGTTTTTGTCACCACTGCGATTGCTGCGAACGTTGCAGAAGTAGAAAGCGGCTATACTTTTCGTGAAACGTCTCTCGCAACGGAAGTTCAAATTTTAAAAAGAGTTTCATGAAACCGACCATGTTACACGGTACAATGCGTAACAGCGGCTTAACTTCAGTAATGTCAAAAAATCCAATTGTCAAGGAACTATTGTTGGTGTTTTGTACATAGTGGACGTGTATAGGATCTTTTAATGACGGAAGCGTCTAAGTGTTGAAATGTGGCTTCGTTGCTTTTGGTAGTTGCTAGATTATGAAGCAAAGGCCGCTGACCAAGTTCCACTGCTCATGCGCATGGACAAAGATGACCTGGCATTGGAGAAAGCTATTATGAGTGGGGATACTGATTTAGGTAGCTTACTTGGAGGCCATCACTCTGCCTATTACTTTCCTTTACAAGCATTTTTTTTCCATTTGAAATCCACAAGTCCATTTTAGTAACAAGTTTCATGAATTTTCTTTTCTCTCTCTCCCCAAGAGAACGAGGTGAGGGAGCGAATCGCAGTATCCCATGATAATTATCGGAAATATATTTTTGGATCGCACCCATGCTGTGAAGCTTATTTTTCTGTTATTATCATGACATCTAAAGCCGTGTTCACACTCAACGTTAATTATGATCAACGGAAGTATAATTAACAACTATTCACCAAAGTGGAGGTGGGTAGCGGTGGATATTTACGCTAGCCAACCGACACATTACAAAAAATTAATTTGGATGTTTTCTTCACTTGTCACGGATGCAAATCGGGACGCCATTGTTTCCTGAGTTGCTCAGAGGTAAATAGCACAGGATATTCGGAGTTTGACGAGCCAATCAGCGCCCGCGTTCAACGCTATCCACTGTTTTTGTATATACTAATTCAGGCTATCATACTCCATTCGATTTTATTCAATTATACACCTTATTCCAAAATGGCCGCCATTTAAATATTCTTTTGTTTTTATTCAAATTAGCCCTTGATGCCTCGTTCTTAAGCTTAAAATTCAAAAGAATATAACAATAACATCGAAGTGTGAGACAAATTTGGCGCCGTATCGCGTGGCTGCCACGATCATCATCACCATGCTTGAGGCGAGGAGAGAATCAAGGATAGCTTCTGAGAACAGAAGATGACAAATCCAAATCTTCGCTCCATAAAGCGATTAGGAGTTTCGTCTGCTCATACCACCACGTGTTCGCCATTCTGTTCAATTACGCACTGTAATTACTTCAAACAACCCCCTCTCAGGGACTGAAATTAGTTGATGTGAACCCATTTTATATTTAATTATAATTCGATTATAATTCGATCACAATTGAGACCTAATGTGAACACGGCTTAAGACATGCCTGATTCTTCTTGTCATACGAAAGCCGATTTCAAAGAATTTTTGGATTATTGATTAATATTTCCAGAGCTCTTGAAGTGTTCATTGTTGTGTTCTGACCTGTGTCAATTGTTCACGGCTACAAAATGTGACACTATATAACGCTTATATTCATCCAATAATTTCTGTCAATATTATTGGACGACTGATGTTGTTGCGTCGACTACCAAGAGTTATGAACTTGCAGCTAACATCTCCAAATACCGCAATGATATTCGACACAGGTTAGGTCGCGCATTCAAGAGCTCTTCAAATGTGCACTTCCTTTGTAACACGCTCGTGGAGTCCGTGCATTACGGACGTTTGCGCATGTGTGGTCGAAGATGAAAAAACGTGTATTTACGAACTGCGCAAACGCTCCCTCAATACCACATTCATACCAGTCTTCCCAAAGCTTTTGGACTCAACAATTGGCCAGCTTCCGTAGTATTTGATATTTATTTTCAGTTTACATGGTTGTGATGCACCTGAAAGATAATTTGACTCTTGGCGAGTTCTTGATGGCCATACGTTACCGTCCTGTGGCCCTTAAGCTATACATCAAGGTGAGTCTTGGGATCCTGTGGCATTCTACTTAGGGGAGTAGTTTTTGTGTGTGGCTTTGTTTTAAGCTTTTTCAAGAGTTAGTACTGAGAATATCAGGTTTTTAAGGAGCTATGTTACGTTACCCGTAAAACTGATGAGATGTGGTCGATACCTTGTCAGCCTCGATTTTAAACTTAAAATTTGTGACATGGAATTCTTCAACTGAGAAAAGCGTCTTCAGTTACAAGACAACTTAAGTCTGCTACGAGTCTTGAAGGCCTATCAGGCCGGCGCTTGTCTCCGGTTTCTATAGCATGAACGACTAGGAGTATTTCTACTCCCCCCTGGAAGGGATGGCAGTCCATCGCAGGGTTACCCCTAGCATTAGATTCGCCGGTACCCATTTATACACCTGGGTGGAGAGAGGCACCGTGAGAGTAAAGTGTCTTGCCCAAGAACACAACACAATGTTCCTGACCAGGACCACTCGATCCGGAGTCCAGCACACTGACCATGAGACCACCGCGCCTCCCACATACAAGACAACTTAGACGATTAGAACAAAAAAACACCAATATCCTAAAGGGGTCATGGAGAACTTGAAACTGGACTATTGGGGAAACTGAACAGAAATCAAATCAATTCAACTCATATGAAATCGTTGATTGGTTTTTGAGAATCGGGGAAAACTGGGAGTACTCTCGGAACAGAGTGGAGAACCAACGAACTCAACTCACAGGTGACGTCAAAGTCTGGGAGTTTGAACCCAGGCTACATTGGATGGAGCCGAGTCGTCTCAACACTGCGCCATCTCTGCTTCCTTACAAAATCACAAGAAGGACTCAGAGAATAAAATACGAGAGAAAAATGAGTCACGAATCTTGTTTAGGAGAAAAATCGCCTCTTTGCTGAGTGTCATTGAAAACTATTTCTTTGTTCGCCAAGGGGTAAAGAAATTTTATTGATTGATTGACTTTGCGCATTTCTAATTCTACGTAATCCAAACCCTGCTTCGTTTTCTTTTTTTTTTTTTTTAGTATTGTAAGGATCAAGATCGCCGCACTCTTGTGGACTTGTTCTATCAGGATGATCAATTTCTAAACAGTGGAAACGCCTTTGTACAAGACAGCTACGATGAGAGGGTATAAACATAAAAACCCTCCTTTTTCTATTTTACTGATTTCATTTATATTTCATTTAACAAAGATTTCGGCTGAGCGTATCCAACTTCTAAAGAGAGTTCAGTGCTTTCCAAAGGAAGTTGAATGTGTTTTGGATGCAAAACTGTTACATGTATTTTGAATAGTCGGAATTCAGAGTGAGATTTTTCCTTTCACTAGTTCACATCGTTGGCGGTGACCACAATGGAATTGAAAGCCCGATCATGAAGTAAATTTTCATGGCAAATTGTTTCACATATTTTTCGCAAGTAGTGTTTTTGTTATATTAACCTTCATTTGCCTTAAATGTAGACGCTGGAGGCCAAATTGAAAACACTATCCAAAGCACAGATGTCGTACCAGCAGGGAGGCTTCCAGTTTTATGCAAAGGTATGTTGTTTGCTGCAAGAAGCGTTTCAATTTTTTTTTTTTACTCGACGAATTGTGTTCTTTTTGTTTATTTTCACGGTTCATTGTGAATGGTCTAAATAACGTGCATGGCTAAGAGGCCATTGCAAGCTGTGATGATGTGAGATGACATGAAAAACTTTCTGATTGGTTGACATGGTTCCAAGTGGTTTCTATATTATTATTATTAGTATCATCATCATCATCATCATCATCATCATCATCATCATCATCATTATTATTATTATTATTATTATTATTATTATTATTATTATTATTATTATTATTATTTAATACCGGTACCCGTTTTTCTAACTGTTTTTTTTCTCTTACACAACGGACGCCACATTGACTTCTGTGTGCACTGTCGTGACCACATGACAGGGCAAAAAAAAACATAGCAAACAAATCGCGCTTGAAAACTCGCCGGCTTTCATAGCCAGTCTCCCTCCTCTATGTTTTACAGGCAGCAGAAGAACAAATCAAACTAATGGATTATCAGGAAAAACTGGAGGAAAAATACAGAAAAACATTCCTGGATAGTTCCCTAAGTGATACCATCTACCAGGTAAGGTAAATACAAAGTATAGATTCTTTATGTGACAATATAAGCAGAGGGTCTCTTTAAACTGATTTAAAATGGCGAAGCTTAAAATTTGCGAATAGAGTCCTAAAGTGTGCCAGCGAAAAGATAATAATTGGGGTATGAAAGAACAACGTCCAAAAGCCCTAGTCGCCAACAATTAGCATTTCAGGGCAAAAAGTCTTCGAGATATTAGCCCAGTTAGGCTCTGATGACTCCATACAAATCCTTCTAAGTTTGATTCAGTTCATAAGATTAGGAACCGAGTCAAATTTAGAAGGATTAGTATGGAGTCATCAGAGCAAAATGGGACTAGTGTCTCCGAGACAATTTGCCCCACAATACCAGTTTTTGGCAAGTAGGCCTTCCAGATGATGTTCTTTCAAAATATCCCAACAAATCCCATAATTTCAAAATTTAATTTTTATGACGTCATCACTTTAAAAATTCCATAAGTAATCGAAGTAAGTTATTGTAATTTACTGCATCGCTCTAAGAGTTTTTGGAATGATTATGTGGTATAGTTGCCAAACCAACGTTGCTAATTTGTCGCGTAGGAGAAGTCGCGTATAGGAGGCCTGTAGACTAATAAATCTCCGTATTTAAATTGCAGAATGATTACAGAATGATCATTCCGCATTGGGACTTACAGAAATATACAATAGGCTATTGCGCTACTTGAACAGTTTGTTCTTAGTAAACCCTGGGTTGTTCCAGTCTGTTGTGGGGAAAACGAATAATATTGTACATGTAATTTCAAATAAATCGCTTCACTGACCGTCACGCTGTTTTATAAATTGAAGCTTCAATTTTGTTTGAATCGAACATAGCTTTAACCAAACTCCGCCCTCCACATCAAGCTCTCAAAGCCATTTCGGTACTCGCCTAGGGGTTCTTCATGGCCCCAATTATGACTGGTCTGATGATCCTAACATCTTTGCACTTCCAAATCCCCTTCCTCTCCCTTTTGAGGTCCTGGCCTCGGTTGTTCAAAAGGTGCATAACGCTATCCACCTGATAAATCGCTATCAAGCGGATAAACACCAGCAAAACCAATAATTTATTGAATAATCCATTGGACAGCGCTATCGACCCTTTGAACAACTGGGGCCTGATATTTATCGATGTTTTCCATCTCCTCGCTACCGATCCTGATGTCAAGTGGGCACGCAACGTCTATGATGAGGCATTTTCTGATCACCTTGTAGAATAGAAAAACATCAGGCCTGTTAAACTCGATCGTTTGGTCTGCTTGGCTATTAAAGTCCTAGAGTATCGTCCTTTGATTGGATTCATTCATCGGTGTAGGGACCAGTTTGGGTACCCCAAATTGTCGCTGTCAAAGCCAAGCTTCTTGCAAAGCCTGGTTTTATCAACGGAGTTGATAATGTAAATTGGCCACCGTACAGAGATTCTAAAAGCTGACGTTTCGAGCGTTAGCCCTTCGTCAGAGCGATTGGATTCGCTCTGACGAAGGGCTAACGCTCGAAACGTCAGCTTTTAGAATCTCTGTACGGTGGCCAATTTACATTATCAACTCCGTTGATAAAACCAAATTTTTGTATACTACTTCCCCACCGACGCAGCACCACAGTTTCTTTAGAAACTGCCCCTTCATTCTTGCAAAGCCGCCAGCGTATCACCTGAGCCACCCCAGTTCTTATGACACTTCAGTGCGAGCTTCTTGCATTCCGCCGCTATATGTCCTTTTTCTCTCCTTCCTTTCTCCAAAAAGAAAAATAGCCTTAATTAATTGTTCAAAATCCGTTATTCATCTTTGCCATCCACAGCAACAGAAGACATTAAATAGCCTCGGTGCCAATATACAGTCTCATTTGAACAAAATATATGATTATTTTGGGGTTTTTATTGATTTTACAAGATTGTTTAGCAACCAGAGAAGACAAACAAGTTTTTTTTCGCTTTTTTTCTTAATAGTGCGTGCTTGAAGGGGACCTAAAAGTTGCTGAGCAACTGAAGAAGGAATTTAAAGTCCCGGATAAAAGGCACGTGATTTGTTTTTGATGCGAGTCGAGCACCACAGATGTCGTACGTTGTACACCTTATTCCAAAATGGCTGCCATTGCATAGGTTGTGTGAAGACGAGTTAGAAGGGAAAACAGATCACTTCCGGTTGCCGTCCACGTCTCAAAAACGCGCATGCTGAAGCTCCCTAAAAAAAGGCTTGTTAGACGGGGCCTACGGTTTAACGAGAAGACTAGACAGTCAAGCCATTTGCAGATGTCAGTAAAACAGTACCGCCATTTGCAGATGTCATTTCAAAAGTAGCACTTTCTCCTCAGTTATATGAAGACCCTGAGTGTCACGGTGTGTCCGGCCTGAGTTTTGTTCCCGCGACCTCCCACACAGTAGTCCG
>OX421451.1:32998394-33008394 GCA_949126865.1 Montipora capitata
CATATTATCTAGTGGTAGTTAGCTTTCAATAGCGTTTTCATAAATAACTCAAGTGCTACTACTGACATAGTTTTTTTCCTATACTGTTAAATGGGTAAGAAAATTTAATGGGGTTTTTCGAAATTTGAAAAAATGTACGTCTTGGTCATCGAATTGATTTTTAAGATATTTTTCCAAAAACTGAATTTTAGAGGGTCTTTTCGCAGTTCTGTGCCGTTACCATAGCGAAAACTGCAGACTTGGGGACAACCTTAAAAATTGGCTGACAATAGTATGATACAAATATCAAAACGTTCTCCTACTGAAAGGGTCGGCAGTGTTGTAATTTTTTTTTCCAGTGGAAACCCAATGTTACTTTCAAAGCCCTTTTGAGCCTCCTTAAGTTGAGTTGCCCGTGAAAACTTCCCAGACAAGCATGGCGATGGCGTGAGAATGTGTATACAGTAAACACCCGCACATAAGAACTCTGATTTCAGGCTTCAGGCTGATCGTGTTCTTATTTGAGGGGTTATTAGTGAGAAATTAGCCTGAAAGTGTTCTTAAAATGTTCTTAAAATTGGTTTCAGAAATACTTCAAATTATACATTACTAGAGGTGTAATTAACATACGATGCTTTCTTGTTTTGTCATGGTTCTCAATACCATGGTACTTTGATATGAGTTACTGTACTGTATTGTTTCCTTATTCAAATACCATTTCCCTTTATACCAAGAACATGTTTTATTTATCAGGCTGAATTTGTTCTTATTTATATGGTGCTGCTTTATTGGCCAAATTTCAGCCTGATGTTATTAATCCACGTGTTCTTGTATGCAGGTGTTTACTGTATTTGATTTCGTGTTAATCCATGTACATTTTCCTCTATCATGAGTGCCAGGCATATGCTGATAAGGCGAAAATTGCAAACACAGATCCCCGTTTCGTGTCTTCTATGTCACGGCGCGAAATACAGAAGTCTTTTTCGGTTGTCATTTCTTGCTAATCCTAAATGTGTATTTTTCCCCGTGTTTTAACCCCAGCCATTTTTTGAGGCTTGTCTGGAATTTAACAGCAGAGTCGAAGCAGAGAAGTACGTCTCTCGAGTTCTCCCTGAGAACAAGGTGGCTTGTTACGTCAAACTCGGGTGAGTTCATTTCATCGCACAGTATATTCTTTTCTCGTATTTCAGATGTGCGAGTTCCCTTCTGAAGAGAAATGATTAGGAGTAGAATGCTTTTAGTCGTACTTTCTGTCAAAAGGCTTGGTTTTTTTTGAGATGAATTAATATTAGGATCTCATGCCCACCGCACAGATTATTGCGTCAAATGATTTTGGCTATCTGAACTAGTATCTTTGCATAAAAATTCGTTTGTTTAATTTAGTCTCCCCAATAAGTAGAGCTCTTGTGCTCATCTACATATTCTCAGAGACTTTAAGTTAAAGTGGTTTTTTTCAGTTTATGATCACCGTACCCTGGTTTGACCAGTTTTGTAAGACGTTGTTTTGCGCACGGATTAAAACCCGAAAAGTAGATTTCAGCAGGACAAGGGATTTTATCCAATCAAACAAAGACAGTTTCACCCGTTTCCATTGTATGCAATTCCCACAAGCTACATGTTGATGTGAAACGCTCAGTCTTGTTAAGGGGAAGTCGAAATTAAGACACTATCTTGTCATGGCTGTTCACTTGTATTCTTGTTGAATCTTTCGGGGCTCGGGAAAGCACACTCTAGCCCGCCAAGTTTACACACGTGTGTTTAAACCATCATGGAGTAAGAGTTTTATTTACGTATACCGTGTAGCAGTGTTATTTTGCGGATTTTGCGGATGGTACTTGATCCGCAAAAATAAGTTCCAAAAGAAAAAAACATCAGCAAAATTAAAAACCGCTAAAATTTACTCCCATAAATATAATTAAAATCAAAGCAAATTAACTCAGATGAAATAAGTGGAGAAAAACGTCGCGGAGCAGTGTAGCGAACTAACAAATTCAACCCACATCGGACGCTGACTACGGAAATTGAACCTGGACACATCGGTGGTAGGTGCGAGTGCTCCCCGGCACCACTTCGCTATCTCTTTTCCCCGAAACTCGTTTGAGGCATGACTTTCAGATCAAATTACATTTTTCTTTACGACTCCTTCAAGACAAAAGAATATTAGCTGTTGCCAAATAGTTTCGTGATCTTTGCCAGTTTTGACTTTGTGGTGGAAGCTAAAAATAAGATAATTTAGCTGATTTGTTTTCTTGGGTTTGGTTATCTTTCCCACAGGAAATACGAAGATGCTGCGGAGACCGCTTTTGCTCAGAAAAGCGAGGAGGGTCTGGATCTAGTGCTTGGAAAATGTTCGAATTCAAATCGTCCCCTTGTCAACCGCATTCAAGAGATGAAAGGTCATCTTCGTCAACGGCGATAAAGATCATATTACCAGCATCCAATTTCGATCCACCAATTTTCAACATATATATGTGCCCTAGTAAACCAACCAAGTGCGTGTGAGCATATTACCTCAAGATAATAGCATGCTTTTTTATTTCGAGGGCAAAATGCGGGAGGGAAGGTACAGCATCTTCTGCAATGTAACGCGGTGTAACGCGTGACACACCAATGAGACTAGAGCAGAACATCCTGCGGAATGATTGTGATATGATGCAATAAATTGAACAACAGTGAGCTGATCTGGGCAACCAAATAAATGCAACAATTTGATGCAATCAGTGGAACACTAATAATTATTGTTTTAAATAACGCAAATTTGTATTGAGAGTAACAGGATTTAGTTACAATTTATAAATTTACAATAAATAGTGTTTGGAAATTTAGCTGTTAAGAGGGCACCCTGCGAGCAGAGCCTCCTTTTATCCTTTTCTTTACTGAGGAGGAGAAAAGGAGGCTCTGCCTGAATCGCGTCAACTCTTTGAACTTCTGGTCTAGTCAATCTTGTTTTCCCTCGTCAAACTGGTTTTTCCAGTGCAAGCATTCGTTTAGTGATAAAACCGATGGTTATAATTGAGCCCGCTATACCGTGAAAAACTGAGATGGCGGAAACATCTGGCCTATTAGGCTTGGGGTCGAGACTGTATCTTGGCAACATGCAGCGCATACTCATTAAAGATCTTTCTCGATTCATACAAAGTCTTTCTCGAGAACGCCGAAAGAAAGGCTCTGCTAGCAGGGTGTTAACAGGGCTACCACTAGTAGAAATTCGTTTGCATTAATTTATACCACACGCAGTTACAAAACCCATGTACAAAACACAAGGACACACAATATACACATACAAGGACGGTATCAAACCTGTTAAATATGAACTAAGTGAATGATGAAAGTTAAGAGGCTTAACTAAAAAAAGGCCTTCTTTACGAAATGTGAAGCCTAGGATGAACTCCTGTCAACCAACACAGTCTTTCGTTTACTGAACGGAAACAAAACCACTTTGATGCACTTTGAAAGTTCGCTGAAGGTGCGGTTTGACGAACATAAGTGCTTAAGTTCCTCCACATTAGAACTGTCTCCCCCTGATGGGAGTTCCATTGCCTCCAAATAGATAGCCAATACTCTTACATTAATTAATTAACGGTGTTGATCTTTGACCACTGGTTCCCACAGGCTCTCACTACTCTCGACACTAGTGTATTTTTTTTTTCTTTTGTTAAAAGTTTCAAATAAATGTATACAATTTGACGCGCGGGTTAAAGCCGGGCGAAGCCGGGGAAAAGTAATCCTCGTATTTATCTGGACACTTAAGCAATCGTCTCACATGGACCGTCATTTAAATTGGAAAAAATCATATACACGAGCTCACAAAGAAAAGATCTAGGAGCATGCACAGGTATACTTTGTAAGCTTCGCCGCTTTGTTATTTCTAAATAAACTTTTTCCCGTCCTGTTGTCCCCACGAACTATGGAGAGTTTAGGATATGATTGAAGGGAACTTAAATTTGGAATGAAATTGATAAAAAAGCTCAACTTAACAGGCCACCTGTGACGATTAGCCCCTATGGTTATTACTGGTAGCCAGCTTTATTTTATAATTCCGTCTTATGATGGCCCCTATTGTAATTTTTCTCGAATGAGTGAGCGGAGTGTAAACAAATTGTTGTTGTAGATGTTGCCGGTAAAATCCGTTTTCAGGTTGAATCCGTTTTTACCAAGAACAAATTGGTGATCCTCATTTTACCTGCAATGGGTTGTATATGCGCGCATGCATCCATATGAATTGAAGAAACTTTTTTGGAGCCTAAATTAAGCCTATTCTTGGTTTGCATCCACGTGATGAGACGGCCATGTGGTTGCACATGACCCCACAAGTTTTGCATAATAATAGAGTCAAATTCCTAAAAGACATTTTACTGCATTGTTCTGTGACGTCAGCTGAAAACCATCAATAGAGAGAAATTAGACGTTGGTTAGGATTAGTTTGGTTATTACATATGGATGTCTTGAGCTTGAGCTTTGAGCATGTTCGTCGTTGTAGTGTAGTGGTGAAGACACAGGACTACCGAGCTGGAGGGTCCGAGTTCGGACACCGGAAAGTGTATAGTACAGTTCTTTGTTGCTTTATTACGTTGTAATGTTAAGATTGAAGGAATAAGTGTATGAAACCGATACTGAGAGCTTGATGGAGGGTATAGGTGTTTTCAATCCTTTTGGGGGTGGTGGAGTGCATATTCAACCATGATAAAATGAGGATCATCAATTTAACCAAGGTAAAAACGAATTCAACCTGAGAACGGATTTTACCGACAAGATAGACACCTGAGAAATTTAGGTGCGTGGCTTTGATGGGATTCGAACAATGGTCTCTGCGATGCATTAATGGAGTCATTCATAGGGAATACAAGCCCAAAAAATAGGCCTTTTGCAGCTTGTGATCACATGGCACAATAAGTTGCCTCGTTTTAGATGTCCCAGTGAGAAATTTGCGTTCCAGTATGGCAGTTTTTGTTCTATGTGAGCACTAAGTTTTCCTGGGAAAACTGGTTGACACTTGCAGGGAAGGGTGGAACATCATGGGAAACAAGGGGTCATTTCTATTAGGACAAAGAACTCCTTATTTGATTTCCCGAGTCTTCGATTTCTCGGACCAACAACCCTGATGTATACGCTGTCCATCCTCCATTTCTTATGAGAAAATCGGACATTAATATGAGCACCTTTTCTTTATTATCTCTTTCATCTTTTTATTGGTTGTCAGTCCAAGATAAATCGATATTTTTCATCTTGTTCATTTAATTCAAAATCAAAATTGATTAGTATTTCTTCAGTTGTTTCATATGATTTGTTGCTTATGCATGTTTACAGAAGCTTTTCTTATCTTTGCTTGCCGTCTTCACACAGAAGAATATCGGGTGTCAGTTCATCTTCGTCGTCTAAGGCTAGGGTACGTCGATATTTTCAAAATCCACCTGAAATTGATACTTGTAGACGCATGATTTAATCCCTCCGCTATCGTTGTTCTCTAGCTGCTCGACGTACACGAACCCATCTTCGTCGACGGCAACGTCGGAAAAATTGGGCTCCTCACTTTCGGGGTATTCGCGAATAACACGGTACGTGCCGTCTGATTTCCGCTGATAGACTCCGCTAATTGAGTAATCAGGCCCGGAAGCAACACCGAAATAACGCATGGATGCTATGAAAAAGTTTTCGTTGCTATCAAGAGCGAGACCTCGCATCATTTGAAGACGTCTTTTATTGTCCTGGTCTTCCCATGTTTTTAAATCCTTGTGCTCCCCGACTATCTCTGCCTGACGCTTAACAGCGTAAGTTTGTGCGAGATCTGGGTTGTAGTCTTCTTCGGTTGGGTCGATTTCGATCGCAGCAAATCCCCAGAAATATTCCACAGGAGCGCTTTCATAATCTGGGTTGAGCTGTGATTCGACCAATAATTTCATTCCATCATTAGAGCAGCGAAGGCGAAAGTGCTCAAAGCTATTGAACAAGGTCCAAGTCTTGACTGGATTATTGAGGTCGTTGCAGTGGAAAAGTTCAATCTTTCCATATAGGGTCATGTATCCGAATAAGTTCCCGCAAACCACCACTGACTTTAAATTTCCAGTGCTTGCTAGTGACTGTATACGCTTTTTGCAGACGAGGTGTAATTGATAGTGTTTCCCGATCCTGTAAAGCAGCACATACTCTTCTTCAGTTACCGTAGCTACGCGAAAATCTTCATTCGTGCGTCCACCCACAGATACATCAATTGGATGGCACTGACCACCACAGTCGTCTGGTAAACTGTAAATCCTGGTGATTTTTGCTTTGTTTGTTTCCGTCAGTTGCCCATATCTGGTAACATATCCCCAAAACTTATTAGAATGCTCACCTATTGCAGCTAGCGTGAATCCTCTGGTGCCATCATCGCGACAATCCTTCTCCCCAACTTGCAAAGCAGGGAACTGGAAAAGCTCTATGATTGTATCAATGTGATCCTGCTGTTGATGACGCCGGTCTTTGAGATGTGGTTGATTCTTGTTTAGCTCCGAGCATTTTGCTTGAAAATCAGTATCGGTAGATTGCCATAGGGAGCAAATCTCTGACAAAGCATTCTTGTAAGCGTCCGCCTTTGCTTGTTCACTGTATGCATCCCTTTCTCTCGCTTGTTCATGGAATCCACTTTGAACTTTGTCCGAGTAGAGTTTCTTTCCTATCCCTTTGTTCTTAGCCGAAAAAAATTCGTCGGGTTTTTCTCTTTTCCACGATTTTACTTGATTCCGGGCATTTCTGTCTCGGATGTTTTCATTCTTGTATTTGAAGGCATATGCAAATAAGACCGAGATATAACCGTCTGTCTGCAGCTGGAAAATCTCCTTGATTAATATCCACGTGTTTTCAAGGGCTTTACGATGGTCATTAGGGTACAATCTTTTCTGGTTTCTGAGGTAATGCTCGACCAATCTTTCTTCCGTCACAAGTCTAGGGATGTTATAGAGAGCCTCCAGCACGTTTTTGTCCTTTCCGTTTTCCCCCAACGCTTCGTCGATGAAGCGTTGCAACTGTAACTCCTGGAGCAAGTCTTGCTGGTTACTCGGTTCAATGATTTCCAGAACTTCATTACGAAGATGGCTGACGTATTCTATTTGGTCAAAGTACCAGCTACGCTTAGACTCTTGCCAAATGTCGGCCACACTTGTCTGAAGCGACGAAAGGCCACTTTCAATATCGTCCACTCGTTCTTGGAGGTCGTCTAACATAGTCGGAAGAGGGTCACTACCACAGATAGTAGAAAAGGTGCAGATTCCTCCCTGAATAGTTGATGCCAAACTCACGGCGAGCCCTAGGACAGTTAGAACGCCAACGGCCCGTTTATCTCTGCCGAGTGACGGATTTTCTGCTTTGGTGGCATTTGTGTTTTCTTGCGATCTCGGCAAGGACTGGGAGGATGACACCAAAGACAGTGCCAGTAACAAAGAAAGTAGAACAACTCGAACAGCCGCCATGACTTGATGCTTGTAATTCTTTTCTGGCGCAAATAGAACGAAAGTTCCAATTTACTTTCATTTTATTAAAGTTTCGAACTCGGATATTGCGTTTCTAGCTTTCTCACTCTTTCACTCAATCTCGTTTAAGTTATCAGCTCATATGCCATATGGCCTAATACGGAAACTCATCGCGTCAAGTGTTGCCAAGCTGAAAAATCTGTTCTTGTCTTGGGGTTCCCATAACCCCAACCCCTTGTGACAGTCAACAACATATTGCAAACCATATCCGTGAGACTGGAACACAGTAGTTTATGTCACCTAGAACTTAATTCATCTATGCAGCTATTTTGTATGCTTGTCCCTCCCCCCGCACTCACTGCTCATCCGAAACATTGTCTGAGCGTGAGAGAGTGTAATTGCCCCCCCCCCCCCCCCCCTTGAAAAATCCTAGCTACGCTCGTGTCACCAAGGGCTGGGCATCTCAGCCTAGTCTATGCCCTTCTTTGACCGAGAATGAACTGGGGTAACTATCTCACCCATATTTCCATTACCAAACATAAACTGACTGTCACTGATGGAACTATTTCTTGCAACAATCCTGATTTTTACTTTTTCTTGCCATTCGTATCTATTACTTATCTATTCATAACCATTACAATTTTCTCAAATTTGATTGGTGCATGAACTACTTTATTTTTTACTAATTAGTGTGTAAGGTTGAAATCGGACAGTGAAGTCAGAAAAATGGCTGTAATCGGATACCTGAAATCGGACAGTTACATCAGCCAGTCATAATAAGTGCACTCAGTTTGATCCACCAATCACAGAATTTATCACAGTAACCATAGCAACAACCACTTACCCTACCAAACTGGGGATTTTCCAAAAGGGACAAATTTGTAACATCAGACAGTGAAAAAGGAATGACTTGGTGTCGTCCAATAGAGGTTTTGCACGACAGCCATGTTGCATGGCAGTAACAATAAAAATGTTTTCCATTAGAAAAAACATTTGTTCCCAAAGGAAAAAGAATCTCAGCAGGAAAAGAAAACAAACAGCGGTTACAAACATTTTCATTTTAAACTTGATGTTTCGTATGTTGCAACATACATCATCCGAAGTGACGGTTAAAACTGATACCCAAAATTTTAAAAAAAACTAGAGTGAGGCACTGGTGACTAGTTAAAAAGTGTGATAACGAAATCGTAACTTCCGGTAGTTGATACTTCCGGAAGAAATCAATAAAGAAAAAGCTTCTCACTACCAATGTTTTCATTAAGAGAGGGTTTTAAGTCACTGATTAATAGCGTTTCTTTAATTTTACACTGCAAGTCCGACTTTCCAGTTGCGAGGATTTCAAAATGGTCCCATTTGATGTTATAACCGGTAGAAATAGTATGGTCTGCTACCGCAGAGGCGTGGCCGACTTGTGTAAGAGCTTTGAAATGCTCGGACTTCCTGTCATGCAATCTTCTTTTTGTTTTGCCGATGTAGAAGGAATCACAGTCCCAACAACTGGCTTTGTATACTATTTTTGATCTTTGAGAACGACTGAAACGATCTTTGTAAGGAAAAAAAGACTTAACCCTACCTTCAATGCCCGTGTTAAAATGAACGGTTTCTCCCCTAAGTTAATGACGTGATATCGAATAATGATATCGAACAAGTTTCAGTATACCTAACTAAGCTTTTCTGCATGTTAATATCGTTACCTCATCTTTTCTAATACTTGCCACAGTTTCTTTAACCTTGTAACCGCTGTTTGTTTTCTTTTCCTGCTGAAATTGAAATGGCCAAAGGACAAAAGTATTCAAAAAGAATCTATTGTTCCTGCCATGCAACATGGCTGCCGTGCAAAACCTCTATTCAGTCAAAGCAAAGTAAAGTAACCATATTTAACGTCGATAACTCCCCCCTTTCCATCAGTGCTCCGTTTCACGGGCATTTAAAGCTACTTAGCTTCACGGTAAGGAAAGAAGTCGAAAGAAGGCTGCGAGATCTAGACCCGGGAATCGAACTTAGGACCTCTTGCACCAAGACCGCGCTCTAACCGCCTGTGCCATCCTTGCTCAAACTCGTAGTTAAACAAATCGGACTCCATTAAGTCCCATTACCATTATTTATACCACGCTATGCCTTGTCAGGATGAACAGGCTGTGCTCTGTATAGCACTAAGACGTCTGTAAGACGGTCACTGTGAACAACTATCTCCCGGCTGGAAGGTGGGGCTGTCCTAGCTCTGTGCATTTCTAGGATAAACTGTGATGTTCCCATCAATATTTCATATCCATTCTGATAACGCGTATTCCGCGAAGGAAAAAATACTTACCACAGATGCTTTAACCTTCAATGCCCGTGTTAAAATGAACGGTTTCTCCTCTAAGTCGATAACGTGATATCGAATAATGATATCGAACAAGTTTCAGTGGACCTAACTAAGCTTTTCTGTATGTTAATATCGTTAGCTCATCTTTTCTAATACTTGCCACAGTTGCTTTAACCTTCAATGTCCGTGTTAAAATGAACGGTTTGTTCACTCAAGTCGATAACATGACACCGAATTATTAATGATATCGACAAGCTCTATGGACTTT
>OX421451.1:33013394-33033394 GCA_949126865.1 Montipora capitata
TGAGCAACTGAAGAAAGAATTTAAAGTCCCGTAATATTTAACAATTATTCTACGAGGGCGCGCTGAATATGAAGTGATAGAAAACCAACGAGGCACATAGCGCCGAGTCGGTTATAATCATTTTAAATCCAGCAATCCCGAGTCGAATAATTGTTTTATTAAAAACTCCAGGATCAACAACTCTTCCGTCGATTAAAGCATCGACTTCTGCCTCAGTCAATTTCGGTCCAAAACGGCTTTTGTCGGCCATTTTTTTTCAAAAATGTTTTCAGCTCCCTTTATTGCTGACGCGTCCTTCACCATATAGGTAAATGAACTGATAGCCTGTGTCCGGCGAGCCAAAATTACTAGATAATTAGTTCTCATTCCTGAATACAGCAGTTACATCGTATAGCATGATCGTTTCTCTAACTTAACGATAATTGATAATCCCTAACTTACCCATAATAGACGCGCACTGAGGGACTTGTTTTGGACACCATATCGCCTCAGAGGTGCACCGTCACCTTCCATTTCTATCGACACAAAAACGGTGGGGATCGGGGAAAATGGCAAAATTGTTATTTCATCCTTGTAAGCAGGTAAGTGGTTGTTTTCTCTTCAGATTCTACTGATTGAAAGTCAGATCGTTGGCTGGAACTTGATGGGTTCTCCAAATAGCGCAAGTCCTTACGAGGTCCGAGTTTAACTACAAACGAACACGGAGGAAAGCAGGAGCTGGAACCTTTGTCGTTGAAGAGTGTAACCGATTCGATTCCCGTTTTTTGGGGCTGTTTCTCGTCAATAGTTATGTTTTTGGCGTCAAAAGTAGCTTTAAACTCAAGTCCTTTTATTCTAAAAAGCCAATGTTTTCTTACCATGCATTTAAGGGAAACCTCTACTCCTAGTAAAGAATACTTTTAACCTGGGGGACATAATGTATGCAATCAAGTTTGTTTGAAGATTTGTGTAAGAAAGTCCTTTTTTATCAGAAAAAATTAACTTTGCAATCACTTTTTTTTTGTTTTCTAATGTCAGGCGCCGCCACCTGTTGAATATAAATAAACCATATTCGTATTCTCAGTATTGGACTGGAACTACAGTCCCAGACATAATTGTTGGGACACTTCTGCCTCTTCCTTCCCTCTCAATGTTGGTGTGAAAGATTTGGCGACTGAACTGCGATAAACAACATTAAGAGGGGCAGGGAATGCACGAGAAGGGAATAGAAGATGTTGACATGAAGTGTCCCAACTATTTATGTCTGAGACTGTAGCTTGCAATGGAGGCTAATGCGGGAGAGTCTTTTCAAATGCAAATACTTTTTACTATATTCCCCCGCATTAGCCTCCATTGCAAGCTAGTTCCAGTCCAACACTGAGAATACGAATGTGGTCTATTGTGACGTGTCACGGTTGCCCTATAGACCCACTGCATAGAATGGCGCTGACATCTGAATAACAATACTTATACATCTTAAGTCTCGTGTTATTGCTTTTTAAACAATGGATTTCTCGTATATCTGTGAGGCTTAAGATGTATAGGTATTGTTATTCAAATTTACGTAGTGGGTCTATTGTCCTTACTCGAAGATCTTTTGTAACAATATAGCAACGTCAAAATTATGTTTATTCAGGTCTAAGAGTAAAAATGTTACTGAATCGAACATGTTTTACAAATAATTCATGATTAAGTTGGTATTTTCAAGTGTCCAGAACAGGTAATTATCCTTGTATTACTTTGAATGTAAGTATCCTAGTCCTAAAAGAAAGAATATGATTACGTCAGAGATGCTGTTAGTCCTATCTTTTATGCAATGTGAGTTTACTAAATAATTAGTTCTCATTCATTACGAAAAGTAGAAAGTAGAACGTATTACCATAACTCGCTTTAAAGAGAAGCTGAAGTCATAGTTCATATACTAGATGGACTGGTTACAAAACTCTGCAAACTTCAAAAGAGAGAATTAACAGTGACATCGCACTTCATGCTATAAACTTAACCGTGATCATGCACAATCTTTTGTCCTTGCTTCACAACTGAGTTTTTAACAAATCAATCGAAACTTTTGACTGGCTGTCTTTTAGAAAAACGGTGTGATTTGTGCATGGTCAGGACCAATACAGTGAAAAAAAAAAAAAAAAAAAAAAAAAAAAACAATACAAAGAAACTTCATAACCATCTCCATATATTAACTATGCTGAAATGGACTCGAGAATCACCAACTGGTTAGGCGAACTTCCTCTATGTAACTATTACAAAAAATAACGTGTTGATTTATGGTATTTAAATCCATAAAAAGAAAACTGCAATATTCTTAATAATTTTCAGCTGTTGATCTCGAGTGTGGGAGGAGTTTGGTAAGATATTCGGCCTGGCGATGATAATTCATCCTCAGCCGAAATCCCACCAATTGCAAGGTGTGGGATTGCAGAGACCCCACATTGTATCATGCCTCGTTCTTTTAAAAACTAAATTAATTTTTTGCAATCCCGCACCTCCCTCCAAAGTCCATGCCCGTTTGAATTTTTCAACTATTTGTTAAGAGCCCTTCTCACGGTTAGTTTTCCTCATTTGCATTACAAGGTAATCTAACGTGGATGCGAGGCGATTTCCGGTTAAAACTACAAAATAGCCCGAAATTGCCTCGCATCCACGTTAGATTACATGAGAAAAACTAACCGTGAAAAGGGCTACTCTTTAGGGGTATTTTGAATAATGTTGTGTCTAAAAAGGGTTACAAAATGTAAGTCTTCACTGTTGCACACAGCGTAAAGTAAACCAATGCGACGAAACGTTTATTTACAAAATAATTTGTAGTTGTTTCCTTCAATTTGAAGAAACTTCAAAAGCAAAACTTGTGAAGTTATTGAAATACCTGCTTAAATGCAAAAATAACGCGATTTAGTAAAGTCACATTTTAATTAACGTGGAAAAATAACCGAACGTTTCTAAGCTCTAACTCGACGACTCTGTCATCGTTCGTCGCTTGAACACCAAGAAAAGAAAAATAAACTTATTTACAATGAAGGACCTGGACTTGTCATAAGCTCCAAACCCTAGCTTCTACTTTGCAATCTGTGTACTGTATCCCACACCTCCCGGTTAAGACGGTGGGTTCCTGTCTAAGGGCCGATTTACACGCTACGATTTTTGTCGCATGCGACAAGCTTACGACAGGCCTACGACACCAACTGTTCCTTGTAAATCAAACCTACAACTCGCTCACGATTGTCGTGTACTGCAGAAGAAAGTGTCGTAGCATTTTAAAACACTGCGACAATCGAAAGTCATGTCGTACGCTTGTTGCATGCGACAAAAAATCGTACCGTGTAAATCAGCCGTAACAGAATTGGCTGTAATCCATGCAATCTCAATGCGCAGCCACGTAAAAACATTCCAGTCCCGAAAAGACTTTAAAACGTTTTAAAAATAAAAAGACGCTACAATTTTGAACTAACCCGCTATTCCGCAATCGTGATATGACCAGTACCCTTTTGAAATCATGTATCTTGACAAACCTCTCCCATCTAATTTAATAACCTCGTTAAGAAAGGCCATTTTGTTTCTCTTTGGCTTTTTAGAGACGAATGGTACATACGGTAGCTATACCAATCAAGACGTGTGAAAAGCACTATTCATTTTCTATGGTATAGAGTAAGGTGAACGCGAGTACATTTTGTGATTTATGGGCACCGGTAACGTTTGACAGTCAGAGTGTGCAATTTGAGAACTCTCAAAACATTGCGAGTGACCATAAATCACCAATGCACTAGGAAGTTCATACGATTGTTTGTTTGTTTGTTTGTTTGTTTGTTATATCTTCAACAAAATTACTCCATGGCTGTGTTTCCACAGGAACGTCCGTGTTGCCCTTTTTAACCTCTATTGCACTCTAAAACCTACTTACGCATTCGTCATTGCCCAATCAGAAACGCGATATTCTATTGAGTGTATAATAATTATTTTCAATTTTCATGTATATGAAACGTCTTGCTTTGAGGCTCACGATACTGGAAGGTAGCCCATTTGTTCGGCAAATCGAAAAAAAAACAAACAATTATTTTATGCAATTTGGAAGAAAGTGTCGTCGTATATATGGTTATACATATATACATGCGGCGAATTCAAATAAGGATACAATGCTCTTTTTCCTTTTCACAAACCTTACGCGTATATATATATATATAATATATTTACACAATAAATAGCTGATTTTATAATACTATCCCCTTACCACCACCTTATAGTCACGCATTTGCGTTGCGTGAGCCACGAGCTCAGTGGCTTGCGTTACGTTACATGCTACATCCAGAGAAGCTATACACAATCCACAGGACAAGGAGTCTTCCTCTTGCTTTTCGGAAGTAACTTAAGCGGTATCTTGATTTTATTGTTCCTGTTTTTGTCAGGGGTTTCTGGCCTGGAAGGTGATAACGGCTCTTTAAGAGATTCGTCCTTGTATGTTGGAAGTGTCGAGAACTTGCTTTCGCTGCCTGAATCATGAAAGCTCCGTTCCTCAGTTTTGGAAACATCAAACTGCTTCTTTCTGCGGTGGACGAAACAAATCGCAGCTACGCACAACAAAATCACAATCACACAGGGGACAACCGCTGCTCCAATCACGAGACCAATGCTGATGTGGCCACTGGGGTTTAATGCACGCTGTCGTCCCAATATACCTATAAAATGCAAAAAGCATAAAATGAAAATCCCGCTAGTAACCGGTCGGCTCAGTTGGCTGTGCACTGAACTACTAGCCCGGAGTCAGGATGGCTTAGTGGTTATCAACCCTGCTTTCCACCTCTGCGACCCGGGTTCAACTTCGGCCTCGAAGTCGTATGTGGGCTGAGTTTCAGTCGATCTCAATCTGACTCCGAGGGTTTTCTCCGGGTACTCCGGTTTTCCTCCCTCATCAAAATCGACTCTCTCAGTTAAGATCTGGGCGGATACCCTCGAAAGGGATAATCTCTGGTATATCTCCCTTTCATTGTATTAAAATGAATAAAGTTACGTTTCTTTCTTTCTTTCTTATATTGTAGTTTCAACTCCGGCAGACAAACACTGTAGGTATTTATACCATGCACTAATGAGAAATTTGCCGCTTTTTGTGATCATTTCGTATCAACAAATGGTTGGTCTTTCCAGTTATGTCAATACTGGATAATGTTCAGCGATAAATGAAAGCGGTCCTGTCTCACATCACAAAACCTAAGAGTGTTTTAGACGGCATCTAGTTCCTATGGTAACCTGTTACGTCACAATTGTGAGTACAGTACTGTACTTTATGTTAAGCAATAAGAGTTGTTTTCCGTTTTATCATAACATATGTGATTGGTGATACAGGTTCTAGTTTCAATTCGTTCTAAAATAGCAAAGTTTCTTGAAAGTGTTCAAACTGGTTTGAGCCATGTTAACAGGATGCTTCGTTCACGTTTACATGCTTCGTCATCTTTTAAAGTATCTATACTTTGAGTCTTAAAGCAGAGCGTGATGTCAGTTTGAGCATGTCCCACCCCTCCCTCCAATTTTAATGATGAAAATTCGAACGTGCATTGCTTGGTGATGGGAAGGAGCTAATCTCTTTTTTCCCCTCTCTCTTTCTATTCCTCCAAAGATCATGGATTAGCCCTTATGATCAGACAATGGGCTCCAAGGTGAGAAAGTCGGGAAAGCGAAAAAACCGGCGTGGAAAAAACAAGTGGGGTCTTAGGTCGAGGCATGGCCTTCCTTCGACCCAAGCCCCACTCGTTTTTCGCACGCAGTTGAATTAACGATTATCGTTAATTCGTAAGTTGCTCTGAATTTACTATTATCGTTATTTTAGAAGACTGAAAGCTTGACATGGATCGTAGAAAATAGTCAAAAGTTTTTTTAAAAGACAACCCAAGTGTATGGACATAGGACTCGAACCTGGGAATGTTGATTAACCCGTCACCTAACCACTTGACCACCACACCGCTAGCTAACCCTCAAAGCTTAGGCCTAAATTAAAAACATGTTGGTTTTTTTTACAATGCTGTGTCTTGATCTTTAGTGGTGAAGCGGTAAGAAGCGGTTCCTATAGAGTAGAAATTTGATTTTTTGTTTCCTTATTTTCTGTGCTAACACAAGCCCTGGGGCACAGTGTCCTAAATTAACGATAATAGTAAATTCAAAGCAAATTACAAATTAACGATAATCGTTAATTTAGAGAAGAGATCATGTCGAGTTTCTTTCGCTTTTCCGACTATCTGGGAGCCTGGAACAGGATAAGAAAATACCAAATACTCACTTTTACCTTCTGCACAGGAGCAAGTCTTGAACTTGATGTCACTGTTACAAAACGGCACGTTTGGACACGCTCTGTGGCACTTGCGAATCCTGTACATTAGCCCAGTACCTTCCGTCACATTTAATCCATGATCACAGACACAGTTGGACCATGCGTCCCAGCTGCTATCAATCACACCTGTCCCACACAAACACAGAAAATGTGTCACGCAAACCGCTTGGTTATGTCATTCGCGCAATCGACTTAACATAAAGGTTATGTTGTAACAAAAATCAAAATTATCACAGATTGGCCCTTTGTTCACACGGCACCATCTAACCGTATCGTCAATCCCTTCCTGATACGGTTCAATTTCTGGACCTCCAAACAAGCTGGTCCCGTTTTAGAACTGGTCCGGGTATAATTTAGTTTGGCACCGTGCAAACACCTGTACCAGTTATTTTTGCTGCCATCAATGCAATTTCTGCAATTTCGAAAAATTTAAGGTACCTCTGAATTGGCTCCCTTAATTTTTTGAAACTTAAGCGATAGTTCTATCTCAGATGGCTAATTACTACAGTACAATAAAATATGGAGGTCAGATATAAGGAAATAAAGACAAAAGATATATGGCTTATTGGCCAAGCGTGAGGTCAAGGTGGCTAGACATTGGCCAAGTTCTTTTTTTGCGAGTTTATTCGGGGTCCATAAACAAGCGAAAAAAAAAACGAGGCTAATATCCAGCCACCTTGACCGAACAAGCTTGGTCAATACAGGAGTTATTATGTGGGATAAAACACCAAAACATGACCTTTGATCTTGCGGGACCAAGCGAGAAATCCCGAGCAGGCAAGATAGCTCCATCTTACCCGCTCGGATAGCCAATCACAGCGCGAGATTTGGTTCATCTTGCCCGCTCAAAGAGCTAGTCATGTAATACGTGATACAATATAGTAGTTATCACCCCTCTAATAAGAGGACCTCTTAAAAGTGGCGAAACTGGTTCTAGCCACCTAATTTACAATTAGACCCGTAGCCCGCAAGGGCCACGGGTCAATAGCCTATAAGGCGTCGCCATGTTTTAGTGTCACTCAACTAGTCGGACAGAAAGGGCAATACTAAAGTTAGTAAATGCAAGTTGAAGAAATAAAACAAAAGAAAGCGTCTCGCTTTTCGCTACTCGAGGACTATTACTAATAGTCCTCTTGTAGCGTAGCCAATTAAAATGCAGGATTTGCATTAGTCCACTAGTTGGGCGATACTAAATGTGGATACCCTGCTAGCAGAGGTTTTTATCTCGTCGTTCTCGTTTTGCTTGTCTTCTCGCGGCTTTCCTCTGTCTCCTATTTTCGTTCCCCGAGAGAAAAATCTTTCCCTGAGAAGATTCCTTACTCTGGTTTAGAGAAATTCGAATGTGGCTTTAAAAAGTTCATTTATGTCGAGAAATGCACCTAATATTAGACGCACGCCCAATTTTGACATCCAACACGAAGTGTCCCTGAAGTGTACGCCTTTGCTACCTATTCCCAACAATAAGGAAAGTGTACAGTTTAGCATTAGTTTTAGCTTATGGTAAATGCAGCTGTTTATTACTTGAGAAGCAGCATTTGGGGTACAATTTATGACTTCAACTGTCGGTACTCCGAGACACTAGTGGTGTTGACGTTCGGGAAAAGAGTAAAGACACATTGTGCATCTAACATGACGAACTCAGACCGGTACGAAATTTTTGCAGCCGCTGGTTTACATGAAACCGGGAGGAAATTATATTTTTTCTTTAATACATACATCGCTGACCCAAAACATACAGACTTGAAATTTCTGGACCCGGTCTGAAATTTGTTGTTATTTACACGAGAACTGCACGAACTCAGATCGATACCAGAGTTTCCCATCTATGTCCAGCAACCGAGACGAAGTCTGACCGGTCTGAGTTCATTGTCAGGCCCGTCTTATGTAAACGTATAAAAAGAAATGTGATACGAACTCATGCCGGCCTGAGTTCGTCCCGGTCTGCTGTAAATAACCCCTAATTAGGGGCATTTCTTGAAATGAATTGTAACTTTTAAAGTTCCATTCAAATTCCTGATTGTTGTTCTGATTTCTCGTTGCTCGAAGCCTGGTTAGCGCTAACCGTTGGTGAAGAGGTATCAAAACCTATAGGTTTCCATGGTATTTTTAAACCGCAGGTAGCTGGTTGCAATGTGAACATTAACTTTCGTTATTATTTATCAGCGTTTGCAGTTTCGTTGAATTTCAGGTGACAAGAGTTCTGGTTCATCCTGCAGATACCTAGCAACCTTCTCTGTTTAGCGTACGTTATTCCAGACAGGGCGAGAAAGGGTTGATCATTTGGCCCTTAAAGACAGTATGTTATTTTAAGCCTCCAAAACTTTGGAGGTAACGACAGCGTACGCTCCCAGAAAACTTATTTTTTCCTAGCCGAGGTTTTTCTCTCAGGGAAGGAAAGTAGTAGCGGTAAGGACAAGCGATTGTAACGGCTAGTTTCTGTAAAAACTGCCGTGCTGCGTTGGCGGGCGAGTAAAACACGATAATTTGTAGCCTGCGTGGCTGTGCTTTTTCACACAAGTTAAAGAAGGTCGCCTTGCCAACGTGAGAAGATAACATAGATAGCTGACGTTTCGAGCACCTCAGTTCACCAGAGCAATTTTACTCCTTTAAAAAAAAAAAAATTAGCAGTAAAGGCAGCCGTGGGAGGAAAATCAAAACCGTCTCAGTACTGACAGAGTATATCGTGAATTAAAATACATCTCAAAAATTTGTAAGGAGGTATCTGGTGTTTACAAGCTTGTGATTATTACGGCACAGTCATACTCTAGACGCATCTCGTTGTAGCTTTTAACTAACCTTCGGCACAGTTGTCGTTTGTCGACGTGCATCTCCTTTCCTGCAGCCTCTCCCCTATACAGGGACCTTTGCTACAGTTCCGTCTTCGTATTTGAAACCCTTCCACGGAACACAGACTCCAGTCACTCCAACGGTCCCAATTTGCCCCTACAAAAAAAAGAAAAGCTTTGAAAAGTAACCGCCTTGGCTCCCGCAAGGTTGCAACCCAGAAAAGGCAATACCGTACGGCTCAAAAACTGCGAAACTTGTGAAAGACTTCGAGACTGATCATCGCAGTTTCCGGCATCGTGAACAGGTGCGAAGGAAGCCTGAAGTAATTATAGGTGGTTTGCAACCAATGTCTAGATACACAGATAACAATGTTGCAATGTACAATTGCTGGTGGACGAACAAAAGGAGCCAATGAGAGACCTTTTGTTTTCGTCCACCAACATGGCGACGATGACATAACGTGAAAACCACCTATAGGCTTTAAAGTGCCTCTGTGACCAAAAAAATCAATTCTTATTTTTCTTTGGATTTCAAAACTATGTTAACTAAAAACTAAGCGACCAAAGTTTTAAGCCTTGATTTCAAAAAGACACCTGTTTATTTTAACTGGAATTTTCCTATTTAATGGTCCGCCATTACTAACTTTAAGATCTTGAGAGAGCTGGATTGAGGAGAAAAATGACGTCAAAGGCTCACTAGTTAAAGAATGCAATGGGTGTGTATGACGCAGAATGAATATGCAGTTCGGGAGTTTGGGCTTTCATACTTGTAAACACGCGTTTTGCATATATAATAAGCTGCACTCACACGCTGAAATTTTAAGCTAGTGAGCTTTTCCCTGGATCCAAACCTCTGAGGTCCAATCGGTCAGTTTTGAACGTGAGTGATGGCGGACCGTGAAATCCAAACTTTACACTCAAAGTAAACGGCCTTTGGATAAAAATCAAAGCTCAAAATTTTGCCAGTCAGGTGTTAAGCAAACACACTTTCAAATTTTAAGAAAAAAGGAAGTGATTTTTTGAATCACAAGGGCACTTTAAGGGAAGTCGAACTCAACGCTGTGCAATTAAGCCTCGTTGCTCCACCAACTGAATCATTAAGCCATTTGGGAGCTGGTCAACTGGGAGTTTGAGGTGACTAAATTACAGTGAAATAAAGGAAAGATGAAGAAGGTCGCACTGATATGATTTCGATGAAAAGAACACAACATGTTGACCAAAATGTACGGAGTAAATTTTCAAAAAGATACCCTCAGACTTGATTCTAAATCGAAAGTTCAGGATTCTTCCGCAAAGGACGCTTACACGTAAATAAAGTGAAATCCAGCGTTCGTTTCACTGACAAGAGAGATCTTAGCCAAACACTCAGGATAAATGCGCTGTGCACAAAACTTATCTTCTCGAGGGAAAATGTTGGCGCAAGGTAACGTTCATCGATTGTTAAATTATCCCCTCCTTTCACTCCTCCCAAAGGCACAGCCGCTTCCTTTTCCTTTCCAACTCGAGGTTCTTAACTCTTAGCAATGCCGCTACGTTTTGTTCCCGCAAAAATCTAGCATTAGCCGTTCTAAGACTAGACAATACCACAAACTGATGGGCCTCGTTCCATCGCAGAGAGAGAATTTACTGTGATTATTACGGAACAGCCATACTCTAGACGCATCTCGTTGTCATTTCCACTAACCTTTACCGTTGTCTTTCGTCGGGCTGCACCTCCTTTCCTGCAGCCTCTCCCCTATACAATGATTTTTGCTACAGTTCCGTCTTCGTATTTGATACCCTTCCACGGAACACAGACTCCAGTTGCCCCAACGGTCCCATTTCCCTCCTGCAACGAAACAAAGCAAAGTGTCGTCGTTGGCTCTCGCGAACCAGCAAGGGTTTTTGGAGCAGGTGTCGGCCGAATTCGGCTAAAACGTCGGGTGGCGAATACTAAAGCAACCATCGTATTTTGCTTTACATTTTCTTGGGGTTTGCTTCTTTGTTTTCCGTCACCTGTATACAATGCACGGCGCGGGATCAATTCGGGCGGAATTGCCAGTGTGAATTTCAGAAATTGCATGAAATTATATGAGATTCTTCACTGGTCCCGTTCCATTTTCAATCTGACCGTTATTCTTGAACTTTTACCCCAAACGGTCGCACCGATATCTCGATCACTAGACCTCAACATGTTGACCAAAATTTTTTGAATGAACTTTTCCATTTGGTTCTGGGGATTCCAACAAGATATGTTGCCTCGTTGACAGTCCTACTGTTTACCTTCACATTGCTCGACGTCCTTCTCACAGTCAATTGTCTGGTTTGATAGCTCCATAATTATATCCGTTATCTTGTATCCTTTCGCCTTCGATGTCACCTTGAACTTAACAGCCATGTTCTTTCCTGAAGTAAGCAGCCCGGTTGGGTGTGTCCAAAGACTTCTCTGCTCCTCTGAAGAGCAAAAACCAAGAACAGAGTTCAGCGCCAAAAAACAAAAAAGACTGCAATTGGCTAACCGATCCCATCATGAATGTACCGTCCGGAAACATTACAGGCGCCATACATTCGCGACCAGAAAAGAAAGAGCTTGGGGAGGCTGCGAATTATTTCAATCCAAAAAAAACTCAAGCACCCGTAAAGCATTGGGCATTTGGGGGAGGAGATTTTCGCGAAAATGTACCCTGCCATAGAACTGCAGCCATTAGGAGATGTGAGCGCTAAAACCAAAAGTTCTCT
The DNA here is from genome assembly GCA_949126865.1 of Montipora capitata. Classification (NCBI taxonomy): domain Eukaryota; kingdom Metazoa; phylum Cnidaria; class Anthozoa; order Scleractinia; family Acroporidae; genus Montipora; species Montipora capitata. Next base: position 33,025,203 of record OX421451.1, read on the forward strand.
TCTCAGAAAAGAGCCGTTCAATAGTGGAGAACTTCCGAAGTGCTAGCTGTGCCGGAGCCTCGTCAACACAAGCTGTAAGCACAAGGTCCCAATTCTTTTACAGTATGACTTTATCTGAGATACGTCACCATGCAGGAAGTGTTTCAAAAGAGGACGTAAGCAAGGCCGAGATCGACAACAAGACAATGCCTAGAATTTTAAACTAGAGACGGCGAACTTGGGCAAATAATCCGTCGTCTTTACGGATGATCCGTCTCTAGTATAAAATTACCCTATGGCCCAATTTATACTGAAGACAAATTACTCGTCTAAGACGAATATTTTGTGTACAATTCGTCTAGATATCAATCCGGTGTTGAGACGAATTATGGACCAAACTTCGTCGGTCTTCAGCTGATTCGTCTGTTAGCACGTCTTGCAGACGGAAAATTCGTCTTGAAACGTCGCTGGCCTCTAAAACTAAACGATGTAAATTGGGTTGACGGGGTCGCATTTTACGTCTCACGACTTTAACGTCTCCTGTTAAGCGCGTTGCTGAGAGGCACTTGACAGGCGTCTCTCACGTCGCTAGCACCCAAAACCTTCAATGACTAGCGAATGATTCACAAGATGTCCTCACCCTGAATTCCAAGACTGCACGGCTCGTATTGGATCGCTTCTCCCACACATGGTCTTCCACCCCTCCTGGGAGCTGGGTTGGTGCATGTTCGTGATCTTTTTCTAACGCCGGCCCAGGCTTCTACCGAGCACTCGCTCCAGTTTCCCCACACACTCCAGTTACCATGTTGCACTCCAAACGTTTCCCATGCGTCTCTTCCTTCCCAGCCCACGGTCATGTCGACTTAACAAAAAGAGACAACCGAATCAGGGTACAAACCGATTTATTTTAAGATTGACATATTCTCCTCAATTTATGCGAAAGTTCACCACAGTTAAGGATATACCTTTAGTAGTTCCACACTGGAACTGGCCTGCCATACGCCCAATTTAACCCTCCAGAAACTGACCTTTGGCCGCTAATCATATAAATGACCTCTAGGCATGTTTAACTCTGTATAGTTATTTCTGCAGATCAGTACCTTTATCATAAATATGTATTTATACTTTTTATTATTCTGATTGTGATATGTTAAGTACAATGAAACATGTCGTCATTGTTAGCCAAATGAACTGACTAAAAATTATCGGATTTACCAACCACATGCCGAAGTGGCCTATAACTCAAGAGCGTACCTTAAAACAGGGACCGCTAAATCAGCAAACATCAGCCCTTCGGCAGTCAAATTCAAGGATTAGGGCTATAAAGCGCTTTAAAAACCAAACAAGAATCTCTGCAATACCTGTACAGTTGTCAAATCGGACATCGACACCAGCCGTGCAAGAGCTGTCTGGTCCATCTTGACAACGACGCGCTTGACATCGACAAAGATTTCCATCATTTTGAACACAGGTCTTCCATGATGACCACCCAACTTCTGCGACAAAAAAAAAACGTCAACTTAACAATCCATAAAAAAGAAAAATGGGATACCTGCTGATATATATAAGGCGTTACAATTAAATGTCAAAAGTAAATAGAGCGGTTTTCAATTGAGTGTCGAAAGTAATTAGCGAATTTCTTTGGTTTTGCATTTACTTCACTCAGTGATTGGTTCAAAGTTCTTGCGCCATTTTTTCAACCAATCAGAAGTGAAACCAAAACCAATTGTGGCTCGTGCGTGCAAATTTTCCCGCGCTTTGTGTCGGCTACGTGTAATTACTTCGAGTTTTGATTGGTTTACTGGATTGTCTCCGACCTTTTTGATTGGCCAAAGTAATTACTTTGGTTTTGGTTTTACGACAGTCGATTGAAACTCGCTCTATGCAATTTCGATTGCTACTCATAGTGATTGGTTTAAAATTCTTGCGCCAGCGATGGGCAAAAACAATGGAAGGACACACGCACGCGCCCACCTTTCCGTCCTTTCAACGACTTACAACTAATTGCTCAAACTTCCGATCGATTCAGCGCTCTTTTTGTCTGTTATTATTGGCTAGAGTAACACTCGACTCTTTGATTTTAGCTCAACCACACAAATATGAAAAACAATCAACGATTGCATAAACCTCCTTTGTGACGTTTTAAGAGGCCTATTGGCGGGGGCAAAGCGGAATCAATTAACGCGAAGCTTAATCTTGCAAATTTGATTGGTCCTTCAGGGTCTCTATTCTTGCCTTCCCCGTAGAGAGAGCCTGCGAATGAGATGATAGTGCCACAGTTTCCATGGAAACCTGAAGCCCTGGTGCTTCTGTATAAATGTATGAATATGGGCAGGGCCCAAGCTATCTCAGTGAACGATTTAACGTTTTGAATGTCAACTATGATCTACGCGGTGGTGGCTCTCGATTAAAGTTGCCGCCTTTTAATTTAGAGTGCTTGCATAAATCATTTTCATATATTTACGCTAGATTATGGAATGGCATCCCAGTCAAGGTAAGGGAGGCAAAAGACCTCCCTTCTTTCAAGCGCGCCCTACGGGCCAATGTGGGCCAACAGATTTTTGTAACTTTTACACAAAGTGTTTATAGTATATTTGTAATGATGGTATTTATGAATTGTATTGATAAATTTTATCTTGTAAATAGTTTACGAATTTTCTTTTGTATTTTTAGTTCAATACACGTTACAACGAGCCTCCGGCTCCTGGGTGTTTTACATAGTTTTAAAAATATATATATTCCACTCGCACAGGAAAGAGACTTCTTTTTCCTTTTCATCTTAGATTTCGTTATTTCCTAAGACATAGCTAACACACAACTAACAACTAAGACACCACTAACTAAGACATAGCTGAAGAATGGGATATCGTGCCAGAGGTAACACATTACAGAAAATCAAGAGTCATCAGTTACTAACCTTTAGCCTTAGGGCACACTGTTAAGTTCTGTAGTAATTGTGTCGTCTCCCTGAAAGCACCAAAAAGAATGGTTATGCAACTGAAAATAGCATCCAGCGGCAAATGATAGAACATAGTAGAGTTAGGTATCACCTAGCTGTCACCCAGAAATAAAAAAAAATCCCAGCAAAAATATTGAGGATAACCAAAAATTACACAGCTCTTTCAAGGTCTAATTTCATCGGATTATGATGCAGATAAGTTGCTGTAAGAGGTAGAGGCCACTGGTTCAGTTGTTTTGTTGTTTTTGCTGAGCCAATATCAATTCTGGGTTTCCAAGGATGCTCATTTGTATTCGGTGACTCCTCGTTTTTCAAAGTTACTGTTTCTAAATGCAATTTTGTTTGTCGCGGTTCAGAGTCCTTGGCAGGATTCAAACCTGCAAACTCTGTAGCACCGGTGAAATTTCAAAAGTTATCTTTTTTCCTCCGGACAAATTGGATAAGATAGGGATTACATCCACACAAAAGCTCATGACCTTCAAGCGTTTATCTCTAGTTTACAGCTGGGGTTTTTTCAATTTAAAAATTACCTTATTTAAATGTAACGAAGCTCGTGCAGATTCTCGCGCGTGCAGCTTCTATCTTATTTTTCTCCATACTTGGGCATAAAATTGGCCTTTTAAAATCCCCAGCTTTGTTTCAAGGAAACGAGTTGCAAGTTATACGCATCTAGGTCATGTATTTCTGATCCACATTGCCTCAGCGTCACATCACAAAAAATGGCTCATATTGCCAGCTTATGGAGCCAGCTATATTGTAGTCTGTGGTATAAAACATCACTAAGACCTTACCCACGTGAAATAACTGAGACACAACTCGATGTTTTGTCATCCCAGCCGCAGTAAGGATCAGCAGCAGAAATGCAAGCACTAAAAGATTAAAAAAGAAAACACTTATCAGCTTGATACTGAATTGCGAACACCTCTGTTAGAGGCTAAGTCCCGTTATTTTAAGCAGGGGAGTACCCAACGGGTGGGTTCCAGGGGTTCCCGAACTGCCCTTCGGTTCCCGAACTTCCCTCCCCTCCCCTCCCCCCCCCCCCCCCCCCACCACCACACGGCGTCAATACACCCGCATGCCTTCTAAACGGCTGCGTGATTAAACTACCTGAGTGACTACTGATTTGAGACGAGTTAGATCCCCCCTTGCAAGAAAGCTGGGTTTGCCCCTGTTTAGGTGATTCCGAGAAGCCTACTCTTATTAATTGTCATGTTTATTTAACTGAAAAACGGTCACAAGATATTCTCTTGAAAGTATCATTATCGTTGAGTGATCATGAGCTTTCAGTTACCATTTGACAGACGAACTGTGAAAAAGGAGCGCCTTCTTGGCTTCTTGGCTCTTTCATAATCGTAAGTTATAATTAAGCGTTGCATTCTATATGGTTGTCAGTTGGTGAGCCCATTTATTTCGCGAACGAAGAAGAGAAAACGTTACCTATGCAGATTCTTTGAAAAATACATCCCTATGTAGTATAATAGACATAATCTTTGCGCAATCTTGACTATAACTTGCATTTTACAAAAAACAATGAATGAGCACATAACTGCTTTGTTTTGCCATTTAACAACTTATCCTTTTTCGTGCCTAATTTTTCATTTTTACCCTTTAGTTCCAGAGATAAGCTCTAGAACAGTTCTTTAACAAATCGGTGCAACAAGTACGTAAGTATGTTAATAGGATAAAATGCCTACAATAACCTTAGCAAAGATTTCCTTATTCAGGAAACTCTAACACACCTCTTGTCGTGCAAATATCGGTGACAATGCTCCAAACTAAGCTTTGTAAGCGAATGACGTGATCCCAAGTAAAGGACATGCTAAAAACCAATGAAAAACATACAACACTATTGTTAGATACTTGGCACCTTTTGATTGGTTAATAGAAGCTTTAGCAAAACCACCGGAGAACACGAAGAAGAAAGGTCCGGGATTCGAGGTCAAACACTGCTTTGAAAGAAAAGGATTGTTTGATCATTAACCCGTCCCAATCATCTTTGCTTCATGCATGTAAAATTGTATAGTTTTCTATCGTATTTTTAAGTTACTTGTAAGTGTTGTGTACTGTTTTAGTTTAATGAATTCATACTAAATAAAAATTTTAAATTAAAAAAAAATGTATGTCATTTTTCGTCCAATCCCCTTTATTTTGGTTCGGGTCAAAACCGTTCTTATCAGTTTACATTAAAAAAAGGTCGGTACAAATTCGATGCTTTTATAAAGTTGACTAGGTAAAACATTTCAACTTTCACGACGAAAGCATCAGATGACAACGACGACAGATCACAGAAGATTAAACGTTAATATTTACGACTTGAACAAAACAAAAGTCAAGAACGTGTCACCAATATGATCTTTCAATCGGGAACAACTATCGCTTCAAGAAAAATTATGCCGAAACAAATGACTATTATTAGTTTTCTTTCAAGTGCAGATATGTCTAGAAATGCAGACAATTAGGTGCACGCTGACTTCAATGATACGCGCAACAGAATTTCCCCATGCCCTTGTCCCCAACTTTAATGTCACTCGTGGCTCTGAATACAGAAAACTCTCGCAACAAAATGTCCCCCATATGTCGCTCCTCAAGTAAGAATAAACAGCTGCATTTACCCTCAGCTAAAAATAACGATAACCTTTACACTTTTCTCGTTGTTGGAGATAGGTAACAAAGGCTTAGACGTAAAGGGACACTTCGAGTTGGATGTCAAAATTGGGTGTCCATCTAACTCTGTGCATTTCTGATATAAGTGTTTGCTTCAAAGAAGTTATCTCGAACAGCACTATATGATCGAGATCCAACCTACCAGATTCCGATCTATCACCGTAGTCTTGATCACTTCTCTCTTGTTGGACTGAAAAAATAAACAGACCCAAATGCTTTAGTCTTTCCAATGCAAAACTTACCATTTCCTTTGTTTGTGGCACTGGAGGAGATCCGGCTAAGGTAACGCCGGCAGGCCCCTATAATTGCTTGCGTCCTTATATTATGATACAAGTTAGAGTAATTCAACTTCTTCTCTTGCTTTCGTAGCACCTTTTCATTGCGGGAGGAGAAGAGAGGCTAATCGAGCCAAGGAACTAATGACAATAACAATGAATACAAAAAAAAATATATATATATATCATGACTCGATGATGGTCACCATTTCAGCATTCTGACCTCGGTTGTTCGAAAGGTGGATAGCGCTATCCAGCGGATAAACACTAGAGAAACCAAATGAATTGCACTATCCAGTGGGTAGCGTTATCCACCTTTGGAACAACTGGGGTCTGTTGTTTACTTGCAAAATAGCCCTTGCTGCCTAGTTCAAGGTTAAATATTCTATTGAATTCTAAGCTTAAGGACGAGGCAACAAGGGTTACTTTCCAAGCAAACAAACGAATACTTAAGTGGTGGCTATTTTGGAATAAGGTGTATTGGGCAGCTTCATCTTTTTTGTACTTGTTAAACATTTGCCAGTTACATGGCTCGATTAGCTTAAAAGTTAATACGCATATGATAAAGATGTTAAACTTTAGCAATTATCATCAATCTTTATATTATTATAATATATAATGGACATTGTTAACTTACATTTTAAAAAAAATGAATAAACGGTTCTAGCGAAGTCTTGAGTTTACTTTGCTTCTGAAAATTTTAATCCAAGCTTTCGCCGATCTACGGCATCATCAGGGAGTACGAAAATATTACATCACCGCTATTTAATTCGCTGTGCTGTAACATTTTCTTATTCCCTGATGATGCCATAGATCGGCGAAAGCTTGGATTAAAATTTCCAAATGCCGCTCAAGGCCTCACTCGAACAGTTTATGTACTTATTGACTGAGTGGGAGAGCCGAACGGGAAAATATTTGGCCCGAGGTCACGATGACGTACTATACGGACCGAGCGCAGCAAGGGCCAAATATTTTCCAGTCAATAAGCTTTTTATCATATGGGCTCTTTACACTATTCATGAGCAGAGTGTGAAGTTTGGACAAAATAAGTAAAAAAAATTGCACAGAAAATTTATCTCATATGCTGTTTGTATTTGCTTTTCTGGCTGTAAATAACTTCGATGTTTAAAAGAGACGAAATCCTCTAAAATCGCACAGCACGGCACAGTACTTGTTCCTAGCAGGGCCGTAGGGCTTTTTCCGGCCCTGTTCGCGCTAATGCGTACGGCCCTCATACGCGGATTTTCGAAATAGTTTTACAATGAAAGTGCTCGCGGGGACGTACGGGCAATATGCTAATATCCATTTTTTTTTCCCGAAAATATGCTGCTAAAGGACACCATCAAAGGTAAAATAACTTTCATACTTTTGAATTTTGGACACTCAGTCCCTGGCACACCTTGATAAATTCATTTTTTATACGAAAATGTGTCAATTAAAATCAATCAATTAATTCCTAGTCTCCCTCGCAGCCGTTTTTTGGATGTCACGCAACGTTCCCCCAAAAGTAACATCCAAAATACGGCTGCGAGGGAGACTAATTAATTCCATGTTGTCGTCAAAGATCTTAATGTTCCCAGTCACGGTGTTGGTGACTATGATGCTATTGCGTGACGATGACTATGTTGTTTCCTCGCTTCATTATTTCATTCTATGTAAAAGCGTACTGTATACTTACTGGATAAACTTCCATTTCAGACAGAAGGCAAGGCTCGAAGATCGCTGGTAATTGTGAAATTTTCATCACAGACCCTCGATCTAAAAAAGGACAAAATGTGAACATACTCACCAGGTAAGAAAATCTCCTCAGGTACAAGGAGGAATGATCAAAAAGCGAGTTTCCGTTTATAAAGGCGCTTAAATAAGGACGACGTAGGCGCCTACGAGAACGTCACAAAGCAAAAGATACAACGAATAAAAACAGAGACTTCGCTCGCCCCAAATGTGAGTTTTAAATCTTGGTACATTTCTTTGCCGGTGAAGTTAAGTCTTTATCAGGTTTACGAGGGTAGCACGTAAAATGAACTTGTGGCCCTCAATCAAACACGACCACAACACTGGGAACCGTGTGCCCGTGTAGCGCACGAGTGGGATCTTTAACGTCCAACAGAGTCTTGTGACGTATTTCATAAGTCGGAGTCTACGCTTTGCAATCCTTATGCGAGAAGACTGGAAGGTGTAACCATTTGCCGATCAAATTACAAAAAAACAGCACTTTTTCCTTAGTTACTCAAAGACCCTGAGTGTTGGTTCGGCCCGAAGGAGTTTTGATCTCTCGACCTCCCACCAAGTAAGTAGTCCGATGCCCAAGCAAC
>OX421451.1:33038394-33040894 GCA_949126865.1 Montipora capitata
CAATTTTGTCCAGCAAAGAGTTCCGTTGAGAAGTTTCAGGAGAGTGGAAAAGTAACTAAAGCGCGAATATTAGTATCATACTTACACCCTGAAAATATTCCCTGTAATTGTTCTTCACCTGGACCAAACTCTTTTGTTGAAACGACTCAAAAGGACTTTCGTCAAAAACCCGATTGATGGATGACAAACTGTAAATGCAAATTGCGGACGTCGCCGGAGCATTCCTGAAAGATAGAAAGAAAAGAAAAACAAATTGGCAGGGGTCCCATGGTAAGTAGGGTACAGGATGATGTTTACATGTTTCCTCTGGAATATACCTTGTATAAGGCAAACGAGATTCCGATTCAACAAATTCGATAACATTCAAGTTTACATACGATCTCGAACTGAAGCGAAGGAAGTATGCGAGTAAAAGAGAGTTGAACCTTCCATCAAATAAAACCCCCGGTAGTGGCAAATACTCACGGCTGTGTGGTAAAAACGGCATGAAATTGGTCGGTATGGTTGTCCCACCACACATCCTCTGAAAGACAGGGAAAATACAAACAAGTCATAACGCACTTATTAGCGATATCATGTAATCCAGAAGTACTTAACAATTAGACCCGTAGCCCGCAAGGGAGGTCAGAACGGGTTGAACCCGCGGGATCCTCGGATCTCAAAGGAAAGCGCCCTACTTGAACTAATCGTCCGCACTGCCTCCCATGGCCAACATATATATAAGAGTATCCTGACAAACTAACCGCAAGCTTCGAAGCACGTTTAAAAAAAAACGCCAGTAACAAAGAGCAATTTTTCTAAGGCATATTACGTTAAAAACAAACAAGAGAAACTTACGGATTTCATTAAAACTGAATGGGTAATGCTCGCCATCATCGCAAGACAACTTCGCCTTTTGAAAGGTTACAAATTTATTTTCAAGACGATACTTGCCACCACGATCGCCCTAGGAAACAAGAGACAAAAAGGTGAAAACAGTAGATCCAGGGATTGAATACATAACACACGGTCAAATTATTCTTTAAATGCACCAAACTCCAATTCGTTTTTGCTTTGAAAACTGTCTAATGCACCGATAACTACGTGGTATTCTTAAACAATCCGTGAAATTCCATATTTGGCAACAAAATTTTAGGTAATGAAAAACATACCTCTTACTAACCGAGTTCGAGGTTCGTACTGTAAGTTATGGACCGAGTTTTTTCCGGTTGATTATGGACCGCGAAGGAAGTGCAGGCCATAAATAAACGGGAAAAAGCGAGAATCCCAAATGAGAAAACGAGGTTAGTAAGGTATTTATTATATCTCAGAGGTTAGCAGGCACGCGGGTAAAGAAACTAGTTTAAGTCAACCGAAAGGTTCAACTGCCACAACGTCAAAATCTGAAAAACCAATAAATCTTCTCGGCTTTTTTGAAATAGTTGCCAGCATGATTCAAACAGTCTTACAAGTGTATGTAACATAAAGGACATTAAAAAACTTGCTAGAGAACGTTTTATCAAAATTTCACATTTTGCAAGACGTAGAGCGGACCGTACTGTAGAATAAGGCCCGCTAATTAAGCTAATCACAGCGTGCATACTATCTGAGAGATGTAATAAATTCTTGTACTATATTGCTACGGTTTTCGAAAGTCATGAGCCCAGAGTAAATGATTGAATATACCTTTTTATCGACACGGCGGCCATTTTGATTATGGGATGCTCAGGGGGCAAATCAATATGAGCATTCCATAATGTCTTTCGAAAAAACGGAAATGGCCGCCGTATCGGTAAAAAGGTCTATTTGAAGGTAACGCTTTTAAAGCGTCTTGCTTTCATCTCAACGCACTATGACCCTATGCGTATCATAACAGAAGACCAAACATAGGTGTTCGCCAGGTGCCTTGACACTCGCCATAACATTCATACACCTTGGCCCAACGGTGCAACATCATTAGCCAATATTGGTTTGCGACGTCAAGCGAAAACGGAAACGTACCACTTCCCTGCTAGCAGGTCTCTATTCTTTTGTGTTCGCTGAGTTGATGAGTACCGGAGAAGAGACCTCTGCCATGGGTCGAAATTAACTGTGTTAAGCATGCACGGCGGTTACTTAGCGACCGAATCCCTACGTCATACTTCATGTTGTGTGGGCTCACTTAACAACAGCGTAATTACTGTAAAGGAATGCGTGGGACACTGTGGGCTCAAGTCACAGTCAGCAAACATGTCATGGGGCATGAGGTTTGAGAAGAGCCGTCCAAGGTCGTGGACGGCGGTTGGATCAGAGCGAGTTTCGACCCATGACAGAGGCCTCTTCTCCTGTACTCGTCAACCCAGCGAACGCAAAAGAAAACAGACCTCTGCTAGCAGGGAAACGTACCACCAACAGGATCCCAAAAGAAGGGTTAACAGGACAAGTATACCACATCTCATGCGAGTGTTGCCCATACAGAGGTCGCCGAAGGCACGGTCTGACGAATTTGAGTGCCCTAGTTCCTCCACATTACAAATGGCTC
>OX421451.1:33048394-33055894 GCA_949126865.1 Montipora capitata
TTCTAGGCTTAAGGAAATATAACGATGATTTGGGCGAGTTTCATTCCTAGAGACTCTATAAAACTGAAATTTAATGTAATTGAAATTGCAGGCAGGGGTGTCTCAAAAACACAGACCTAAGATGTAAGACCTAAGACATACCCCAGACAAATCTCAAAAACTGCAGACCTTAAGATCCCTACCAAATCTCAAAAACTAAGACTTAAGAGCCCTGTCAAATCGCAGAAACCAAGACTTAAGATCCCCACCAAATCTCAAAAACTAAGACCTGAGACTAAAAGAATGTTGCCGATAATAGAGCAGGTACTCAGTGTGGAAAAGATCTCTGCCTTTACAGAACCGGCAGTTTCAACTCTGCGATCTCTTGAAGGCCAGTTCGGTCACTCTCCACTTTTCCGGTTCGAATTTCAAAAATTGATTTACAGTTTCACTTTATTGCAGGGTCAAAAGCTCATGTTTGTGAGTTTTCATTTATGCCATGAAGCACACTTTTCAGTAAAAAGTCAAAATGATCCAATACAACTCTCCTTAAATTATCAGTCGATGCCCGAAATGTATCTACTATCTTTCTTGAGGGCACTACATTGTAGTGAACAGTGACTGGAATTATTGCATTTAAATGTAATACCCAAATGACCAAAACAAATGATTTAAAGTCAACTGGTCTCATTTTGATAAAGACTTTTTCAGCAGTAAAACCAGTGAGAATATTGTCATGTATGATTTTGTATCGATAAAGACAAAACATAAAATTGATCTTTTCCTAAGGAGGTCACTTTGCAGAAAGGACAAAAGTTTGTGTATGCAGTTTTTTTGGCAGAAATATTTTTTTCGGCCCTTGTGAACTTGCTCAAAACTACAATGATCAGTAGATTGGCAGCATTGTTTATTTCAAATACCATTCACCAGTCCTAAAATATGATGACTATATTTTTACATCAGAGTTCAATACAACTCAACTCATGTCCTGAGTTGCATTTATAATTTCCAAAAGACTTGCCATTGAGCATTTTGCATGAGCTTGCTTTGTTCTTAGCCACCTTGGTTGTGATTTCTTCAAAGATCAATTTCAACATCAAAAAGAACTTGTGGGCTCCATCATCAGCAACATCATTTATTTAAGTCTAAGGTCTTAGTTTCTGAGATTTTGCGGGCGTCTTTGGTCTTTTGTTTCTGAGACTTGGCCATGCAGGGTCTTAGGTCTAAGTTTCTGTCATTTGGCGGGGGTCTTGTAGGTCTTCAAATTGCAGCATTTTTGCCAGTAAAAACATTAAAAATTAATATTAATCAAAAATTGGTCCAATGACCCAATGATATTTAAAAGAGTGACTTAAATTAAATCAAAAATTGTGGTTTTTTAAAACTGATCATTCCTTTCTTTTCATTATGCTGGCAACTGCCCCTGTGCCCCACCCCTAATAAACCCTAATCCTAAAAACATATTTTGATACATAATATGTTAAAACATGTCTTGTTTCTTTAATGGTACATTATGAGAAAATTGAACAGGGTCTCTGATTACAGTTAAAATGATTAATTTTGAACACCAGACATCTTTAATCACTTCCAGGATGAATGAAATCTACAGGTTAGTATCTAATGACAATTCATTTCTGACAAATATGATGTAATTTCTACTCAATTTTTTCTTAACTTAATTGTTTTGGGTACATTTATTTGAAAATAGCAGAATTCCTTAATTAATCACTAAATGACACTAAAATAAAGGTTATTCATTACTTCGTCAATTAAAAGAACTGAAGACACTTGAGCACTCAACAGTTGCTAATGAAAAAGTTGTGTTGATGATCAATTACATCTATACAAAGAATACAGTATTGAATCCACTCCAGGGGTGAGAGACAACTGTAGCCGATTTGGGAAGAAAAACATCTGAAGCATATTATTTTAAAATGCTTGATGAGACAAATGCCTTTTCAAGAAACCCCAAAAACTGCTGCTTGAGCAACAGAACAGTGGGAAACCCTGATGCGACTATGTCATATTTAAACTGCAAAATGTAAGCCTCATAACAGACTGGGCTCTTACTGCTTGTAAACAAAAAAACAATCACAGGTATAAACATATTACAACCGTATTTTCACTATCACTTGTGTCATTATTAAAGGCTCAATTACCAGCCGCTGTTTCCAGAAAAGAGCCTGCACTCACCAATTGAGAACCCAAAATCAAACATAATGTATCGGGCTACATTTAACCGTATGGGACTGATCTCAAGTTAACATACTAAATTACGAGGAACGAAATTTCATTCAAACTTAAAGGGGAATACTGTACATGTTTCAGATACCAAATCCAGTGATTGAGAAATGAACTACTCGTGCAAAATTATGCTGCTATCCCACCAGTAAGCCATCAGCCTTATGGGGTACTCAGCTACTTATTTAAGACACTTAACACTAGAAATAACAAATTATTCTCCTATGCAGTGAACTCATGTCCAACATTTTATCTATCTCTATCACAGCTAGGGGTATCTGGTATAGCCATCTACCGGTATTTTGGTTTTCAAAAGACATCATAGGGGATATGACCAGATGTTGGTCGTGTTTCTCAATAGGGAGCTCAAGCAAGAACTTTTTTGAGATGTGGACGGCAACTGGAAGTGAGCTGTTTTCCTTTTAGCTTGTCTTCACACAACCACATTTACATTGCTAAGTATCGTTTCTCTATTATAGATGATTATTATAAAAATCTGGGAGACACCACTGTCCTAACATGCAAAATGGTCTCTTCTGGTTGCCATCCATGTCTCAAAAACGCACATCCTTATTAGCTCCCTAATAATGGAAGGCAGTCATGTTGGCCCTGGAGGATTTGAGGTCTGTTCTTGTGCAAACATTAAATATTCCTGTATATTTTACTTCAGTTAAATACATGCGTGTAATTAACATGGCTGATGATCGGGCAAATGAAAACCAACAGATAATTTAATTCACTATAGTTCATCTGGCCTTTTGTGTTTTTTTTTTTTTTTTTTTTGTACATTTGTATAACTGGCCAGGTTAAAATATTTATTGATAATGACCAAAACAATAAAACTAGCTGTTTGTTTTCTATTCTTGACGTGGTCTTTACTTTAGGTGTATTATCGAATGAATCTTAAGGAATTTTACTTTACTCCTTTATTATAAAACCACGACCCCATAACCTGTACTGCTTTAAATACTATCGCGTAGGTAAATAGAAGTATATCAATTTATCTATCTATACATCTGGAGTGACATTAAAAATTAATGCCCTGCAGCCACTATTGTCTAATCCTTACTGTAGTGGCATTGCTTGAAGAACAAAACACATACATTGTAACAATAATAAGGTGGCCATGCATGCATGTACTTTATGACACCTTTAATTGATACATGTAACAAGTTGAAGTACAAGTTGAAATTTTGTTCTTACCTTACCAGGGAACTTCAGATATTAGTAATTTGCGCAAAGGGAAAACTGATTCTTTGCTATCTTAATGCGATATTGTTTCATTGAAAAAGCCCCAGTGAGACGTCACTTTGTCTCGTTTATATGCTTTTTTTTTAAACTTAGGTCTGCTGAAACATTTAAAATAACACTTCCTCTTCCCAATCAACCTATCTCAAAGGCCTTAATCTTTCAGGGAAAGAAGGATTTAAACTCAAATCTCCTGTTAATTCTTTAATCATTCCACAGTTTTATACCAGATGGTCTGTATTTTGAGACATAATCTAGCTAATCAAACAAGAACGCCTACTTGGAGTAAATAGGTAGAAAATCTCTAAATCTCCACAGTATCAAATTTGTTTCACATCACAGCACAGCTGTACATCTTTCTACCTTTTTTTTCAAAACTAAGTGAAAAATGGAAAACTGTTTTTTCTTCATAACTTCAAATTTAGGTGTACAGCAATTTACTCATTTTCCAGACCATAAAATTATGGGCACAATGACAAATTATCTTTCAGGAAAACTGAAGACGGCTTTGTGTTCTTGACCTTGGTAATAACATATCACAATGGAACAATCTGCATCCCAACAGAGAGGGGAGGGGAGGGGAGATGTTGTGAGCACTTTGCAAAGAGCTCTAACAATCACAGGGGTGGTTTGTAGTGAGAATGTGGCCTTAGACATGAAAAGCTGTCATTCACAGAATTTGTACTAATTTTAGTCTCAAAATTTGTTTTAATCAGGTCAATTCCATCTGGTTTTTAATTACAGACAGCAATGTAGCATTTCAATCAGATCACCAATTTTCATTGCATAAGAAATCTCAACAGCACAATGGCGATTTCTTGCTTGCTTGCAAGACTTTTAAAAGTGGGACACTTGGTTAAATGTGAAGGGATTCCATGTACTTTGTCTGGAAACATATCATTGTATTATTTCTCCACATCACACAGGATAACCATCCGGTTACGTTTAATTGATACTCTAGAGAGGGGAGAGGTGATTCACATTTCAAACCCTACATAAATCATATGAGAAGTGTGAACTTTCCCCAAAAAGAAATTGCTTTACTTAAGACAAATATGAGATTTAGGACACCTCACTTAGATTAAGCCATTTAAGCTACACATGCATGAATAAAAGTCATTCCGAAAAGGCCAAAACTATTACCTAACACCACGGATTAGGACTGGGAAAATTTTATTCGTAAACAGCATCTCAATTTTCAAACCTCATTAAGACTAAACTTTTCACTTGAATTGCTATTCAAAATATCCTAAATTAATGTTGTACTCTACCAGTGCCTGTTTTGTTTTGCAGTAATTTCATTAGAGCCTTTTCTGTTTAATTCATAATCTTGTTTACATGAAATCTCGATGAAAGGATAATTGGAAGCAAAAGAGCCCTCGAGCTATGCCATCTCATTAAATTTCCCGTAGTCTTAATTCCTAGAAATTTCGTTGTATGCTTCAGAGAGAACGGAATGTGATTTAACTCGGTTCAATAGTTACACCAAAGATTCGTCCTTCGCAGTTCATTAACCTTATAAATATTTTATTTCCACACAAACACATTCAAAAAGAGAATGAGTTTGCGATTTTTTTTGTTCGCAACATATACCTATGCAAGAACTTACGGGTACAGATCATCACCTATAAAGCCTATATAAACTGCCGACGTCCAAACCAATTACTTGTACCGAGAGGAGGAAATTGCTAATTGTCGCTATGCACAGAAATGCAAACAGAAATAACGTTTCATAACGAACTTGACAACTCTAAACACTCCCTTTAATCTGTTTGTCAACGAAGAACATCCGAAGTCCATTCCAGCAAAGCGAAAGGGTTTGTTGCCGAATATAAAGTTTAGAGGGCATTTGTGAATTTAATAAATGCAAAGCCTGGATTGATCGGTTGATTTATATTTGCCCCACATTTTGAAGTGTCTTCAATAACAACTGAATATTTACAAACACTGAAAGACTCGACCACTTTATTCCAGTCATAAAATATAGTGATCCACTAAAAACATTATGTCACTGCCAAACGCAAGAAATTACCAACAGGAACAGCAGCAATATCTTTTATGATCATATACATACAATGATCGCTCGTGAATCGCAACATACCTGCGTAGGATGAAGTAGGATATTCCTGACAAGCTGTGGTCGTAAAATAAAAAGCCAACCACATCAACTTTATACCAGTCATTCTGGTTGTCATCTCTCGCAGCTCTACAAGATAATATGGCAATAGATATCACAAACAACCTTTCACCAGACGCACAATATTATATCCGCGTAACCTGAAGGTCACATGGTGACCTAGACGGGAGGGCTTCCAAATTCCAAGATTCACCTCAGAAACTGCAGTTGGATCCAGGGAGTGATTTTCCACCACAAATATGATGCGTTACATTTCTTCGACCACAGTAACGAAGCAATTAAGATTAAACTATCCAATACGTTTTGCTTCTTTTACGCGAAACAACCTAATATTGCTTATCTTGCTGGGATGGCGCATACAATTTGCGACATCAAAGATCTGCCAACGTAAAACACAAAACAATAATAGCTGTTTTACACATTTCATCGAATTGTACGTCAAAATTGTCATCTTTCTGATGGCACTCAAGGGCCAACGCTGTCACAAATGATTCTAATCTTCAGGAATGTCCATGTTTTTCAAAAACTATAGTAAGCTTACTGTACTGCCATTAGCTGAACACCACTCGCTTCCATCAAGCTTAAGATTACAGAACTTACCGAGTCGCCAGAAATATTATATATCTGTCGATGAAAAAGTTCTGTGATATAATTCAGTGGGATTGAGTTTTACTACGGCTGCTAATCGATAACGCGTTGGTTGATAAAAAGAATCAACAAAGGTGAAATATAATCCTTGAAGAAGGTCATACAAGTGTGCAACAAAAGTATATTCCCGTGAATACTAGCTCCAAACTGGCGAACAGACAACGATCGAAAACCTTCTTGTCCGACAAAACTTAAGATAATCACTCCACTCCATCTCTTAGACGTTTCGTCGCAGTTTTGTCATATTGGTATTGTTGACAAATAAAACACTCGATAAAAGGCCGGCTTCGATTGGATGAGTTAAGTGAACCTAAAATCTAATTAGAATGCAAGTTTTATGTAGAAATTGCTCTATGTCTCGTCCAGAACCTATTAATTGAATCAACTTTACAGCCAGTATCATCAGAATTCATAAACTTACCTGAGGAATTCGAGAAGCTGTTGCAAGTGAGTGATTGCAACAAACAGTCATGTACGGGGAGTTTTAATTTACAATCTGGCGTCGGAGGGCGTTATAAATCTCATTCGCTTTTGTGAGGTTGATAACCACTTCCGGTGTTCGTTTTAGTCATCTTCCTGTTCTCTTTTGTCGAAAATAGCCTCACTGTCTTCCCTTTCACTGGAAACTTAATGAAACGCCAGAACGGCAAACAGCTTTAAATTCGATTTCGCGAGGTATTGTTTTCAGTAATTTTAAGAGTTCTTTCATGCCATTAGTTTGGAGCCACGCATGAATACTTACCTTTATATGTCTACTGAAGGTAAGAAAGCAGAAAACCGCGAAAAGAATAGAAAATTGCTTTTCCGGAGTCTTCCCGTTTTGGTTTGACATACAAATTTATTGTTTTCTCACCTCCTACGGACTTCCTCCCACAAGTAACTTGAAAGCTCTTTCAAATCGATGTCGCTCCATATGCTGACAATCGTTGCAATAATTTAGAAAATACGTATTTATTTGAAAAAGAAATACATGGAGTAAAGTTACAATACAAATTATGGTCCGTGACTTCAAAATCAACAACTAATAGATTAATCAGGTGCAAAACTAGCGATGTTCTTTTCAAATTTTATTTTTGAAAAATGATTTAAACAGCGAAAGCAAAATTTTGCATCTTCTTTTTCTGTTCAAACTTTGCTCAAGAATTATTCCGTTTACATGTCATGTAAACGAATATCAAACATCTTGCTAAGTCTAGTTCAGAAGACAGACATTGTGCAACCACGGGAAACTCTTAAATTTTATATCC
>OX421451.1:33060894-33063394 GCA_949126865.1 Montipora capitata
ACGTTTCCAAAACTACCGGATATAAAAGTAGATGACAGAATTGTAAACTGAAAATGAGTTATGATTTATTTAATTTTGAGTTATGATTTATTTAATTTTGTATTCCATATCAAATGTGTTAACAAGTGAAAATGTTTTATCACTCCAAAACAGAACAGATTTTTAGCTCCTGGGATAGGGATCACAATATTTTTTACTGTTTATTGTTACTCTGGATCTGGAATCAGAATTGTCAATTCTGGGACGTTGGGACAGAGATAATTTACACCTCGTTACATTGACTCGCAAAAAATGGCCGAAAATATTTCTTCTGCCTTTCCATATTTGCCACTTCCACCCGGCCCTGAATATATCATGTACTTCTGAAAAGAAAATTCCAACCAGTTAACATTTCTGGGATCATGTATAGGTTTTATCTGGTGTATAATTCTCTTGAAATCAAGCATTATTTTACGAAAGATTTTAATGGTTACAACCCCGGCCGATTCTACACGCAAATGAACAGACAGTCGAAAGTTAATGAATAATAACTAAAAGCACTCTTTGAAGTGTCAGCTACTGTTTCCAGTCAAAAATACAATTACGAATGCAATACTAGGATAAGTTAAACAAGATTGCCCTTAACGATCTGCAATCCTCTTTCTCCTCCATCTTGAAAAGACCTCGAGACGATGTGCAACACCACTGACAAAGTACGTTGTGTAAAACCACTGAAAATTTGTTGGAAACCCCACCAAAAAAAAACCGCCAAAAAAATCCCGCCAAAAAATCCTAACTCGAAAATCCAACTCGAAAATCCAACTCGAAAATCCAACTCGAAATCCTAACTCGAAATCCTAACTCGAAAATCCAACCCGAAAATCCAACTCGAAATCCAACTCGAAAATCCAACTCGAAATCCAACTCGAAATCCTAACTCGAAATCCTAACTCGGTAATTAGTCTGTCTCGGGAGGCTACAATCCTGAGCAAAATTGTTGACACACTTTTTACTTCCTTGTTCATATCTAAACCAATCATTTCCATGAAGTAAATCTTCATGTTGAGGGATAGCTGGGTTATTTCCGCTTCTTCATAAATAACACTGTCTAGGCCTCTAGGGTGGGGAAGGGGAGGCAGGAATTGTAATTAATGTCCGAAAGGGCGAAAGTTCAGAAAAGTCTCAACCATTTTTGTAGACTACGAGCAACAGTCCCTCTTTCGCCGCTCAGTTGATCGAGTGCGGGGATCGAGAAGACAGGCACGAGAAAAAATGGTCGCTCCTCCTCGAATCCAGATTTTGCGAGGCCCTCTTCCGCCTCGTGAACGACTAATTAAGCGGCGAAAGAAGGTTTTCCCGTAGTCTAAATGCATTACGGTACGTGCACAATAGCCTGCGAACGCAGACGTATTTCTACTATCAACTTTAAATTTCCCCGGGAAAGTTTAGGCTTCACTCAAAGCCTCGGAATGAAGTGGTAACGGAAGACCAGTAAAAAAGAACATATGCGTATATGAAGCACTTCTTTCAAGTCAATTTTTGGTAGATTGTTTAGGTTTTTTCGCTGGTTTTGAAGAGACAACAACTCCAAGAGTTTGGTGCGGATCAAACAATCAAACACGCTGGTGCATGCTTAAGGACATCCTCGACAATGCTTTTGCTCACGTTTTGATCGAAATATGTAATAACTTATAGAAATTCACGTATTTGGTGTATTCCATACGATTTACTAGAGCATATCAAAGTAAATATGTGCTCTTACCTTACCTGTTGTGTAGATGCAGTTATTTTAGCTGTACACAAAGTTGAAAATGCATGAAACAAAAAGGGCAGTAAAGTAGCAAATTCTTTACAAAGGGAACCCAGTTGAAAGCGAAAAAAAGAAGATGTATAGTAGATGGACCACTTACCCTGAAGAAATCATCTATGTTCGACAGACTCGACACAGTAGATAAAATGATGATATCGGTGACCATCGACCAAGAGCGAGGTGCCGAAACCGTTAATGCTAAGTTAAAATCGAGCGCAACATAAAAGAAATGATCTGTTTTATCGCTAAAAGTGTCAGCAGAACAAAAGGACGAAAACATTTCAATTTCTTTTGAGCTGGCAATATTGTAATCATTAACCCAAAGTTTTACAATTTGCACACGCCTTCTTCGTCACGCAAGTGCCAGCCAGAAGGCCGGCAGCAAATTATTAGCCACAAAAAATTGTAAAAACAAACGGGAAATCAGAGAGGAAGCGTTAATTGTTGTTTCCAGCCAGGAGCAACATTTAAACAAAAATCATAACAAGAAAAGCGTGTGAAGTAAATTTCTATCCAGGATTTTAGTTCCCCGATCAAGTTCCCAGCTAGCAGAATTTCAGCCTGAGGAGCGGATAATTTGAGAGAATAATCTGAACAGCGACTCCGTTGAGTACTCCTGGGTAATGGACTCTTGTTGGCCGGGTATTTTACAGTGAAGTTTAGCCAAATGGATTAACCGGGTATTCTACAGTTAAGCTAAGTCTCGAAAAT
>OX421451.1:33065894-33068394 GCA_949126865.1 Montipora capitata
TCAGATGCACCCTGTGGCGACAACCTCGTACGTAGCCAGGGTCTCTCTCTTTACAAGAAGACCCAAGCAAAGAGGTTAGAAAAACGACTTTTATCTGTATGAAAACATTAGTCATTAGTCCGCCGGCTAAGATTCGTACAAAAAGAGGAGAACGTTCAGCTCTTCCGAATACTGTTTTCCAGGCCCCTGTTGATCAAAAGGTGTATAACGCTATCCACCGGATAAATCACTATCCACTGGATAGTGCAATTGGTTTCGCTATGACTTATCCACCCGATAGTGGTTTATCCGGTGGATGGCGCTGTCAATCGTTTGAACAACTGGGGCCAGAATGTTAGGTTAGATTTTTATAAATGACCTCTATTTATTTTCGGAAATTAAAAGAGTAACTGGAGAATACCCGGCCACTATTGTGTTCTTGTAGCGGCATCGTCTAAAGAACGAGGCATATAACAATACAGGCCATTCAATACAAATAAGTGGCCGCAAAGGTAATGGACTCTTGGTGGCCGGGTATTCTACAGTGAGGTTTAGCTAAATGGAGTAAACGAAGTTTCTTCTGAAAACTCAACTAGGAATAAAACACGAAAGCTCTGACTCTTACGTTTTGATGTCAACTGGCTTTGTTTCAACGGGTGTTTCTAATCTGTTAATTAATCGACAACGAAAAAATAACCGTTAATCACACCTGATATAATCCATTGTCTTTGTAAGGGCTAATCCTCCGCAAATGCCTTTATAACTAATTAGATTGGAATCCCCCTAGAGGTTCCTGTTTACTTGATTTCTCGGACAGATACATAGCCTCTTCAGCTTAAATTTCCTAACCATTTAACAAAGGCCAGTGACTGATTTAAATCATTCATTCATTCATTCATCCGTCAAGATATCATCTGTCTAATACGTGACAGCAAGATAAGCTTGTGCGGGGTGGGGGGGCGGGGGGGGGGGGGGGGTTGCGTGGCAGTACAGATGCTCTTCCACCCTCCCCTCTCAGATAGCACCTACAACTATGGCTTTGTGTGACCCTGGAAAGTAAAGGACTTATACCATACTACACGACGTCAACGAAACGTCATTAAAAGGCAAGTTCACCAAAATGCAAATACAAGTTATTCATTTCAGTTTTTTCATCTTCTACAAATAGGAAGGGGGGCTGGGGGGTGAGGGATCAAGAGTAAAAGTGGATAGGGGACAAGTTGGAAAAAGCACCGCCTGAAATATGTGCCGTTGAAAATCAATTTGTCTGGGTCCTCAGCAGGGTCAAGCTTAATTGCTTCTGAAGACAAAATCACTAGAATTTCTCCGTCCCTTTTAATGAGCTTAAAAACGCACGACAAATCCGCAAATTTGAGAAAACTAAAGGAAAACCAAGCCCACGTAAGTCGGCCCATTAGTTTTTTTTTTTTTTGCAAATGAAAGAACATAAAACATAAACGAACTGGGCACGTTAGGAGCCTAGGAAAGTTTCTCATGAATAAGATCTTAGATCTTGTTCTTTAAAGCACACTTAACAATTCAGACGACTTTTTCTCGCTCCATGCTGCTCCGATTAATTAAGGGGACCACCAAGCGTTATTAAATGAGATTGGTTTCTCCATTGCGCAGGTGTCTGCGCAGCAGATCATACACCTCTTTAAGATTTCAAGATCATCCATCCCTTATTCCCATGACATCTGCCCTCGCTTCTAACTGTCCATTCACAGGGTTTTTACGCCGGGAAATTAAAAAAATGACGAACACCGCAGGTTTGGTGCCAGCAGCAAAGCGGATAGTCCTGGGAACGAGACTGTGTGTTACGGTCGAGTTTCTTTATAGTTTGTGGCCTACAAAATATGCCGGCAGAGCTGAAAGTCTCTTCATTTTATTCCCGACCCTTCTGCCTCCTTTTTAAAGCGAGATCAAGTCTCAAATTCCGGTCTTTCTTGTGACAAAAGGTATCAATTATGTGTAAATCAAAACTGACTGCTGTGGAATCTTGTGAAACCTGACGAAGAATGAAAGTTTGTTCTATTCCATGATCTATCCTTATCTCTGCGACATTTTCTGGGCATCCACTTACAAAACAAATATCCCTCGTATTGTGACTCTACAAAAGCGGGTGATAAGAATTATAAATAAATCAGCCATTGATGCCCCTTCAGATCCCATCTTTAAAGAGCATCACGTTAAAATTTCACGATATTCGCTTATTAGAATTAGGTAAAGTTATGCATACCTTTAAAAAATCACTTCTTTCCAACAGTCTTAAACACTTTCTGTCTGAACAACAATATCCATAACTACAATACAAGATATGCTGATGCTTTTAGATTGCCCTTATGAAGATCTAATACTAGACAATTATTTAATTCTTAGTTCATAGTTAATTGAGGGACTGGTTATGAAACATTAAAACCTTCAAAAGCGAGAACAATGTTATCGCAATCGATGTTGAACTGACCCTGACAGTGCACAATCTTTTGTTTTTGCTTCGCACGGGTTGGCAAATTAGGCTCAC
>OX421451.1:33073394-33085894 GCA_949126865.1 Montipora capitata
TCTAATAGTTTTTCTTCTTAATCCCGTTCCCTACTGTTAAGAAGCGTGACTGAATAACCACAAATCCGCGGCAGTTCTCACGTATTTCCGATGCGATTAAGTGTCTTTATTTTTCATTTTTTTAAAACATCTTTTGTCTCTAGCCGCTTATTCTTCTTAGTAAGCTGCTTGTCAAAGCAACAACAGCAAGACTGAATCGATGAAGCTCTGATTCCAAATAAAGTATTAAAATGAACATATTGCCTCGTTAGACGCTTAACAAAATTGTTCATAAAACGCTATTGCTATGTAAGTTTCTACTCCAAAAAAATAACTCTAAATGCTTCTTTTTTGTTTGTTGGCGTTATGTTGCTTTCCTCTTACGCAAGAGGAGTTGATGTATTGCGTCACAGGACACTCAAGGCATGCAGCCGTTAATCAACAGAAATAACTCTGGTACAGTATCTTCGGCGTATGAAATTCTGCAATTGCAAAATTTTACCTTTGTTGGAGCCTTTCCCTCCACCCTTACATACATCTTGATAGCTCACAGATGATAGTGAACGTTAGTGATTAACTTAAAGGAGATAAATCTGGCCCGGACGGCGTCTTTGTTAAAACTGGCTTAATCAAGACAATCCTTTATGAGCCTCGGGATAACAAATTTGTTAAGCTCATGTGAAAGAGTTTGTTAAGTAAATGTATGAAAAGAAAAAAGATGACGGTAGGCCTCAGGAGAAAGATAAGTTGAAAAACTCACCCATGTAGAAAAGGGGTCTTGTTGAAACCTTGATGTACCAAAGCCCACTTTACGAAATTTGAGATACTATTACTGAAGTTTTATATTAAGCGACGGAATCAAAACAAAGGCTTTTTTCTGTAACCTTAGCTGTCTTGGATAATGTTTCTTTCTATGTAATTTAGCTTTTGTCTACTTAGGCTATAGCCAAGGGTTAAAAGCCGGCTGTAGGATGGATAATGAGTGAACCATTTTTTTCCGAAGCTTAATCCTCTTGTTCATCTTTAATTCTTTGGCTATAACCTTTTGTTTGTATTAAATGACCATTTTGTCGTACGAAGTATGATGGATTGTAGTTAATGATGAAGAGGTTGTGTCAAAACCAACCCGGTTTTTATTGCACAACCCCGACAGACTAACGGTCTTAAGCTTTTAAGTTTTATTTCTTTCTTAATCACTTAACTGGACACTCCACGTAATAGTGCTTTTTCGCTGTGATCTAAGCCAATCCAGTTGCTTCTATTGCACCCGCAAGGGGGTGGATTAGGAGGGTGCTGTTGGATGAGTCAAGGCGACTCTTCACCGTCAGAATTCCTGTGCAATTATTAAAAACAGCGCTTTGGGTGTGGCTGGCAGGGAAGATGCTCCAACACCCCTCATTTATTATGTGTAACAACTTCTTTAAAATCTCGCCCAGTGCCAACTGAGGGATTCAGATTGGTTAACGAACTGACGATCTGATACCCTTTCCGGTTTTCATGTTCTTTTGAGTCCCACATGAAGAACTGTGATTATCTGGACGCCAAAATCATAAAAGTACAATTCCCCATTAAGCTCCAAAAGGATCGGTGATCTCGGATCATATGTGGTGATATGTTTTCTTCAACATCAAGAATTTTTTTCACATACTCAAGACCTACGTTTGCCGAAAGTAATTTCTTTGAAACTTTCCTTAATAAAAAGCTCGGGTTTTGTTACTTCTCAGGCTAAATTTAACGCAAAGGTTTCTGGGATTGGGGCTATCTTGTGCTCGGTACGCGTCTCCATGTAAGTTGATTCATTAAAAGTTCAGTTGAGTTGAACTACTAGATGCAAGCGGCTTTTCAATAATCGTTATGAAGTCTCCCTTTGCCTTTCTCCGCAACTTCAATATCACTCGAGTCTAGGAATGCAGAGGATTAACGTCACAAAGTGTTCCCCAAATACTGCCCCTAAAGTAATTAAAAGGTGCATTTACACTAAGCTCAAAATACAGCTAACCTTTACACTTTCCTTATTGTTGAAAATAGGTAACAAAGGCCTAGGCTCAAGGGATCTAATTAGGTAACAAAAAAAAAAGAAGAAGCTTAAGGTGACACAAGCTAAGACCAACCCGGTGAAGCCAACACATCATGCATGCGCACAACCATTTCACACTGTCAATTAGCAGCCATGGGCCTCAGCTAAAGTGGGTGTGGCAGCTCCACGTACATGAAATGTGGTAAGCCGGTTGGGAACAGCAAAACACCAGGTTGGTGTCGAAAACACCCGACTGGTGTGTTAGCTACGCAATGCTGAGGCATGGATAGTTTGGACGACGTCTTCTAGGGTTATCCCAGGGCGAAGCCCTACAAGTTTGTTTCTTCGCTTGTGGTATTGCTACTTTGGTCATCTTGTGGCCCTTACAGTAGTATGGCAGGTAATTTTTTTTTTGTTTTGTTTTCCACTAAAAAAATTACGTGACCCACCGATCTCATATGGTGATCCACCTTCCCACACGCTTGCCGTGGGAGAATGGCTGAGCAGTTCCCAACCCAGCTTGTTGCGTGAAGCTGCCACTTAAAGGGGTGTCGAAAACACCCGACTGGTGTGTTAGCTACGCAATGCTGAGGCATGGATAGTTTGGACGACGTCTTCTAGGGTTATCCCAGGGCGAAGCCCTACAAGTTTGTTTCTTCGCTTGTGGTATTGCTACTTTGGTCATCTTGTGGCCCTTACAGTAGTATGGCAGGTAATGTTGTCGATCCCCAGCGTAGCTAGGCGGATCGTTCTGAAACTGAGCAGAACATGGAGATTGATAATTCCCGTCTTATGCCCAAATGGCTGGGCGTCGTCGACACTCCAGTGTGTCTAATGAAGAATACTGAACGTCTTACTGACGCAGAGAAGGATTTTTTCCATCTCCTGAACATCTTGGCCGAGCGGCCATGTACGACGCATTTTTCTGTTTCCGACAAGGACACTTCTTCATCCCAAGTGTTTGCCGATTCAAAGGATTGTGGTATCCGTGCTGCTGCGGTCAGATGTCTCCAACGTAATCCTCATGGCTTTGTTTCCGTGACGTTTTCCACCAGTGAATACGGAGATCTCTTCCTTCCTAAATCTTCTTTATCCTTCGTCATCGTAACTCATCTTCTACGTGTACCTTCGTTGTCGTGTATGATACTCCCTTTGAGCTTTCTGATGAAGCACTGTCCCATCGTCTCGGCCGCTATGGAGCTGTCCTCGGTTTCCGCAGATGTAATCTTCAGGGCTATGACGGCATCCAGAATGGTACACGCGTTGTTAGAATGGAGCTATCTGAATCGAATCCATCCTTCCTACGCTTCGGCAGAAAAAGCTTCTTAGAGTCAGACACGAGGGAAAGGTTCCTACTTACAGGAAGTGCCATCTTCCCGATCATGTCGCAAAGGTGTGCCCTGTCCCAGAACACCACAAAGCATCCCTCCGCGCAGCCCTCGCAGTCTTCCCAGTCTACACAGTTCTCTCAGTCATCACAAACTACGCAATCGTCTCAGTCCCTCCTTTCGCCTGTTGAATCGCCCTCCCTGTCTATTCCTTTGTCCCAAGAGCCTTCTCTTCCGTCGAGCATCATTTCTGGCTCCTCTACTTTGTCTGATCTACAGCTTGTCACTGCAGCTGGTTCGCAACTTTCTACTGCTTCTGATCAAGCTATTGCTGCGATGGAGATTCCTGAGGATCCTGGTCCTACAGGTCCGCTGCGCCCATTACAGACTCCTATCCGTCCTCCACCTCCTAAAGTTGCACCCAAACGCAAGCCTACCAGGTTAGACTTCACAGATGATCCGTCCACCTGCGCGTAAATCAACTTCACCAATGCCGGTCAGTTCTAGTAAAAAGACTAAGAACCCTCACCCTTCATGAATTCCAAATTTCTTTCCCGAAATTCTCGTGGTTCCAGTAAGCGTTTCCAAGATTATCTCATAGATAGTCTTCGTACCTCGTATGACGTTTTCTGTTTTCAGGAAACGCAGGGTACTGATCCTGAGGTTTTCCGCATTTTCTCTTGTGCCTGGCGTGGACCTTGTTTTTGGTCCCCTGCTGTAGGCAAACAAAGTGGTGTCCTTGCTTGCCTTTCTGAATCTTTTTCCGGCAATGCCAGTCGCTCGAAAAGAGACACGTCGGGGAGGGTTGTTAGTCTATTGTTCAAACTTGACGATCTAAGGATTAATTTAATTAATATTTATGTCCCCACCAACTTGGCCGAAAAGGAAGTGTTTTTCAGAAGTTTGCATGAATACTTCCTATCTTCTGATGTCTTAATAATTGCTGGTGATTATAATTGTTACGATCACAACCTTGATAAATTTGGCGGCAACTTTGTGCCTGCTAAGTGCCTTACTGATTTTCGTTCAGCCTTTTCTTTAATTGATGACTGGCGCAAGCTTCATCCCAGATTGTGCCAGTGCACATGGTTTAATTCGGATTTTTCAATTGGCTCGCGTTTAGATAATTTTTTTGTTTCTAGGAACTTCATGCCTTCTGTTGTTTCTTGTGAAATCAGCCCTTGTGTTTTTTCCGACCATGATCTTGTTTGTCTTTCTTCCAGCCCACCGGGAATAACCTCCGTGGTCCTGGCATTTGGAAGTTTAATAATTCACTTTTGAATGATGATGTGTTTTACGGCTATATTTCAAATTGTATCAATCATTTAGCCAATTGCTTGCAACACTTTCGTTCGGTTAAAGGGAACCTCCACTAAAACAACAAAATAACTTTAAACCACAGAACATAATGTTTACAATTGGAATTGCTCAATCTTTTTCCAATGAAAGCGTTTGTATTCGAGAAAAATAAATTCCAAAAACGCTTATTTTGGCTTTCAAATTTCCCGGGCGCCGCCATCTTGAATAATTGTGACGTAACTTGGTTGCCCTATTGTTCTGAAACAAAGAGCGATTGTTCTGGAACAATAGGGCAACCAAGTTACGTCACAATTATTCAAGATGGCGGCGCCCGGGAAGTTTGAAAGCCAAAATAAGCGTTTTTGGAATTTATTTTTCTCGAATACAAACGCTTTCATTGGAAAAAGATTCAGCAATTCCAATTGTAAACATTATGTTCTGTGGTTTAAAGTTATTTTGTTGTTTTAGTGGAGGTTCCCTTTAAAGCTTGGTGGGACTTTTTAAAAACTCCATCCGCTCTGAGATTATTTTCTTTGCCAGGGAAAAGCGCAGGGATCTCTCGCCCGAGCGTGTTCTTTTAGTTAACCGGATTATTAAGCTAAAACTTCAGCTGGTAATCCCTTAGTAAGTCCTGAAATTTCCGAGCTCGAAAGAAAGCTTAAGGCTCTTATCTTGGAAGAGTTAGACGGTTCTAAAATCCGTTCTGGAGTTCAGTGGCTTGAGGAGGGAGAAAGGCCTACGCCCTTTCTCTTTTAGCTTGAACGTGACCGCTTCGAGCGTAATATTGTTTCTTCTATAATAATTCTTAATTCTGATGATGTAGAGGTGTTCACTCGTGAAGAAATTGAACGAACGCACGTGCGCTTCTATTCAGATGTTTTACGCGGTTTTTAAACAGCGTTGCTTAGAATCCGTTGAAAAGTCCCTTTCTCCCCCTCAACGCACCTCGTGCGAGGGATAAATGTCGCTTGACGAATTAACCAACTCTGTTAAGAGTCTTAATACCGGGACGTCACCAGGATCTGAGGGACTATCAGTTGAATTTTATCTTCGTTTTTGGGAGACTTTGGGTCCCCTTTTACTCTGTGTTTCTAACCAGTGTTTCTCCGATGGCGAGCTTTGTGGCTCGATGAAGCGTAGCGTCACCCGCCTTATTTTTAAGAAGCGTAGTGATATTAAGCACTTAAAAAACTGACCGCCCATCTCTCTTTTGAATGTGGACTATAAGATTATTGCTAAAACGATCACTTCTCGTCTTTCCAAAGTTCTTGAATATATTGTCCACCCTGATCAGACTTGCCCCGTTCCCGGCCGAAGTATTTTTTCTAACGTTACTCTTTTGCGTGATGTTTTGGACTACATTCAACGGACGGATGAATCCGCAATTTTAGTCAGCCTTGACCAGGAGAAAGCCTTTGACCGTGTCAACCGTTCCTTTCTCTCGCATCTTCTCAAGTTTATGGTTTTGGACCCTCGTTTTGCCGGTGGATCTCAACTTTTTACAATGGTGCCTCTCAGAGGATTTCTCCTGCGCGAGGGGTGCGTTAGGGGGACCCTTTGTCTCCCTTACTTTGTTCTTTGTGTTGAGATATTAGCTTCCCTAATTCGCCGTTGTCCAGGGGTTGAGGGGTTCCTCCTCCCTGGTGCCAGAGGGCGGCAAGCACGTGTTCGCTCGTATGCCGATGACATTACGACTGTACTCAAGGATATCCGATCCTTGTCTAATCTTTTCAGCTGTGTTAATGTCTATGAAAGGGGCACAGGTGCCAAACTGAATCGCACCAAAACTGAAGCAATGTGGCTAGGGGCCTGGAGGTTTCGTTCTGATAAACCTTTGGTCCTCACCTGGGTTAAGAAAATGAAAATCTTTGGGCTAGTGTTTGACACCATCCCTACAGAGCATTTTAATTGGCTGCCTAAACTTGAGAAACTGGAGAAATCCCTCAATCTCTGGAAGCCGAGATCCTATCTCTTCCTGGTATGGCTCTAATTTTCAATATACTTGGTTTGAGCAAGCTGCTTTGCCTTGCCAGAGTTCTTACTCTTCCAACATGGGTCATTGCGCGGGTTAATGCCTTGATCTGGCCCTTCCTATGGGGCTCAAAAATGGAAATTTGGGGGTGTCAATCTTGACAATCTCGTCTTAAAGGCCCAGGCTTTGAGATTGGTGGGGATGGCTTCCGTGCTTAATTCCCCTGATGATTCTAGTTTTTTTCTATGCAAATACTCTTTGGGGCGTCGCTTGTCCTTCCTGCGTCTCGAATGGTCTTCCTTACGCGATAACTCCTCTCCAAGTGCTTCTTCTCCAACTCCCTTTTACGAGGCCTGTCTTGATACTCTATCCAGGGTGAGAGACACTGCCCTAGTTTGTAAAACCTTGTTTCGAAAGCTCCATTTCAATCAACTCATCCCCGCCAATCTTGCCACGTCAGTGGTCCCAGGTCATTGGGCCAGGGTTCTCCCTCGATGGCCATTGGTCTCTGCTCCGTGACCCCTTCACTGAGAACTATAAGAACGATGTCATTTGGCTTATTATCCTCCTCGGCGTCAAGGTGCGTGATTCCCTTTTCAACTGGGGTTGTATCTCATCTGGTAGTTGTGCCTCTTGTCCGCGACGAGAGACCATTGATCATTGTTTTTTAAATTGTCTAAGGGTCAAAAGAGTCTGGCTGCACTTTGCACCAGTTTTCTGCCTGTTGCTTGGTAAGCAGTTTGTAGCAAACCTTTTAACGGTTTTTTTTTCCGCTGGCCCTCTCTTAGTGCTAAGAGGGTTCGGCTTGCACGCCATTAGACGAAATCCTTTCTTTATGGCATTTGGACCTTTCGAAACAGGGCCACTTTCTGCAATGGCAAAGAAGACCACCGTGCCATCATCCGTTATGTTTCTTGTGATCTTAAGCAGAGAGTGTTCTTGGATTATACATCCTTTCCTGAATCTCGCTTCCTTGATGTTTGGGTCTTGGACGGTTTTTGTGCCATGGTGAATGGATTTCCTCCTATCAATATTTAGAAGTAACTAACAGTAGAAGTAACAGGGAACTTGCTCTGCTCATGGACTCTGCTGTTAGGGCCCCAGGCCCTTGTGGCTAGCTGCCTACTCCGGCTCTTAGTTTCTAGTGACTTTTTTCTGCTTTTTAATTTGTAAATGGCGTGCGTTGTTATTGTGAATAAAGACTGTTTTCATGGAAAACAAAAGCTGTCCACGGCTGTTAATTGACTGGGTGAAATGATTGTGCGCATGCGTGATGTGTTGGCCACACTAGATTTGTGTTAGCGTGTGTCACCTTGCTTTTTTGTTTTGTTTTCCATCTAATTAGGTGCTCTGTGATTTCTGGAGAGTACCCCTTTAGACGTCTCTCCTGTTAGCAATCTGAAAAAGAGGATGATCTGCGTTCCGTTATAATCTTGTTTGTTAACAAATTCTCGATGGTAATTTATTCAATTTTTGCTTTTTAGAGGTGGTGTTGCCCTTCTCTGCTTGGTTCTAATGTTTTTCTTTTCTTTTTTGCGTTTTTGTCCAACTGGGAAGATTACGCTTCCCCTTTCATTTCTGTGGGGGTTTGCTACCAGCAACGAGTTCTGTTAGCTGGTCTATGGACAAATTAAATCCGAGGGAATTCCTGGTGAGAAGTTTCACAATCTTTATCACTCTCTAAAGGTTTCTTTTCAGGAATGCTTTATTATTATTGTTAGAGGTAAGAACTCCCACTCTCCAGTTCTTTGATTCACACTTTTAATAGAAACCAGTCTCTCCCGTCCAAATTATGGCCAGATCTGAGAAATTGTGTGCTCCACAAATGTTTAACGAACTGTCTCAACAGCGTCAACTCCATCCAACATTTTCTGTAACAAAATAAGTATTGGATCAACGTTGCAAGAATGTTTAAGGGGGGTGGCACTTAACTACTGATAGACAATGGTTGCTAAGGAAGCTTTTAGTCAAGAGGCCTACAGAAAGGTTGCATGGAGGGTTCTTTGAAGTAACTTTTTCAATGGAAATCTAGCATCAATCTAATCAGAAGGTGCATGCGCAACTAATCCCAGTCCTCTGCCGTACGTTTTAGTGAAAACCGTGTAAAAACTTTCAGAAAACGAAAGGAAGAGGCGGTTTTTTCACCAGATAAGAACCGGCCCATCATTTTTCGTGAAGTGTAGCATGGAATTTCTACTTGAACAAAAAATGGAACTGATATTTTGAAAAGAGTATCAAAAGATGGCCTTATGACGTCATAATTTATTTGAGAAATGATTTTTAAAAATCCATGCTGCAGATTTTGTGATAGAATGTTTTCATACTGTTGCGTTCAAAAGTTGTGAAAAACATAGTTAACTGGCTGAGTTTTTAGATTATTAAGTATGGCTACTTAATAAAATATTTCTCAAACATAATTCAACAAATGAAGGAAAATGCTGGTTTTTTCACTTTTTGAATGAAACAGATTTTCTTGACACACGCTCATATTTCCTACCAACCAATCAAAACGCGCGTCTGACAATACATAACCAATCAAAATTCGTGAGATGTCACACCCGTCTTTACATACTCTCATCTAAACACAGCTATTGACCAATGAGAGTGCGCGTACTATCCTAATTATTTTTATAAATAGGCGTTGTGGCCATCAGGCCCAATCTGATTGATCATAAGTTGGCAGGACCGTTCATTAATTTAGATAATGCAGTAGACTCCCGTGGACAAATGAGAGAGATCCACACTTCTCGGTTATGGGTTCTTGTTTTAGTCGTAGTCCCCAATCATTAAGTCACCAATGTAAGTGCTCCGAAAACTGTTTGTAAGAGCTTTAATAACCACGTCCATCGATGGCCTGTTCCCAGGAACTTCGTTAACACAACTTCTCACAAGGCGGCGAATTGGCGAACACGGATCGTGTTTTTCTATCCTGTCTATTTGCTGCTGAAGCTGTTCTCGATTAGGTTCTTTTCTGACCCTCAATTCACAAAGGAGAACACCATAACTGTACACGTCAGCCTATATAACAAAGGCAGCAAAAAACTAAACTTTGTGGGGACGTGTCCAAAAAAGTAAAAAATTCTAAGTGATTTAAAAATCTTTATTAAAAAAACCTCAACTTCAAGACTTAGAGACCATCGAAAAATATCGCCCAGTTTTTTACTCTCACAGTTAGACTGCAACGAGCATGAAATTGAAGCTAAAAACTGTTTTCCCATCTTAGCCTCAACTACGTGCTTGTTGCCGTCCAACCGTAAAAATACGAAACTGGCCAATTCACTCAATGGACACACACAGCACGACTTCCCTCAGGTCATCAGCTTGAATATTCAAAATCCTATCCCCTAGTCCCACACCATTTCTCCCGTTCTGACAAAAGATCGAACTTTGTACTTTTGCATTTAACCCATTCAGATTTTACTATAACGCAAGACTTTTTTTCTCATCAATTGGGCCCTAGTTAGGGGCGAATGGCTTAACATCTCTGTCCACTCAGAAAAAAATAGGCAAGCAAAGAACATGATCACGGATGGTTTATTTACATCTTTCATGATTTTCTAGTCCGAGCATTGGACCTCAGGCCGCTGCTGCAGTGAACCACTGTGTTTTGACGTTTTTTGTTGTTGTTGCTTTTTTTGGTAAATCTCGTTCCACTTATTTTCTTAACCCAAACCAGAATAGGAAACAACAAAGTTGTCCCCCAAAAATGCCAACCTCCGTCCCAGGGCTTTTCACCGCCGAGAGTAGGACGTCCTACTATCGGCAGTGAAAAGCCCTGGGAACGAGGTTGAAAAAATGCATCCCAAAACTAACCTTGCAAGATGCTCTGTTTTCCCTCCTCATGTACTCAGGTGCACAGTAAACAGCCGCTCCTGCATACTTTATACTGCAACGATGGACAAAATTAGCAGTGCCATAATCGGACAACTTGGCCCTCCAGTCATTACCAGATTTCCATAGCAACACCTTAGAACTGCTTACGTCCTTGTGAAGAATGGGGTTTGCTTTCTCGTGTAAGTAGCGGAGCGCGTAAGCCACGTCCAACGAGATAGCTTGCTCATTTTCGACGGGTAGCTCACCAGGACTAGGGTACAGCTTTTCCCACAGACTGCACTCAAGGAGTTCTGTAACTAGCAAAGGAGGCCCTTCATCCTTTGTTGCGCCAATAACTAAAAGCAGAGAAGGATGGCGACATTTTGACGCCATGTTCACTTCACGCTCAAACATATGTCTGCTGTTTCCTACAATGTCTTCGTACATTTTTTTTACAGCAACATCGTAGTAATGAAATCTCCCCCTATAAACAACTCCCCATCCGCCTCTTCCAAGTTCATGACTAGTAATTTGGATGTCATTTCTGTTTATCACCCAGTCCATTGTAGGCAGCTGGGTTCCATTTTGTCTTAACTGCCCTTCAAGTCCGTTGATACGTTGTTGTAGTTCCTCTTCTCCTATGATCTGCCTTTCAAGTTCATTGATACGTCGTTGTAGCTCCTCAGTACTGCTCCTTTGTGTTAATTGTCCTTCAAGTTCATTAATACGTTGTTGTAGCTCCTCCTCTCTCACGATCTGCCTTTCAAGTTCATTGTTAAGTTGTCGTAGCTCTTCCTCCATCCTGCTCCTTTGTGGTAATTGTCCTTCAAGGGCATTGATACGTTGTTGTAGCTCCTCCTCTCGCACGAGCTGCCGCCCTTCAAGTTCATTGATACGTTGTTGTAGCTCCTCCTCTCTTACGCTCCTTTGCCTTAACTGCCCTTCAAGTTCATTGATACGTTGTTGTAGCTCCGCTGGAGCTGGTTCATCCCCTCTATCTCCACTTTGGTTCCTAGGATTCTGCCCCATATAGTCTGGTAGGCTGATGATAAGATCTATACAGAAAGGACAAAAGCATCAAAATTTGCATGACTGTCCATCAGGGCATTTTTATCAATTTTGGGACTGGGACCCAGTTTGACCTCTTCTGAGAATGGTTTTACCAGGCTAATCATTTTACAAAATCGTGTGGTGGTTTCCCTGTGGTAAAAATCTTAAAACGTAAAGTTTTCCCTTAATTTTTTCCTTAAAAGATCTCCTTACCTCAGCAAAACGTAGCCATATTAGTTTTCATGAAATACGAATTTCGACTATTAAATAAATCACGGTCGTGCCCAGTCTTCACTCGGTTACCCGAGATGACGGCCTCCGCATGTCACTACAAGCACGGTAAGCACACTAGCAAAATCACCAAACTTACTCAAAAAATTGGCCAGTTTCACTTTTTGAATGGTTATGGCCATTTGAAAATGCTCTGAAATTTACCTCCTCGTAATAATTCTTTTTTGTCTCATTGATCACCTGAATGTACTTAAATGTCATTTCAGTGGAATCTTACCTGGAATCTTATCTTAATAAGAATAAAACACATTCTTATTGAAACATAAGTGGCCCAAGTCAAAGAATCTTTATGAATCTCATCTTATCTGTCAACAAACCAAAAGTGAGTCTTTACGATGTCCTCTCAATGCCCGTACATTCCACTTCGATGTTTATGGTACAGTACCTTACTTGACAATGTGGCCGAGTTTAAGGGCTCTTTAATTTTGTCAGAACTGGCCATCCAGACCCGTCAGTTTGCAAGAAAATGCAACAATTTGATGGAACACTTGCATGATAATCCCTTGCATCGTTCTCGAGGAGTATATATCATCCTTAAGGTGTGTTAATTTGAAAGCGCTGTACAGTTAGTACTTCCAGATTCACTGTCTGGCAGGTCAGT
Source organism: Montipora capitata (assembly GCA_949126865.1). Lineage (NCBI taxonomy): Eukaryota > Metazoa > Cnidaria > Anthozoa > Scleractinia > Acroporidae > Montipora > Montipora capitata. The sequence goes on from OX421451.1 coordinate 33,085,745, forward strand.
TCTGTCAAATTGAAAGCGCTCTAAGTCTGTCAATGGACTGCCTGCTAAAGTTCAACACTGAAACTACTTTTGTTGACAATCTTGTAAGTCATTGGTCATCAAGCTAAATGGCATCAGCCATGTCACTTGAAATTTAGCCTGTCCACGCTA
>OX421451.1:33088394-33093394 GCA_949126865.1 Montipora capitata
ACGCAGTCTTCAATAGCCGATATACAAATTGACAAATCCTCAGAAGACGAGTTTCCACCGACAAATATAACTGCGTATCACTATCATCCGAGGAAAAAAAATAGGCCATAAGATCTTGCAATGTCACCCAGTGGGGATGTATACAATGAATATAGCAACGGAACCTGCACGGAACCTTGAGAAACTCCGTAAGGTAAGTCATTCACATAAGAGGAAACACCTTGGATTCTGACAAACTGTGAACGGTCGGATAAATATGAACGAAGCCAGTTCAATGCATGGTCACAGATGCCAAAGCGGGCTGATAGCCTTGAGAGCAAGAAAAAACGATGGACAGTGTCAAAAGCAGCCCCAAAGATCCAATGGAAACAACAAATTTCCGACTGTCAATGGAAAGAGCAATCCCATTGTAAAACCTGATGAGAGCTGTTTCAGTACTATGGTTAGCACGATAGGCAGATTGAAACACTTCACAAAGAAAGCCATTACTGTCAATGTAATCAACAATTTGCAAAGCCACTACTTTTTCTATAACTTTAGATAAGAAAGTGAGGTTCGAAATTGGCCAAAGTTCTTATAATGCTGATGATCGAGACCAGGTTTCGTCAACAAAGGACGGATTACAGCTTTTTTAAGTTCAGTAGGCACGACGGAGCTTTCTAAAAACAAACTTACAATTTTCCAGATCACAGGTCAAAGGAGAGTCAAGACAATCAAGCAGTTTAGAAGATGAAACAGGATCAAGTTCACAAGAACTCAATGCTAAAGGACGCAAAATCTTAAGTACAGTCGAATATGGAGGACAGCTGAAATGATGGAGTTTTGTTGTTGCAACTGAAACGTCTTCAAATAAATGAATACACTGCTTGGGGTTTGATTCAAATACGTGACGAATAGTGGTAATTTTGTCGGCAAAGAAGCCAATGAAAATATTTGCCAGATTCGCCACAGAAGAGCAGGAGGGATACAACGGTGCAGGATTTCGCTGCAGCAATTTTCTGACAATGCCAAGCAATTTCGTCTAATTACAGCAGTTTCCATCAATAAGCTTGGTGTAATACTGAGAGCGGGCAGAGAATAACAGCTGATTAACAACACGGTTTTGCTCAATGAAACGTATGCGATCTTCAGGTAATCCACTACTTTGCCATTTCCTTTCAAGTCGACGACCAATTCTTCTCTCTAGTTTAATTTCTTCACTGAACCATGGCGCAGCAGGGCGGATGATAACCATGCGCGATTTAGGTGGTGCATGTTTATCAAGTATTCTACACAGCTCTGAGTTATACAAGTGGAGAAGCCCAAGTAAGTCACTAGAAGAATCAAATAAAAGAGGAGACAGACAATGTCTTGTTTAAATTGCTCAATGTCGATGGCTTTAAACTTTTGACCACGGATACGTTTCCTTTTCCAGCTAGGCTTGACAAATCGAAGATCATCAACTGAAGTAACATTTAAAATGCTTTCAGCACTGCGAGATATGACTAGGTCCAAGGTGTGTCCAGCTCCGTGGGTACAGCTAAGAACATGTTGTCGCAGATCAAAGGATTCCAGCAGACCCAGGAAATTTGAAGCAACAGCATCAGATGTGTCATCAATATGAATTTTAAAGTTACCAGCGATCAGAAGTGAGCGAGTCTTACCGATGTAAGATTCCAAAAGAGGGGAACTTCATTCATGAAAAGGCTGGTAGAAAGATTGTTTCCAGATGACGGTGGATGGGAACATTTTAAGAATCAACTTCAACCTCAACTTCCATCGACTCAAAGATGTTTGCTTAACTTTCAGTAAACTCTTGAAAAGCAATCAGACTCCTCCTCGCCTCCCTTCGCGAGCTTAGTGTAAAAGGCGATAGCCATTTGGAATTAGACCTCCAATCACAAATTCAGCAAAATCTCCAGAGTTTGAGCCAGGTCTCAGTGATTATAATAGCAAAAATATCAAAATCCTTGTCCCCAACATAATCCTAAATAGAGAGATATTTATTGCACACCGATAGGCAGTTTAGGAGACCAAAGGAATAGAGCTTCAGAGTTGATGAAGCCATCTTGTTGTAATTATTAGTAGTCTGATTCGAGGTGATGTTAATCTGCTCTAGATTATTCTTGTTTACAGAAGTATGCAAATGTTTAACCATAGCGGGAAAAGTTCTACGACCCTCCACAGTTTTAATAGGCCAAGTTCTGTTGGTAAATTTACTTTTAACGTGCATGATATCCAGCTCTACTCCCGATTCTGGCAGGTAAAAGCTCAAGGAACAGTTAAATGGTCATAATATGGAAAATGTGCTAAGGTGGCGATTGATGAAGAAATCGGCAGCAACCGAAATACAGTACGAGCCTGTCGAAGTAGCATACTTCAAAGAATTCCAGTGATTTCCACTTAAAGAAAAGGCTCTGTAATGGATGGGGAAGAGATGGAAAAGGATTTCCTTCAACGTCCATGCAAACTGTAATATCCAGTTTGAGAATGGAAGATGGATGCACAAATAGCCATGCTTTTGTAGCTTGTAGATCGGACGAGAAAGCGATTCGTCGTTAAGGATTCTTGAAGTTAAAACAACCATCTTTACAAAAGTGTAAACATCACTACATAACGAGCAATTGAAAGTAAAATCTCGGCTAGAGAATGTTAGGAACAGCAAAAATAAACGCAAATATTCGTGACGAGAGATACACTAGGCGGCCATATTGGGCGCTCACAAACAAATAAAGTTCCTTTACTTTCCTTTCTGTAAGAAGAGAATGGGTCTCAGGTTCTTCGAACCGTAGAAAAGCTCTAACCCACTAAGGTAAACGAAAGGAAGGAGAATATCGAATTCATCAAATACACATAAACTAAATCTAATAAACCGGGACAAGATAACGCCTGTTGTTTCTCCAAACTATAGCATTGGTGACAAGGCAGTTTGATCAATGCTACTGACCAAAAATGATTGTTCATTTTTATAAATAATAAAATAAGCCTTTCTTTCTATCTTAGGTGTACTGGTTGTTCCAATATTGGCTAATATTGGGCTAAGCCTATCTGGCATAAGAACGTTGCATTTTTAGCCACAATACATGAAAAAGTCGTGATGCAGTTATCATTGTCTTTAGAATGCCCTACTGAAAGCCACTAATGGCCTGAGCAACCAGGATATTTCTTCTTCCGCTGTATTTGGCTGGCGCAGGAGCCCATTACCTGAAGCCTCCATAAGTATATACTCCTGAGCCAACCCTGTTGTTGCGTACCCTGTAGTAGGCTTGACAGAATTTCGAGCAAAATAAGAAATCCTTAAAGCGTATGAAGACTCGAGAGAGCTAGTTACTCTACACATTATTGCACAAAAAGAAGTCTTCAAGATGCTTCCCAGCACGACGATATCCTCAAAAAAAGGCCTTGCACTGAAACAGCAAACAACAAAGACATCTCATGCAAATACTCTGAGACTTTATCCCAGGAAGAACCTGTGGTCACCATCGAAGAAACTAAGACTCGAGAAGAAAATCAACTGATATCTGTAAAGGGAAATTTAAAGCTTGATTCGGATTCCATTGAACGATGATTAATGATGGCTTTCTTATCGCTGTGCTAAGCAGCTGTACCATTACTGGCAACACAGGCACCGTTAACACTATGGTGTAACACCAAGACGTCAGTAATAACCACTGTTACACCATCACAGATAAACGAATAAAGCTATTTAACTCCACGAAGTACCTCACAATTATTTCAATCAGTCGAATTACACCTGAAGATGATATCTTTTCTCCTCCAGCACAAAAACTATTAAACAGTCTCTTTGACACTGAAGCAGTCAAAGTCGACAAGATCCCCTTGGCAGACACCTTTTAAACTTGGTTATCCTGCCTCAAGTGTGCAAAACAGATATCTGATACAACGGCAACAACATGTAATGTGGTACAACCTGTCTCCTCATGCACTACAAAGGAATCAGTTCGAATTGTCTTACGCCGAGATCATGACCACACACTTACCTTGCTCAAAGTACTCACTCCATCTTTAGACACTATGTATTTTCTCATTAAATTTTCTCATTTACCCATATGCAATTGAGTTTTTTTCCGCACAGACTTTTCGCTATCTCCTCAGTCAGAGACGATCGCGTTGACCACTTGACCACGAAAGACTACCTGGCATATCGCGGGGTGGTGGTTGGAACAGTATAGTAGTTGGGGGTATAAGCGCAAAAACCAAAAATGAGTTTAAAAAAATGAGTTCAAATAAAAAATCCCAAGGTCAAGGTCAAATAAAAATTTAAAAATGAGTTCGAAAAATGAGTTCAAAAAATGAGTTTAAAAAATGAGTTAAAAAAATGAGGTCAAATAAAAAATCCCAAGGTCAAGGTCAAATAAAAATTTAAAAATGAGTTCGAAAAATGAGTTCAAAAAATGAGTTTAAAAAATGAGTTAAAAAAATGAGGTCAAATAAAAAATCCCAAGGTCAAGGTCAAATAAAAATTTAAAAAATGAGTTCAAAAAATGACCTGGTAGTGATCCAATTATAATTGGATTTAAAGTTATCAAACCAGCAATTGTTCCTGAAACAACTAAAGTAGCTGATCCAATATTACAAAGCAGATCCATTTTAAAATGATTAAATCTTTTTTTATACAACCAATATTTTTTTATGGTAATGTTTGTATAGTTCTTTTAGTTCGGATACTTTTTCATCTGAAAGATTTTTGCTTATATGATTAAAATTGAATATTTTTTCACTCAAAGTATATATATACATTGTATTTTTATTTTAATGAACATATTGGACCATCATATTAAGCTCTGTATTTGGTATATTAGAATTTATTAGTTCTATTTTGAAATGTCCAAAGGGTAGTGATAAATTTATATCAAACGTTTGGAGGTGAGTTCTTAAACTGGTTGTGTATGTCTTATCTTGTTGAAGTAAGAACCCATAATGTATTGAAAATTTCAGAGGTTCATATGAGAGGCCAAAACTATTATACAAAATTTTATTTGTTTAATAGTAGAATTGTT
>OX421451.1:33098394-33120894 GCA_949126865.1 Montipora capitata
TTCCGCGTTATCGGGGGCTTTCTTGTACTCCTTCTCTATGTTTTTCTTCAGCAGTGTCTAATAATCGTTGGTATTCATCTTATAAAAATTCGTAGTTTTGTCTGCTGGTACGTACAGGCTGTCGTCCTTGTTGATAGATTCGACGTGCTCTGATAGTTTTTTCTGGAATTCGGAAGGACGCGGCGCTTTGAATTCGATGTTTTGGATAAGGTTGGTCATCTTAGTTTCAAATTCATTGAGTTCAGGAACTTGCGGTGATGTTTTCTTTGAGTTAAACCCATATGTCTCGCGGTGGTCGGACGCTGTGGATGGATTAAGGAAGTGGTAGGCGCGCCAGCGCATTCTGTTGATAAGCTTCTCCGTCATTTCAATCAGTCTTTTCAGGTATTCCTTGTTAGTCGGTATTGGTATGTTTTTGCTATAACCTGGAAAGTACTGGCTCGCGCCAGACCTTATTCAAACGTAACAAAGAGATGTAATCTTTGCATAACGGAAAAATTTTTCATCATCTGTAAACCGGGAGCAGGCACCCTGAACAAAAGGAACGAACTGGCGAGTGCGTGCCGGCACGAAACCAAATATTTGATAAGGAATGCTTGAACCATCGACTTATAAAAGGAACGTTAGCCAGGCAGTGTTTTATGCACCTGACGAGAGAGGACCATCAGGCCCTTTCGAAACAGTTCTGTAGTGTTTTAATGTTTTAATTTTTCCTTTCCTACGCAAGTAATTATAAAGCTCCACGATTGTAGAGCACTCTTCGACTCAAAGATAAGGTTTTCACGTTTCTATATATATATATAGTCATCTTAGTATGCAGTGCATCAGCACTGCACTGATGAGGCCCAGAAGGCCGAAACAGTACTGTCTGCAGTTAGATATAGCTCTTTGGCATTACAAAGCTTTTGCTTTCATGTTCAAATTGAGCACTCTACTAGGATGAGTCATTGCCGCTAGCAATTGCGCATGCTCACTAGCTCGCTAGTTTGAGCACTCTGGCATGACTTGGATGTACCACATGCGTGGGACATCTGGGGTGGCTTTATAGCTTAACCTCCATCCAAGACATCAGCACTGCACTGATGAGGCCCAGAAGGCCGAAACAGTACTGTTTGCAGTTAGTTATATATATATATATATATATAATCAAAAAGCGGTGGTGATCGAGCCAGTTAGAGTGCTCAATACAAGGTAGAGCGTAACTATAGAGAGCTGTGAGAATTAAAACATGGCTACACGGTAATTGCCCTACAGGCCTGTTTCGTAAGACTTGAAGGCTCACTCTTCAGGAGTTTTATTCACGCTGCTGCGCACTTATTTTTATATCACAAACACTACGTAAATTTACATACATGTTGGTGTTAGGGTGCTAAGCTAATTGTTCTGTTGTAGCGCCTTCGCTCGGTGCCTGCATGATGATACTAACTCGTTTCTTTTGTTCAATGTACATCGCTCTGGTTCACAGATAATGACAAATTTCTCGCTCAAGCATAAATTACAACGTTTAGTTGAACTGCTGTAAGGTTTAGCGCGGCAAACAATTTGCAATGTAATTTCATGCTCTATGTTGTTATCTTTTAGCGACCATACGTGCTTGCTGAGTTCAGTTGAATTTCTATAGCTCTTATGTTCGAAAGATGTTTTATGATTTCTGTAACGTGTCTTAAAGTCATCTGCCGTCAGGCCTACGTATGTTTCAAATTTGTCATTGTCCTTTCTTCTAATCTTTGCCTGATAAACTACACCAGAAGTCAGACATTGGCCGTTTAAGGGGCACTCGTCCTTTTTACGGCAATTACAGAGCTTGGTTTTAGCGCTCTCCAGGGAGGGGCTATAGGCCGCCAGTAGTTGCTTGTTGTGGCTGTCGATTAGTTGCTTTACATTGCTCATACAGCTATAACTGATTTTAATAGTATTCCGGTTGAAAATCTTGTTCAGGGTGTGGCCCCGAGGAAAACAGCTGTCCACGAGTGCTAAGAATTTCTTCCCGATGTTGGTGCTAACACTCTTACTAAATGGGGGGTTGAACCAGAGGATGTTGCGTTCTCGGGTTCTCCTGTGGCCGGTCCTGGGGGGGGTCCAATTTCAGCCTGTAATTATAACCACTCTCGTCCAGAACTTTCTGGTAGGGTGGTGCTTCACGGTCGAAAGGTCTTTCATCCGACAAAATGGACGATAGGCGTCTATTGATCCCTGCTGGAATATTTTTCACGACGGAGGGGGGTGGTTGCTTTCTTTGTTGACGTACAGAAGGCTGGTGTTAGGTTTAGTATAGGGCCTATAGGTGCTGTCGTTGAGATCAAGCGTGACGTCCAGAAAGTCGGCCAAAGGAGAACCCGAGAACGCAACATCCTCTGGTTCAATCCCCCATTTAGTAAGAGTGTTAGCACCAACATCGGGAAGAAATTCTTAGCACTCGTGGACAGGTGTTTTCCTCGGGGCCACACCCTGAACAAGATTTTCAACCGGAATACTATTAAAATCAGTTATAGCTGTATGAGCAATGTAAAGCAACTAATCGACAGCCACAACAAGCGACTACTGGCGGCCTATAGCCCCTCCCTGGAGAGCGCTAAAACCAAGCTCTGTAATTGCCGTAAAAAGGACGAGTGCCCCTTAAACGGCCAATGTCTGACTTCTGGTGTAGTTTATCAGGCAAAGATTAGAAGAAAGGACAATGACAAATTTGAAACATACGTAGGCCTGACGGCAGATGACTTTAAGACACGTTACAGAAATCATAAAACATCTTTCGAACATAAGAGCTATAGAAATTCAACTGAACTCAGCAAGCACGTATGGTCGCTAAAAGATAACAACATAGAGCATGAAATTACATTGCAAATTGTTTGCCGCGCTAAACCTTACAGCAGTTCAACTAAACGTTGTAATTTATGCTTGAGCGAGAAATTTGTCATTATCTGTGAACCGGAGCGATGTACATTGAACAAAAGAAACGAGTTAGTATCATCATGCAGGCACCGAGCGAAGGCGCTACAACAGAACAATTATCTTAGCACCCTAACACCAACATGTATGTAAATTTACGTAGTGTTTGTGATATAAAAATAAGTGCCAGCAGCGTGAATAAAACTCCTGAAGAGTGAGCCTTCAAGCCTTACGAAACAGGCCTGTAGGGCAATTACCGTGTAGCCATGTTTTAATTCTCACAGCCCTCTATATATATATAGAGGGCTATATATAGTCATTGCCGCTAGCAATTGCGCAATTGCGCAATTGCGCATGCTCACTAGCTCGCTAGTTTGAGCACTCTGGCATGGCTTAGATGTACCACATGTGTGGGACATTTGGGGTGGCTTTATAAGCTCAACCTCCATCCCAGACATCAGCACTGCACTGATGAGGCCCAGAAGGCCGAAACAGTACTGCCTGCAGTTAGTTATATATATATATATATATATATATATATATATATATATATATATATATATATATATATATATATATATATATATATATATATATATATATATATATATATATATATATAAATGAAATCGTGTTGTGTTCGAGAAAAACCTCAGACCGATTGCGTACCGGGAAGTGAAAAATATGTAAAAGCTAAAAATGGACGATCAATGATGAAATGCGTTTGTGCTTCTTGTGGTATAACAAAAATTCGATTTTTTAAGACTCAGGGAAAGTGAAAAGTCGGCTGGTAACAGGCGAACGAATAGCATCTGATCTCAGTAATATTGCTGCTGAAGCTACTTTTACTCATGCTATCCCTTGGCTTGGTAAGAAAGCTATTGAAATGGGGGATCGGCTATTCATCGAGTTACGAGTTGAGTTGAGTTTGAGTTAAGTTTGAATTAAGATTGAATTAAGATTGAGTTACAGTTTTTGGCGTTTTTCGCAATTAAATGTAGTAAATATTTAGTTCAAGTCACTTCGAAAATTGTTTTCTCCGCGTTGAATGATATATTTGCACAAAATTTTGAAAAGTGGTATGGGGTTCCAATGATGAAAACGATCTTATAATTATTACACCTTTCACGGCATCATTCTCGTTGCTGCTGTTAATTAAGTCCATCGACGTCAAAATGATGTCTTCTTAGAGCGATACATGGGCATTATTGTTAAGCCTGTTAAAGCCAGCCCTGCGGCTAAATGATGAACCATATTTGTCGTCCGGCATCATGGTCGACCATCACAATAACGCCGTAAACGAAAGAGGAAAACATCTGATCAAATGAGCCCGCATTACACTTTTTGCTCGGTATGTACTTTAAGTAGGGTTAAAACAAACAGTGGCTACAAAAATAATCATAAAGTGCATTTTACTTTTAACTTGACGTTTCGTATGCCACAACATACATCTTCAGACGTGACGATTGAACAAATTCAAATATGATATATAAAAAAGTAGTATAGTAGCTGGGGGTACTAGGGCATTTTCAACAACTTGAATAAAACGAAGTTTAAATACGATTTTAACAAAGCGTAAAATACTTTGGAAGATGAATGAAGCGTGTTTAAATATTCGCATAATTAAATGAAAGAATCACCTTAGCGTGCCATTGCATAGACTTTAGCAGTAAACTTTATGCCCTAATATTTAAAATAATGTTTTTCTTGATATATAATATAATGAATTGTGAAAAGTTGCATGAAACAGATTTAGAAACGGATGAAGATAATGATAATTGTTGTCAAAAAAAAAGGAATTAATATTAGTCGATGGCTTTCAAACGACATGTCAAAATTGCGGCACTGTTGATCATTTTATTTATAAAAATGATTACATAGATTTTTATGAAAATATGTATAAGATAAGGAAAAAATCAATCTACATACTTTAATACCATATTCAGAATGTATTAAAAGATTTTGAACTAAAAAACCAATTACCAGTATCATGGGATATTAGAAACCGTGTTTGTAAGACATTTGATCTCATAAGCAAGGTTTTGCATATAGTTAACAAAGATAGAAAAAGGATGATATCAATAAAATTTATAATACACAAGCTTTTCGAGATGTGGAATTTGCCTCATGTAATATCAATTAGTAAATCCAAAAAGACTTTGCATTTTTATGAGTAATATTGGAATCAGCTTTGTTTGTTGATTGAACTATAATTTTTTTATTATATTTTTTCATTGTTTTGTTTGGTGTAGAAACATAATTATCATTAATAATATTATCGATCACAACAGATTTATTAAAAAAATGATTTTTCATCAAATACGCCACACTGTAATGAATCTCTTAATTCAATTAAGATATTATTATAACTGGTATTAGAAAATCTACAATTTTCTAATTTTCGATTATATTTTTTGCGGTAGCATATGTTTGTAAAAGAACACCAGCACCTGAAATGAAAATAATGGGATTAAGAGTTATAAAGCCTGATATTGAACCGATAATTACTAACGAGCTGAGCCAAGATTTGTTGATAGATGCATTTTTTGGTAATGTTGAAGTGATTTTTTATAACACTAACATCTTTTAATATTTGTACAAATCTTTTATTTCTTTAATTTTCTCATTTGATAGATCTTTGCTGATATGATTGAAATTGAAACTTTTTTCACTCATATTATATATCATTTAGATAAATAATTTTTTCAGACGATGTATTTAATCAAAATATTTAGCTCTTCATTTGGTACATCTTTGTTTATTAGTTTGACTCTAAAATGGCCGTTTTGAATAGTCATATTTGTATTAAAAGTCTGTATTTGTGTAGTTTGACTCAATGTGAAAAAATCGGATAATGACAGGTTAGGCCCATAATAAATTTCAATGCTTAGTGTTTTATGATTAAATTTGAAAGAATTATATATAATTTGAATTTGCTTGATTATAGATCCAGCAGGAAGCAAGACTGATCTTTTACTTCCATTTATAGTGAACGTTTTATCTTATGCATTTGTGTTGAGATCACCATTTAAATAATGTGATGTTTTTAAAACATCAAGACTATTCATGTCAACTGGCGTATGCATTGTAAATTTTTCATTGGAACTAATTTCATAAGGTTTTTCCCAATCATATATTGTCATATCAATATCATTTTGAATAGCATTTTTTATTCCATAACAAATAAAGTAAATAGGCAAACTTTGAGGACTACTGTTATCATATGCAGCTGTTAGAGTTAAATATAATGAAAATTTTTGATCTACATATTCCTTATTCTCAGCAGATGTTTTGTCTATTGAGTTTTTATTCCAAAAATACTATTATTATTCATTTGAATATCACCTTTAATTGTACCACCCGTTTTATGCAAATAGTTCCTCAGCTCATTGTTTAATTGCGTAAAATTGATGGCATTAGTAGCTTCTTTAAGATTTTTGATTTGCTTGTTGTTCATGTTTAAATTTTCAGATGAGTCTTTTTTCAAACAATCAGTCAAATCAACATTACCAGAAGCTTGTAAAACTTTTTGTTCGACATACAATATATCAGCTTTTAACACCATCGAGTTATCGAATTGAAATTTATTTATAGGTTTGCTATGATGAATAGCATCTTGCAATCCATAAATTCGTTTTTGTTTCATATCAATGTAATTTTTAACCTCGATTTTACCACTGTCAACGTTTAAATTAAGATAAAATATTTCAAATTGAGGATGAGTCATAACATCAGCTGTTCCATGGCGACCTAGGGCACAATTTTGAATACGATCGCTATTCATATCAATCAATGCCAACATTTTGTTTTTACCGTCAGTTTGTAAATAATTGTTTAATTGAGAAAAATTAATAGCATCAGTATTATTTGTTCCATTTTTTTATTATTTGCATTGTAATCAGTTGATAAAACAATTTGCCTATCTTAACGTTGATAATTGCTTAAATCAATCCCATCCTTATCAGTTATTTCGCTATCAACATAATCTTCTAATTGTTTTTTATTAACAGCATCTTGATTTTGCATTGCTTTTTTAACATTTGTAAGCTTTCGATTTTGTACATCAATATTTCCTTGAGAATCAATTGTGAAACCATCTATTTGTGTAAAATCAATAGTTGGTTCTTTAATAAATCCATCGGTATAACCCATGTATATAAATTAGTTTATATATTTTTTTAAAATAATACACAATGAATTTTTCATTATAATCATGATGTCGAATTGAAAAAGGTTTTATAACATTGTAATAAGACTTGCCTTTGTGTCTTTAATTTTCAAACCACTTCCAGTTTGAATAGCATTTAACAAGTCAGCTTTTTCTTTAGCTGTTAATAAATCTTTGTACATTATTAGCTGTGATAGGTTTTCAGGTGAAACATAAAATCTTTGAGCACCACCTGAACCAAGAATTTTGTCCATTCCAAAATTTCCTAAGCTTGTCAAAGCACCTGTTGCTAATCCAGTTATTACTTTTGAAGCAAATTTTGTAGCCATTGGAAGCATTTTAGTTCCTAATTTGATAAGAGAACTAAATAAATTTCCACCACGTTTTACAACTTTTGTAATTTGACTTTTTGATACTTTGATATCAACTCCTTTGTTCATTTGGTTTTGCTTTTTGTATTCGTTTTATTTGTGTTTTTGTAAGCATAAGCTCATCGTTTCCAGTTACTTCATTATGAGATAAACGAATAATGATTGGAGATTTTATCTTTTATTGCTTTTGCTAATCTTTGTTTTTGATTATCGCTAAGTTTAACAGAATATTGTTGATAACTCATTAGTAATATATGTTCATAAATTATGTTTAATTAAATACAAAGAAATAAAGATATGAAAGTTTAATATGGTTTTTGATGAATTATGCTCTTAAGACAGCTCTTCCAGTAACAACATAAATTGATAGTTGTTCTTCACGTAAAACCATTGCAAAAAGCATATAATCTGCATTTGGATTACCATTTAAAGCTATATTTTAGTTGAATTTTAACAGATCCACTTTTAACTTCAATTTCTGGAGCTGTTAAATCAAAATACAAAATGCCGTATAATTCTTGAAAAGTTCTTAAAGTGATCGTTGGACTTGCATCTACTATTGTTCTTGCATTTGCAATATTATAAGTTGAGTATACATATGGATTTTGTTCTTGATCATCTAATTTAGCTGTATTCATAGCCCCAATAAACACATGTCTTGGTTTTCTGATTGATGATGAAATTTTAAATGTTCCTTGTCTTTGTTGACTAAGAGGTGAAATTTTCAAATGCTCTCTTAAATATGACCATGTATGAGGTTTAAGATAATTTGACGTAAAACTTTGTTCTCCTGTAGCATTAAAAACCATTTTTGGAACCCAAAGAGTCATTTTCGTGGTAATATAACGACCAGCCATCACCACCATCTCTAAAAATTGCATTCTTATCAGATGTTAAATTGATATCAACAGTTAATTAACCATTTGGACAGATTTGTTCTTCAAAACTTGAAAAAAAAAACTAATCTGTTTAATGGTAGCAAAATATTATTTTCAACTCCATCAGTTGAAAGAGATTTTCTTTGAGCAAAACCTTGATTGTAATTTGCATTATCAGCTGGAATTACGTTTTGAGCATTACCATTTAGAGCTAAAGTTAAATATTTTTGACTGTTAGCATGTGTTGAAGTGTCAGGATAATGAAATGATGTTGTAGCTACTGTTTCGGTATAATATTTGCTATATTCAATGATATTTTTTGCATTAACAATATGGTGAATGCTTTTTGGATGAACAACAGTTACACCATTATGATCGCATCCGATGCCTTCAATCAAACTAAAACCACCATTTATTAAAGCTACATTATCATTAGCAGCATAATTTTTGTCATCCATTTTAGTTAATTTTATGTTAATCTCAAGAATATTGTTGTAATGATCAAATGGGTGCAGTTCGTTTGTATTATCAACAATATATCAATAACCTGGGTTTTTTTTTGATAAGCATTATTTGCTGGAATTACAATTGGAGATTGTAATTCAAAACTAACATATTCATATCTTTGTAAAAAATCAGGATTTCTAAATGACATATTATATTATTAGATTAGATAAAATATAGCAATTTAAATAATCAATAACTGATCAAATTGATCCGATAATGTTGTCTTTTTTTCATCATTTTGATACTTTTTGTTGTCAAGATGTTGTTTAAGCAATTGTATAATTTCATCACCTTTTTTAAGTAGTTGATTAATTGTTTTTTGTTTTTTATTTGCAAATTTATCATATATTTTTTCACCAACACCTTGACCAACTTTTGTACTAATTTGCTCTGGGCCTTTTTCAATGGCTTTTGTAGCAGCTTTTGTTGCAAGATCCTTTGCAACTTTGCCTGTTAATTTTGAACCAATTGATTTTGAAATGCTGCTTAAAAGACTTCCTCCTATTTGATTATTGATTATTTGTCCTGTATCAATGTTGTAAAGCACAGTTTTACCTGTTTTTGTATCAATTCTTTGTCTAGTACGGCTCATATATGTTATTGTATATTATCTCCATCTTTTTTCAACAACAATGTCAAATGAACAGGAATGCCATTTAAATTAACTGGTCTGTTTAAAGCATCTGTTATATATATTCTTATTCCATAAAAGTCGTTTTCCTTCTTTTCGAAATGATAATGGAAGACCATCTGTTGAAAATTTATACAAAACATCAGTTTGTCTGCCTGATACAATTGATTCTGAAATAATGTCACCATGCACATATAAATTATCAATAGATCTTGTAATGTCAGGTAAATTTGGAGCCAACCCATCATTTTTAACAATTACCTTATCAAAACCAATAAGCTCAGCAAAATTACCTGTTTCAATATCAAGTTGATGCAAATCATTATCAGAACCACTTGGTCTATCAAATTTTATCAAAACTCTAAACCTTGATGATACAAATTCAAGAGTAATTTTTGTTCCCATAGCAACCCTCATTGCTTGTTGAATATCAGAATAACTGTAATTACCAGTTGGAAGTGTTACAGTTGTCCATGTTAATCCTTTATCTTTGCTAAATTTAAAAGTATTATTTTTATAATCACTGGAGACATTGTACCAAGAATAGCTCATATCTATTGTATCAAGAGCGGTGAAATATTTTTTGTTTTTATCCAGATATATTTCTGGCAGAAAATTGATAATAAAATCATGTGATTTTGAATTAAGAATGCCATCTTGACCATTGATGTATATCGGTCGATTCATATATTATTGATTAGATTAAATGTTGTTGTACATATTGGTCATGCTGGTTGTTTTTTTTTATGATACCTGTTTTTAACAAATGATAAATTATTTCCCACACTTCATTTCGTAAAGCCAATGATGTATTTCCAGCTTGACGCGATCCTGTTAGCAATGTAAGACGTTTCATGAGATCATCAGGGTTGCAATAAATTGCCCCTCCAAGTTTGCTTTTTCCAGAGGAATGGTGATTCGGCATATTTGCTAATAAATTGAAATTGTTGAATATTTACTTTGCTTTTGATGAAAATGGTCTTTTTGGATGAAATCGTTTTGTTAATAAATCAATTAGACTCTTGACAGCTTTATCTTCATAAACAATTTGACCTCTTTTTATTTCTTGTAATACCATCTCATTCATCAATTTTGGCATATTGATCATTAAACCACCATATGAATTATTGTTGATTTTATAAGCGGTTCTTTTTGCTTGTTTGTATTTTCATAAGCCTTGTCCAATTGTATTTTTTGCCTCTGTGAAAGATTTTATCCTTGTTCTATATTTTTGTAATAATTTAATTTCATTAACCAATTCGTTTATTTTATCTAAATTTTTCGTCTTTTGTGCTTTGGATTTTGAAAGATAACCCTTTTTACGACCTAATTCTTTCAACACTGATGCGAGTTCTTCGTCATAATCATCAATATCCAGTTTTTTTAAATATATCCATTCCATAATTCAGAAGGTGGTGAAAAACCGTGATAATTAGTTATCAAATTTAATGCATCGTTTGAAAATCCTTGATCTGGATTTAATGTACTCAGTTTTGGTTTATAATCAATTGGTAATTTGCTTGTTTTTTCTGATTTTTCATATGTATACTGTAACATTGCAATATCTTCCAAATTAGATGAAAGAGCTTTTTGATTTTTATCAAGTTGTTCATTTAATTTGTCTTGTTTTTCGTCTATTGTTTTCTTTGTTTCTTCTTGAGTTTTGATTATTGGTTTCAACAATTTACTGCTTTGAAATTCTTTATCAAGAGTTTGATTTTGATAATCTTGTATTGTCTGTATCATATGCTTTTTCATTCGTGAAGCAATCAATCTTTGATCAGCTTCTTTTCTTTTTTTTGTATTGATTAATAGCCATGTATATTAATTGGTTAGATAAATGTCAAATGACACTTATTATAATATAAATAATGATTATAATGAAAATACCAAATTATGACAGTCATAAAAACAAAAACAAAAAAAACTCAGTGACTCTTTTAAGCGAAGATTATCGTATGCTTATTTGTGGTCAAAGCCATTGTGGAAAGACTAATTTATCGATGCATATTTTAAGAAAACCAATTGTGCACTACCCGCATCAGGAAAAAATACAAGATTTGATATCCTTGATGAATGATATTTCTTCCAGGGTTGGTTACAGTGTTTTGAATATTGGCGGAGAAGACGATATTTTAGACACAAGTGAATATAATCCAAATAATAGATCAATAGTTGTATTTGATGATCTTGTAAATACTAGTGATAAAATACAAAATAAAATAGCAAATCACTTTACTGATGGTAGACATCATAAAATTAGTACTATTTATTTATCTCAAAGTTATTACAATGTTCCTCAAAAACTAAGACAAAATTGCTCACATATGGTTTTATATCCTCCAACAACAACAAATCAAATTCATTTAATAGCCAAAGAAAACAACATTGATCCAAATCTTTTTAAAAAGTTAGGACCACATGGATTTTTATTTGTTGATAAGGAAAATTAAACCGTTAAAAAGAATTTCGATGAATTAATCTAATTTATATATATATATATAATGGTTAAACCATATTGCGTAAAACAGAAAAAAACAAACTGAATGCATTGAGCCTTCAGGTTATAAACAAACCAAAAATGATAGACTTATGTTTTATTGTACTTATGCTGAATGTGGCATTACAAACACAAAATTTGTTTAAAATCAGGGAAACTGAAAAGCCGGTTGGTTACCGGCGAAGGAATTATATCAAATTTAGGTAATACAGCAGCAGAATTATTTTTAATGAAAGGAGTACCTTGTCTTGGTAAAAAAGCAATTGAGATGGGAAGATGTTATACATCAGAAATGTTACGAGATCCAAAATTGCAACAAAAAAGCTGTTGACTATGCTTTGGACAGGCTTAGTCCAGCAATTCCGAATGTTGGATCACAAGCTTCGAATCAATTGTCAACAAAGATCAGACCAAAGAAAAAATATAAAACAGACAGAAAAGATCTTGATGGGGGTGGTTTTGATTTACATAAAGCTATTGATAAATTACAAAGACCCCAATCAGGTTTTACATTACCAGGTCATAAATACACAGGTCCTTACAATCCTCTTGAACAACAGCTTAAATATAATCCAAAAACAGGAGAAATATTGGAAATATATGATCAACCAACAGGGCCAACTAATGCTATTGCTATGCAACATGATGTTGATTATGCTGTTTGTAAAAATGATAGAAAATGTAAAAACGATGCTGATAGGAAAATGGTTCAAGCCTTAGATAATGTTCCATACAATTAAAGGCAATGGGGTCATTTTTTAGCTGGAAATGTGAAAAACACAAAACAAAAACTGGGTCTTGGTGTTAAAAAGCCAAAAAACGTAAAAAGGCCGTCCAGTAAAGAAAAAACTAGACCCTCCGTGAGGGTACACTGGGTTGCCTGTGGTACGTGCACCGTTCCAAACAATTTTTTTCAAGGTCATTAAGAAGTCATACCAGAAGAGGCCCTTTGGCTCACAGGTCCTCACACGTTCGTACGACGAAACAGATCTGTCCTTGCGTAATATGTAGCTCTAACAGTGCACGATATTGTTTTGGTATTGTCTATCATTGTAGTGCCATGGTAGAAGTCTTGGGTAAATAGTCTGAGAAGACATGTGGTTACTAGCAAAGTACTGAACCCAGAAATATTGAACAAAATAAATGGGAAGTGAGAAACATTGGCTTCTGGGCTGACATGTTGATAAACTTCTTTTCACCACAAGTTTAAGCGTGCCAGCTGAGCAATTTGACAGCTTTGTAATGCCGAAGTTCACTGAAGTCAAGCCCTGTTCGGCGGGGTTAGTGTTTGGATGGGAGACCAAAACAATATACTCCTCAAAAAACAGAAGCATCGGACCGAAAATACTATTAACGCTAACAAATGCGAACTCAGCAAGGTACAGATCTTGTTAGCTTGCTTCATGCAAAAACAAATATTGATGCAAAAGTAAATAACTATTGATACACAGTTTTTAGAAAGAGCAGAAGGAAGTCTCCAGGACGGTCGATCGAGAATAACATATTTACGACATGAAAACAACATTAATTTTGAACCGTGAACATAGAATATAAAAAGTTACGATCAGCGACAAACATTTTGGGAGATTTTTGCTACGTTCAAATAAATTGCCAAATCGAAAGTGACATGGCCGGAATTGAGCGGGCGCCGTGATTAAGTTACCGCGGCATGTTTACTCGCCAAACAGTGAAGCATCTATGTCAAATGATGGCAAGATACCGGGTTTTTGTAAGTTTCTTTTTCTGTCAAGTGTTATAAAGTTTGACAATGAAATGAGCGAAGTCAAAACAAAGATCACAATAGCCCAACTCTTGTTTATGCAAAGTCAAAATTTACTCTCCAAGACGCGTTCGACGTTACTTATCACCAGGTAATTTCATCATTTTGGAAATGGCAGCTACTTTATTATTCATCTGCGTCACAAGTTTTCACTGATTTTGGGGCTCATTTTGTTGAAACTCAAGCACGCCTCCAACAGGCCTGTGAACCCTTCCTGCTTACAGAGCAATACTAAAAAACTTCTCCCATATCACATTTCAACCTTAAGCTCGAAAATTCAATACACAACATGATATTATAATTCACAAAGGCAGAAAATATCACAGAATCCTTTTCGTCTCGACGGGCGATAGATTGTTGTCGAAGTCCAGTACTCGTCGCTTTTGAGATTCCTGCTCAGTTTATCCAACTGACTTTCCATTATTGAGCTCCATAAGGGTATATTTTGTTTAAGGATCCACTAAAACGCCATTCGCGTTACATGACTTTCGACGCCATTGCAGGCTAAGTTAATGATTCTACTGTGTCCACCAGAGAAATCTACGCAGTTCCACTACCCTCTCGATCCTAAGAAAATACACGCAGACGGCTCTATGCACAAAGACACCACTTACCAGGGGAGTGACAGGCAAGACTTTTACCGACACGGAAAAAAAAAAAAATAAATAAACCAATAAAAAAAATAAAACAAACAAACTAAACGCAGACCTCGACTGGTTTGCCATAGGCAACCCAGTAAAAAACCCACGAAATTAAACACAGATTCCGACTGGGTTTGCAACCCAGTAATAAGTTGGCAGCAACACTTAGCAAATGAATTGCATAAACCAATAAAAAGAAATTTTACTCAGCGGCATGTTATTGTAAATCATATTGATGAAATATGGGCTGCAGACTTAGTTGAAATGCAGCAATTTAGTAAATGGAACAAAGGATACAAATATCG
This sequence comes from Montipora capitata, assembly GCA_949126865.1. Taxonomy (NCBI): domain Eukaryota; kingdom Metazoa; phylum Cnidaria; class Anthozoa; order Scleractinia; family Acroporidae; genus Montipora; species Montipora capitata. Next base: position 33,113,065 of record OX421451.1, read on the forward strand.
TCTTATGGAAATAGATGTTTTCAGTAAATATGAATGGATTATACCATTGAAAAATAAACAAGGAGAGACTGTTAGAGAAGCATTTCAAAGCATCTTCAAAGAAGGTAGGATTAAACCTGAATATTTTTGGACTGATAAAGGAAGTGAATTTTATAACAAACATGTGAAAGACATCTTAGCTAAGAATAAAATAACACTCTATTCAACAGAAAATGAAGAAAAATCATCAGTAGTTGAAAGATGGAATCGAACAATTAAAAACAAAATGTGGAAACAGTTTACTATACAAGGAAATACACAATATTTAGACTTTTTGCCTAAAAATATTAAAGCAGAATAACAACACTAGATACAGTTCAATAAAAATGTCACCAACAGAATCTTCAAATAAAAGGAATAAAGGAATAGTGTATTTCAATTTATACGGTGATATGGAAACATCAAAACAGAAACCAAAATTTAAAATTGGTGATAAGGTTAGGATGAGTAAGTACAAACGAAAAGTGTTTGATAAAGGTTATACACCAAATTGGACAGAAGAAATATTTACAGTTGATACAATACAATACACTAATCCAATAACTTACAAAATAAAGGATCTCAACAATGAAGAGATACAAGGAAGTTTTTATTAAAAGCAAAACAAGATGTATTTAGAATTGATCAGGTTATAAAAAGATATAAAAAAGAACTAGCTTTGGTAAAATGGAAAGGATATACTGATGATTCTAATTATTGGATACCAATTAAGGATTTGACGAATATATAAAAATATTTTCTAATATATATAATATAAAATGAGTTCTAAAAGCATTGATTTATATAATTCAAAAATTGATGATAATTATAAAAGTGATAGTCAATTACATCAATATGATCACAGGTAACCCAGGCTCACTGTGTGTGGGTAAATATAGAGAACATATGAGGCGAAGTTTAGGTCTGAAAATTTGCTAGAAAATGGAAATAAAAATCGATAAAACTTACCATGTGGTGAGCTGTTGTTGTCTTTAATACGTACACGACGTTTCCGGAAAAATGGTCCCCGTTCACCTTCCTTCATAGTATAGTGACAAGGTAGGAGACGGAAGCCAGCTTATGGACTCCGATCGACCCAAAACAAGCACGATTTTTTTCACGAAAATCGAATCCAGTCGCTAAATAAACACGCCAGACTCGTGGAACATGAATTTCTCTAAACCATGAATCCACTGAAGCATCTCCAGGTAGCAACGCGAAGCCACCAGACTCCGTAAAACTTGTAAGTTAACCTGCTAAAATGGCGGCCAGAAAGCGTTGTATTCGCGAAGTGTCCGATTCAAAACGCCTGGTGACGAGTATAGTAAGTCCCCCTGGAGGGAGGGGAGTCCCAGATTGCTCAGTGAGTTTTGTTTTTAGCAATGTGGGACTCCCCTCCCTCCAGAACTTATTAAACTCGTCACCAGGCGTCTAGAGTTCAGTGCCATTTTGAATTGGACACTTCGCGAGTACAACGCTTTCTGGCCGCCATTTTAGCAGGCTAACTTACAAGTTTTACGGAGTCTGGTGACTTCGCGTTGCTACCTGGAGATGCTTCAGTGGATTCATGGTTTAGAGAAATTCATGTTCCACGAGCCTGGCGTGTTTATTTAGCGACTGGATTCGATTTTCGCGGAAAAAATCGTGCTTGTTTTGGGTCGATCGGGTCCATAAGCTGGCTTCCGTCTCCTACCTTGTCACTATATTATGAAGGAAGGTGAACGGGGACTATTTTCCCCGAAACTTCGTGTACGTATTAAAGACAACAACAGCTCACCACATGGTAAGTTTTATCGATTTTCATTTCCATTTTCTAGCAAATTTTCAGACCTAAACTTCGCCTCATATGTTCTCTATATTTACCTACACACAGTGAGCCTGGGTTACCTGTGATAAGATTTGAGTGACAGCTTTATTGATGATTCACAATGTAGTTTTGATGTTAATTCAGATAATACTTATGAAACTGAAACAGAAACAGAAACAGAAAATTAATGAAATCTAAATATATTATATATATGAAAAACTTAAAACAAATCATTGGTTTATTAAATAATTGTTGCTTAGCTTAAACTCGTGTTTTAAGAAGGAACAAAAAAAAAAGTTAAATTTAGAAAAAAAAGGTTGAAATTATTAATGTTTGAAATATATATAAAGATTTTCTTTATTTATTGTATAAAATGTTAAATAAAAAGGATATTTTATATAAGTTTATTTTGCTTCTGCATCTTCTTTTTGAAACTGATAAAGATCAATTTGATTTAAATTCATGCTTATATTTTTGTAAAAGAATTATTGAAAATAAAGACACACAAGATAATATAAGTAATCAAGATAATAGTGACACTGAAGAAGAATTATCTTATGAAACTGATAATGATTTTGAAGAAGATGAAAAAGAGATTAATAATTTTGCTAATGAAATAGCTAAAAAGAAAGGTATTGAAATAACTTCAGTTGAAATTTCTGACAAAAATACAATAAAAAACTATTTTTTCTGATTTAAACATATAGTAATAATATATATTAAAGTGACTTGTAATACTGAAAAAGAAAGAAAAGACACTATTCGTGAATCTAAAAGGAAATATGTGTTAAATAAAGAATGGTTTTGCTCGATATGTAATAACAACAAAAATTATACTTTAGCTGGAAAACATTGCCATTTAAAAACATTAAAACATAAAAAAAATCGAAAATAATAATTTGAATAAATTATTACATTTGTAAAATTACTTAAAATTAAAACTTTTATCTATAGTATAAATATAGATGAACAAAGTAGAATTAGAAAAAACTTTCAAAATCACAACTAATTAATTTGATTGTACAACTAAATAAAAAGAAAACTTTAAAACGAAAAGCAATACCTACACCACTTTGTAGTGTAAAAGAAATGATTCATTATATTATCAAGAAAACATTATTCAACCTCGTTTAGAATTGAGAGATGATTATAAACCAATTGCTTTACCTCGTACTGAAAAAACAAAATTATTAAAACCAATTCCTGCTCCAAGAATTTAAAGACAGATTAAAAAACCAATTCCTTTACCAAGAACTATAATAAATGAAACAAACAAAGTAAAGGCTACACGATATCATATGAAATAAGCATTAAAAACAATAATGTTCCATTAATTCAATTAAAAAACACAAGAAAAGCAATCGAATTTCATATTGAAAAAAATTTTCAATGACATGAAAGGCCTAAAATTCATTGAAACATTGAAGATCACATTCGAAAAACAAAGAGGTCGTGAAGAAAAAACAATAAAGTCAGCTTATTTTAACAGCATAGCACAGACAGTAATAAACAAAACTCAAATTGAACTAGCTTTAAAATTATCGAAACAACAAATATTGAATAAAATAGCTCAATGGATTTCAGAAGGTTCAGGTTGGTCAATTCCAATTGTTGATACTCATCATCTTAATATTGTTAACTATAAACCTATGAAATGAAATAGCTATATAAAACTACCAAATGAATTGTGCAATAGTGCAAAAGGATTGATAAACTTACAAAACAACGATAATGAATGCTTCAGATGGTGGCATATTCACCATCTTAATCCACAAACAAAGATCCACAACGAATTAAAAAATCAGATAAAGCATTTGTTCATAATTTAGATTATCAAGGCATTGAATTTCCTGTAACTATCAAGCAAATAAACAAAATTGAAAAGCAAAACAGTATTAACATAAATGTCTTTGGTTATGAAAATAAACAACCTTTTCCTATTTATATATCAAAAGAAAAGTATGGAGAGTGTATGAATTTCTTATTAATAACAGAAGAAACTAAACACATCATGTACTTATCAAAGATTTCAATAAGTTTATGTATAATCAAACAAAATATAAAGAAAGAAAACACTTTTGCATATATTGTTTGCAATGCTTCAGCTCTGAACAAGTTTTAACTAATCACAAAGACGTATGTATTCAAATAAATGGCGAACAAGCTATCAAAATGCCTGAAAAAGGTTCAAAAGTAAAATTCACTAATTTTCATAAGTAACTACCTGTTCCGTTTGTGATATATGCTGATTTCGAAGCTTTAACTGAAAACGTACAAGGTTATAAACCAAACAATGATAAATCATACACTGATGCTCATCAAAAGCATACAGATTGTGGTTATGGTTATAAAGTCGTTTGCTGTTATGATGATAAATATACCAAACCAGTTCAGATTTATAGAGGTGAAAATGCTGCATACAAATTTATGGAAAAAATGCTCGAAGAAGTCAAATATTGTAAAAATATTATCAAGTACAAATTCAACAAGCCATTAAAAATGACAAAGATCAATAAAAGTTTCTAAAAGCTGATTCGTGTCATATTTGTAAAAAAAAATATATTAATAAAGATATTATAGTAAGAGATAATTGCCATATTACTGGTAAATATAGAGGTAGTGCTCATCAAGATTGTAGCCTGAATTTTAGACTTACTGATAAAATACCAGTTATATTTCACAATTTAAGTGGTTATGATTCACACTTACAAAAATAAAAATGGAGAAAAATGTCAAATGAATATTAATGCTATCCCTAATAACATGGAAAAGTATATGGCTTTCATGCTTGGTAATCATTTAACATTTATTGATGGCTTTCAATTTATGAGTTCAAGTCTTGATAAACTAGTTGGCAATTTACCTGATGAACATTCAAATACACAAAAGAAACATTCAAAAATGAACTTTTCCAGCTTTTGAAACAAAAAGGTGTTTATCCTTATGATTATATGGATAGCTTTGATAAATTCAATGAAACAGAACTACCAAAACAAAAAGACTTTTACAGCATATTAAATAATGAGAATATAACAGATGATCAATACAATCATGCTCAAGATGTGTGGAACAAGTTTGATTTAAAAACCATGGGTGAATACCATAATTTATATCTCAAATCTGATATACTTTTGTCAGCTGATGTGTTTGAAAACTTTAGAAAAACATGCTTGCAGTATTACAAATTGGATCCACACCATTATTTTTCATCACCTGGCCTTAGAAGGGCTAGGGACGCTATGTTAAAGATGACTGATTTCAAATTGGAGCTAATGACTGACATTGATATGTTTCAGTTCATTGAAAAGGGTATGCATGGTGGAATTAGTTACATAGCAAACAGATATTCAAAAGCAAATAATATATACATGAAAACATACGATAAAAAGGCTCCTTCAAAGTATATTACATATCTTGATGCAAATAACTTATACGGTTGGGCTATGAGTCAATTTTTACCAACTGGTAATTATAAATGGATGACAAAACAACAAATATCTGATTTAGACCTAGCAAAATATAGAGATGATAGCAAAAAAGGTTTAATATTGGAAGTTGATTTGGAATACCCAAAAAAATTACATGATTTGCATGATGATTATCCACTTGGACCAGAAAAAATTAAAGTTAACAAAGATATGTTATCTCCATATTGCCAAAAAATAGCTGATAAATTCAAAGTATCAACAGGTCTAGTTCATAAACTAATTCGAACCTTGAAAAACAAAGAGAAAAATGTTTTAAATTATACAAACCTTAAATTATATTCTGATCTTGGTTTGAAAATAACTAAAGTTCATCGTGTTCTTGAGTTTAATAAATCACCTTGGCTAAAACAATACATTTACTTTAATACACAGAAAAGAACTAATGCTAAAAATGCTTTTGAAAAAGACTTTCTTAAGCTAATGAATAATGCTGTATATGGTAAAACAATGGAAAATTTACGCAAAAGAGTTGATGTAAGATTAGTCAGAGATCAACAAAAGTTATTAAAATTAGCTTCAAAAACTACTTATGCATCTAGTAAAATATTCGATGAAAATAAGGCAAAATAATTATTTACTGATACAGTAGTTTATGTTATGAAATTGAGACTAATACTGTATACAAAGACTTTTGGAATAATAAAGAAAATTTGATTAAAGTGATTATCCAGAAAATAGTAAATTCTATGATAAAACTAATAAAAAAATTATTGGCAAATTCAAAGATGAAACTTCAAGTACTCCAATTACAGAATTCATTGGTCTGAGATCAAAAATGTATTCTTATGTTAAAAACAATGATCAAAATAATGAAACAGCCAAAGGAATTAAAAGGATTGTAATTCAAAAAAATATCAAACATGAAGACTGTAAACAACTTACATCAACTTGGAAGCTATGAGCTGAATAAACTTTCATTGTCATGCTTCAATGACCAACAATATTTTTTAGACAATGGGATAAAATCATATGCTTATGGTCATTATAAAATCAACACACTAAAACAATCTAAATAATAAAGTTTACTGCTAAAGTTCAATCATAAAGTTTATAAGATCATTTTTACATAATGTCACGCTATGGTCATTCTTTCATTTAATTATGCAAATATTTAAACACGCTTCATTCATCTTCCAAAGTAGTTTCCAAAATGGAAACCAAAATGGTAATAAAATTCATTCCAGAAACAATTTTGGTATAAGAAATGAAAGTTCTGAATGGTTAAAACTGACTTGAATATTTTTATGGAAAAACCCCCTTTCTTTATTTCCGAGAATTTCACGCTATGGTAATTCTTTTCTGTTTACTTCGCTCGCAATAATATTGACTCGCTTTTTGCAATTCAAAGCTGTTTTCAATATTTAATCATATATTTTTTTGCTTGGTAATATATATATTTTAAAACATATAGATTAATTTTTTTAGTGAATTTTGAATCCAACGCAAAATTTCATCGCAAAATCCCAAGGTCCAATTTTATGCATATTAATTAGGTTCAGTAGTTTTAAAGTTGGTTATTTTGCGCTTTGTTAAAATCGTATTTAAACTTCGTTTTATTCAAATTGTTAATGCGCTAGTACCCCCAACTAGTATACTACTTATAAAATTAAGAAGACTGGTAACTAGAGAGAATAAGATAAAAATAGTAAGATAAATAGATAGCAGTGAAACCAGACCGTTTAATAAAGCCACAGTTTTTCACTGCCAACGTTTTCCTTTAACGCTGGTTTAAGGTCACGTATTAATACGAAAACGAAAACAAAAAAGTTGGCAGTGAAAGACTATGGCTTTATTAAACGGTCAGGTTTCCCTGCTATCTATTTATCTTACTATTTTTATCTTATTCTCTCTAGTTACCAGTCTTCTTAATTTTAGATATATCATATTTGAATTTGTTCAACCGTCACTTCTGAAAATGTATGTTGTAGCATACGAAACGTCAAGTTAAAAGTAAAATGCGCTTTAGAGCGGAGATCCGCGCGCGCGGAGCACCATAGTTAAGAAAATATGGTAACCCATCGATGTAAGAAAATTTGGTTTTGTAGCCATGACGTCATGAACGTCCGTACGTACGTCCGCCCCTTCATGTATACTAATGTGGCCAGTACACGTAACATATCACGGGCTCAAGTTTAGAGCTCATCGAGGATTGACACTGTAGCTAGTTTACGGCATACATCTTTGATATTGGACATCAATGTTATGGTCAATAGACACCTGTCAAAACAAGGTATCCGCTGACCAGTATCACGTGAACATATCGCGGGTTCAAGTTGGACCTTATCGAGGTCAGCTGTTTTTGTGAAGTTGATCGCTGACACGGGATTGATTGTTGATTGGATCGCAGGCTCAAGAAGCTCAGACACACACACACACCTGAACAAGGATTAATTTTTCGCGCTCTTTCTGTGGCTCGACGCTGCTACACAGCCATGCTACGTCAACAAAAGCTCTTGAGAGTCGATGCTTTTCGTGTTCAGGTATGGTTTGGAAAATATATTTTTCTTGCATTTTTCG
>OX421451.1:33131618-33141618 GCA_949126865.1 Montipora capitata
ACAACAACTAATCAATGAACCTACTAGAATCACGCCAAATTCTAGTACACTTGATATAATATTATCAAATGAACCCTCAAGGATTTTAAAATCAGGAGTGGTGCATACGGGATTAAGTGACCATAGTATGGTCTATGTAATACGTAAGTTTGCCATTTCATCTAAAAACACTCATAAGCATGTGACCACTCGTTCTTTTAAAAACTTTAATGCAAATGCCTTCAGAGAAGACCTAAAGTCAGCTCCCTGAGATAGCCTAAGAAATTGCGCTACCCCCGATGAAATGATTGTAATCTGGGAAAATATGTTCTTAAAAATAGCTGACGCTCATGCGCCAATAAGAACGCGGCGAGTAAGAAAAAAAAAATCCCCTTGGATTACTACTGAGGTGAGGGAGCTGATTACAGGTCGAAATACATGTAGACTGAAAAGGCAGGCTATATTAACAAAACAGCCATCTATCTGGGATAAATATAGAAAAGAAAGAAATAGAATAAATAATGAGATTAAAATGGCCAAAGCAAATTATTATAAATCAGAAGTGGAACTAAATGTCTAAATGTGGGTAACCTGAAGGAAATATGGAGGACAATCAATGAGCTAACATATCGTAAGTGCACTAGTAATTCTTCAGTAAGTGAACTAAAAAGTGGTGATAATTCCTTCACAAAACCTGCAGAAATATGTGAGATTTTAAATGACCATTTTACATCTGTTGGTCCTACCCTAGCCTCAACACTGCCTAGTGGAAATACAAGTTTTGACCCATATACATAAAGCCTGTTTCCACGACTTTTAATTTACAACATACCACTGCCACTGAAGTTTTAAAGTTACTAGGTAAATTATCTCCGAACAAGGCCACTGGCCTTGATAACATCTCATGTCGGCTTCTAAAAGAAGCAGGCCCAATTATTGCCACTTCTTTAGCCTGTATCATAAACAAAACCATAGATACTGGCCTCTTTCCTTCACAATGGAAAATGGCTAAAGTATTTCCTTTGTATAAAAAGGATGATCGCACAGATGCACAAAATTATAGACCAATATCTGTGTTGCCAGCCATTTCTAAGATTTGTGAAAGGGTAGCCTACGATCAACTATACCGTTACATGTACTTAAATTCAAATGGCCTGTTAAGAAAAAACCAGTCTGGATTTCGTTCCCTTCACTCTACAGAGACAGCGTTGCTACATTTGACAAATAATTGGTATCTTAACATTGACAAAGGCATGACCAATTTTATTGGGCTTCTCGATCTTGCCAAAGCCTTTGATACTGTTTCACATAATATTTTATTGAAAAAGCTTGAGCTCTATGGTCTAAAGGGTGTAACGCTCGACTGGTTTTCATCGTACCTATCAGGTAGGCAACAGCAGTGCGTAGTAGAGGCCTGTGTATCTAAGCCTAATTTGATAAGTTGTGGAGTTCCACAGGGTTCAATTTTAGGCCCTTTGTTGTTTTTAATATATGTTAATGATCTCCCTGGATGTCTTCTCCATACCAAAGCACACATGTATGCCGATGATACCACGATACATGCGTCCTCTGTGTCCACTGCTGAACTATATGCCAAGGTAAATAATGACCTAACTCGCGTTAGGGACTGGCTTCTTGCAAATAAGTTAAGCCTAATTGTCACTAAAACGGAGTATATTTTCTTAACAACTACCTTCAAATTATCTAACTTTGCAAGAGACTTTCCAATTAAGATTGGCAACAATCATGTTAAACGAGTCCAAACAACAAAATATTTAGGAATTTACTTAGATGAAAATCTTAAATGGAACGAGCATGTTGACAAACATGCCATTAGATGTTCAAATACTATTTACAAATCTCTTATCCAGCCTGTGTTCGACTACTGCAATGTTGTCTGGAACAATTTAGACCAGGGACTTGCCACTAGGATCCAGAAATTACAAAATCGTGCTGCACGCATAATAACTTTTCAAGGATATGACGTTCGTTCAGCATAAATACGGAAACAACTAAACTGGGAAGAGCTTGCCGTACGGCGTCAAAGGCACTTAAGTCTATTAATGTATGATACAGTAAATGGGAATGTATCTAGTTACTTAATCGCTCCTTTCTCGAATGTCTGTGAGAACAACCCTTATAAGTCTATGTTAAGAAATACGGAATATAATGTTGTACTGGACCACGTTCCAAAAACAGAATATTATAAAGGGTCTTTCTCATAAAGAGAAGGAATGCTGTGGAATTCACTACCAAATGACATAAAAGCGTCCAAATCTAAAGCTATCTTTAAAAGAAAACTGGCTAGTAGGCAGGCAAACTGTTGACTAGATTTTATTATATCTTATTATTTGTACATATTTTTAGTGTAGTTGTACAATATTTACTTCTGTTTCTATACGGCTTTCATGTAAAGAAGTTATGTAACTTATGAAATTACCGTATTCAAATAAAAGTGAATCAATGAATCAATCAATCTCTCTCTCTGCCATAACCAGCACTTTCACCTAGGGTAGAGCTTAAATCAACCGTGGGGGTGGGGGCTTTGTCATGACTGTTTGGGTACAAGTCTAAAGAGTATGAAATAACAGCCCGTAGGTGTAAGAGTTCCTTAGACCTCATTTGGAGGCAGGGGTCGGCAAATACACCTGTAAGGGCAGAAAAAAGGGTAGAGATGGACCTTGTTTAAAAATTCATTGGCTTTAAGTGAGATACATAGCTGGATTTTTGAAACGAAAGTAAAACGTTACTGCAAAACCCAAAGTTCCTGAAATCATAGGCGGGGGGAAGGGGGTGCATGTGTGTTATTGAGATTTCAAGCACGCAGGAAGTTTAAAGAGCATGCAAACTTCTTTTGTTTCCTGCTCTCCAACTGGAACTTCCCAAGTGCTTCAAATGAAGAGAATTTTGAATTTAATCAGAAAATAAATTTCATTCACATGCATGAATTCACCTGTCAGTTTTCTGACCAATCTGAGAGAGAATCATTAAAGTGTGACAAAAATAACTTTGATTTTCACAAACAAAATTAACAACTCATTAAAGCCTAGCAGAGAATATAATTTTCCTTCATACAAAATTTGAACTCCCTCTTTGAAACCTCAATTATTTAAGGCAAACTAAATTAAAGTTGCTTGAAAGAAAGGTTTCTTTTCAGCGGGGTATCATTTTCCTGAAAAAATCAGTGTGCACAATGGGAACGTTAAGCACGCTAGCCCAATTGAATTTGTCTGTTTATTATGTATTTGTTTGAGCAGGTTGAAGTTTTGGCAGCTATTCAGCTGATGTGGAGCTGCTAATCCCATCCACTCACACTCACAAAGGACAGCCACAACACCAGGAACTTCATCCCCTACTCTTCTGGAATAGTGTGTGGGTTCTTTAACGTCCCACAGGGAACTTATGAACATAGAAGATATTTGTGAGACGGGGCCTACAGTTTATAGTTCTTATCCGAGAAGGCTTGAAATTCTAACCATTTGCGGGTGTAATTTCAAAGGCAGCACTTTCTCGTCAGTTATTTAAAGACCCAAAGTGCTGGTCCGGCCGGAGTCAAACTCACGATCTCCCGGGCAACGGGTGAGAGGTCTTCACTAGCTATGTTGTGTCAAATTATCTCGTTTCGTGAGTGCAATAATTCATTGACTTTGTATTGGAAGTCACAGGAATTTTTTGCTGAATCAAGGCTGGCTTACAGATCTTGTTTACAAAGAACACATTATTTTACACATATTGAACCAACTATAGAATCAGACAGGGCCACCACATGCAAATTAAGTGGAGTCTTTTGAACGAGACACACAACAAAGGCGCTTTATGCCAAGAAGTGGCCCCTATCTTCTGAATTTAGCTCTCATAATTATCCTCCACACTGTTAATCCTGAATAGCACCTTGACAAACATTTCAAGCCCATAAGATGAGAAGACGATGTGCTAATCAACTCCGTAATATCAAGGAAATTAACTTTGAATAATCATCATCAATCATTTCTATTCACGAGCTCCCTCACAGAGACTCGAAAATTACACGGACTATTCACCCCAAGCAATATTATTGCGTCGTATGAATTTGCTCTACTACTTCACAGTATTATAATGACGTCAAACCGAAGGGGGATTCTACAGCTGTACCAGTAATTCTGGGATGTAATCAGCCTTACCTTCTTGCACACTGACAGTTTATAAAACGGCCTTGTAAATTTCACCCAGCGAGGCGGAAGCCATCTTGGAAGCGGCATGGAAAACGATGCTTAACTCAAGAGCCTTCATCATGCGATGAGTTCCTAGGTGCGATGATTGAAAGGACCGCAAATTCAGGCGGTCAGAGTAAAATCCAGGCTGCAGACACCACAGAGCTCGAGAGAGTCCTGTAGAAGGAAGATTTGAGAGAAATGGGAGTGGCAGTCACGTGTCATACACGGGCTGTGTCGAAAAGTGAGACGGGGACGCGGGGACAGGGGACATGGGGCGCAGGGACTCGGGGACGTGGGGACTCAGGGAATCGGCGACGCAGGGACGTGAGGAAGCGGGGACTCGGGGACTCGGGGACTTGGGGGCGCGGCGACACATTTTCGAAGTATAGAATTTCAGAAATGGGAGAACATCCCCAAGAAAGTTGAATTGCTTATGTTATTTTGCAAAACTGATCACTTGTATGCTTTTCAAGTACCAGCTAAATACACAGCAAAATTCAAAAATTGGATTCTCGAAAGGTCATTCTCGCCACCCGTCATAGAGCTCGACTGTAAAACAAAGCAGAAGACCTAATGGCCCATTGCTGACACTTTTTTGTTGTTGTTGTTGTTGCACAAAAACTTGAGCCCTATGACTTCTTCTCTGTAATTGATGTTTGAATACTATGCCGATGTCCTTGTTGTGACTACATCTTTCCTAACGTTTATTCAGTTTGTTACCTTTGATGAAGAATTCGGGTTGTCGGTTTGGCACCGTTGATATTGTCGAAAATGTTCGTCATCGCAGGGCCAGAAGATTCCTGGCAGGGGGGTGGGGTGGGGGAGCCATATATGAGAAATATAGGTATGTGCCGCTGTGAAGGGTATGGTTTTCAAGCAGTTTACTCTTGGATAGGGTGCATAAATCAGAGCGCGTGTGTCTAGAATAGGGTATAATTTTCACGGAACTGACCAATTGGTTAAAGATTTTATCTCGACTAAGGAAACCAGAAAAAGACTGAACAAACTGAACAAGTATAAATAAATATCTTTTTGAGAGGGAAACGATTGTGGTATAGGTTTTGTTTTGGCTAGACTGTGCTATAGTGATCACGGTAGTTTCTAAAAAAAACAGCTACTCTAGGATAGGGAGGATTTGGGGAGTTCACTCTAGTATAGGGTAGCAAAATTCAGCTGAACCAGCCCTGGTATAGGCTAAGGGTTCCAGGGACCCAGCGGCACATCCCTCACCCAGAAATTCCTAAAGTACCGCCCCTGCGCCAGAAGCTAAGTAACTCTTGACTCAAGTGTGTTAAGGCTTGACCAAGCTTATAAATTGGCATATTTTTGTTTTATGAGAAAACAGTTATCCAATCGACGTTAACTTGAAATCTGCATGCTTAGCTCTCTACTCGCTCTTTCATTTGAAATGTGCCACGTCATTTTTAACGGCCAAAAACAATTTAAATCTTTTATCGGAAACAAGGATCGAAAAGTCATCTTATGTCAAAATATCAATGTGTTTTGTACCTTGCTCTAGTACTCCTATCGAGGCTTCATCATTCTGCCTTTCAATCATATCCCCAACTTAATGGAAATGGTAAATTAAAATTAAAAGGAAAAAAAAAAGGTCAAATCACATAATAAGTGTCCATAGAGGTTACAATGAAAATGAACGATGCCACATTAATAGGTATAATTATACGTTATTGGTATTTTTCAGCAGTTTCAAGCAAAACATTGTAAGGATTTTTTAGGGTAAACGTTCCCCCAATCTCAAAAACAAGCGTTGTTACGTCTTTAGTCAAGAAATGTCACGTGACTCAGACAACAACGAGTGAAATGCATAATTAAAAATCAAAAGGTTAGGATGCAGAAAGTAGAAGTACTTTTAAATATTCAAGCCTCGACATACTTGGGGAATTGTAAAATGATCTGAGAAATGGTCATACCAACGTGTCGTTCATGTTGCCTACGTAAAATAAGGATTTAAGGCAAAAAAATTGTCCCCTCGTTTTACCTAAATTACTCCACTGTGTAACTTGATAGTAGTATAATGAAAGTCACCTTTTTGGGGTCTTATGCATTATGCATAAAGACCCCTAAGTCAGAGGCAGATCTTGTCAGTTTGTCACTTTGAGGACGAGAACACACGTGACAGTCTGGCGTGTAGACTGGGTACTAGTAATTGCGAGTCATTGTTTTTCAAGTGTCGGCCATTTTGCTTCTAGCGTTCGTCGTTTGTATATAAATCTGCGGTCGTTTTCCCTGTTTTGGGAAAAAATTGAAGAGATTTCCGTCGCAAATTAGTTGTAATTGTTCAAGGTAAGTTATTTCTGTTTCAAAATTGATCTTTCGTGCTGTTTCAGATTGGTTTTCTTTCTTTCTTTCGAAAATCAACTACACTTTCCTGGCTTGTTTGTTCTTTGTTATTTCATCCAGGTGACGTCGCTGAGTGGAGTTTCCTCGGCGATATCGATATGGGAGTTTTTTACTCACGCAAGCCAACATATCTAGACTCGGCTTGTGTTTAGTGCGGATTGCACTGAAGCTAAAACGCTTTCGCAAGCCCACATTCATTGGCTTGAAATCCGGTGTGCGTTGCACCACATACCTCACAAGTATCTCACAAGCTATCACAAACCAGTATTTATCGGCTTGAAATGTCGGTGTGGGTTACACCCCAAACTGAAAGAGTTATTGTACTCTAAAAAATAATTGCATTGAATAACAGTTTTGCACTCTCAAAGAATAGTATATTTCGTACTCTTACTGCTGTCTGTTACTAGCCGCCAGCATGGGAACAACGATCGAACAGTACCGGTCAACAGCGGGCAAGGATCGGCTGTCACAACAATTTCGTGAAAGCCAAGGATGCATTTTCACGTGTGCGAGGGCGATTTTGGAATACGATGCTTATGATGTTTCGCTTAAATGTGTTTTACTTGCCAACATTAAAACAAGTTGTTGGACATTGCAAGTCGTGTAAGGAGGTGATGTTTTGGTTTACACAAATGATGGGGTGACCCGAAAACACTGACCCCCGGTCCATGGACCCCTCTACGGACTGGGTCCACGGACTGCCTCACGGACCGGTCCACGGACTACCCTTACGGACCCCCCATACGGACCACCCTAAAACAACATAGAAATGAAAATAAAAAACTAAAGATTTGACTTACCAGTTGTCTGGATAGACCACTCGTGTCACTCGTATCGGCGAAATCTCAACCGTAACGCTCCGCAAATTCAACAGACTAAGGCTCAGGCTCGGGTACAAAGTCTATTAATTACATATTGCCCCTTCCTTCGCTGTGGACCGAAATCCTTCGAAAAAGATTGATAATAAGTAAGTCTATTTGCATTTTCTTTCTTTAATATTTCCCTCCGCCATTTTGTTGAAATGTTCGGATCATTCTCCCGCGGGTTTGTGAACTCGCCCCAGTCTTCACGATCTCTCTGTCCTGGACAAAATGGCGGAAGAACTTTTTTAAAATATATTTTTATTCCACACACACACAACAAACAAATGGCGGAAGAACTTAGTTTCGAAGTACTCCGGTCAACAGCGAAGGAAAAGGCAACACCTGAGCCTTTATAATTATCTGATTTGCAGAGCGTAATGGCTGAGATCTCACCTGCAAGAGTGGTCTATCCAGACAACCGGTATAAACAAATTTTCAGTTGTTATTTATTTTTAATTCTGTGTTTTTTGGGGTCGTCCATAGAGGGGGTCCGTAGAGATAGTCCGTGGACCGGTCCGTAAGGCAGTCCATGGACCCGGTCCGTGGGGGGGTCCATGGACCGGGGGTCAGTGTTTTCGGGTCACCCCAAATGATGTGCTACAATGTTTACATCCCATTGCTTATGCACTTATCAGCGGCTTTCCCGGGGACACCCCCGGGGAATTGAAATTTCATACAACCAAAACTTTGTGAAAACCCGTGGGTAGCTGGCAAGACAAGGGTTACAAAGTCCCCACCCCCGGGCATTTGTAAATACATGATTTTTCAAACACTGTTTATGGATAAACAACAAAATACATTTGAAGTTTTTTAATTTCCTTTATTTTGTAGCACAGTTAAAACATATATATTCTCTCATCTTGTTGGCTTTCCTTTGTGATATATTAACACATGGCCCATGATGCATGATTTTTTAAACACTGTTTATGGATAAACAACAAAATACATTTGAAGTTTTTGAATTTCCTTTATTTTGTAGAACAGTTAAAACATATATATTCTCTCATCTTGTTGGCGTTCCTTTGTGATATATTAACACATGGCCCATGATACCAAACCTTGCAGTTTTGTGACTTTCCATCACATTTAATCATAAATCTAGATAGATAGAAAATAAAAGTGATTAAGATCATGATCAGGATCTGAAAGTGAAAAGTTGCCAATAACTTTTACCCATATTCTGGCTCTTGGCAGTAGCACCACAGTTGATCCTCGTGTTCTTCATCCTGCGCATCATCCTGTTCTTCATTCCTGGATTCTGTCAACATGAAAGAAAAAGACTGTCACTATATAATGAATAGAAATGCAAACCACAGGAAAGAATTTCCTCTCTGTTGTTTTTTTTGCTTTTCGTGTAGCTTCAGCTTTTTTAGCACCACTTTTTCTTGCCTCCTGAACTTTGTCGAGGTGATTTGACCACATTTCTATTTCACTGGTGGGAAGCAAAAGCTGCTTGGCAATTTCCTCATTGTTCTTGTGTTTTCCGTTCAAGGATTTAAAAGTTGAACTTGGAGGTTGACTGTAATTCACGTTTCCATGTATATTAAAATCTTGTAAATGCTTTTCTGTACTTAAATAATGCCCAGCACAATGCCCAGCACATACTTTGCAAGTTTACCTCCCCACGGTCTTTGCGGATCACAGATTGGAATGGGTAAGTAAGAAAGAGGTGGACCACCACTGTACCATGTGTAATCTTTCTCAGGTTTCCCTGCTTGACAAACTGGATGAGGACAACTTGTTTCATAACAAGGTAGAAGTTGAAAAACATACTGGTATACCTGCCAACTCTCACGCCTTAGGCGTGAGTCTCACGCCTGTGGGTTGAAAACTTCGATCTCACACCGGCTCACGCATGCGGGCCAATTTCTCACGCCTGACTGAAAAATGTGAGTTGTTGCCGTCTTGCTTGACACAATTTCCAAAAATATGTTAACTCAGACCCATTCTCTATTGTCGAATTCCCCATAATACACTTTGTTTGCCCCCCAAATTTTGCATAAACCATTGTTTTCAAATGCTCTTGGGAATATGCAGTGTCCCCAAGAGCATTTGAAAACAATAGTTTATGCAAAATTTGGGGGGCAAATAAAGTGTATTATGGGGAATTCGAAAATAGGGAATGTAAGGAACGAAAACCATGTGTAAAATAAATAAATGACAATACCTTCCTCGCGATCTCTGATTTTTGAAGTGAAAAGCACTGGGAGCGAGCTTGCGTTTATTACCCCTTTATACGTCTTCGAAAGACTTCGGACGTCTTCGGAAATCTTCGGACGTTTTCGGAAATCTTCGGAAATGTTCGCGTCGTCTTCAAAAATCCCAGCACTCCCATGATAAAAATCTCACGCCTACATCTCAGAAAAAGTTGGCAAATATATACTGGCTGGGTAGATTCTTGACCATATGTCTATTGCGCAGATTCCAAACATCACTAAAGTATTCAAACAACT
The DNA here is from genome assembly GCA_949126865.1 of Montipora capitata. NCBI lineage: Eukaryota > Metazoa > Cnidaria > Anthozoa > Scleractinia > Acroporidae > Montipora > Montipora capitata. Next base: position 33,141,468 of record OX421451.1, read on the forward strand.
GTGGATCCTTTTTTTCCAATTCAGATTTGGCTTCTTTGCTGCCCTTCAGAAATGTAAGCTGGAGGGGAAACTGTCAAACTTGGCAATAATCTAATGTAATTTTGATTGCTGTAAAAATATACAAGCTTAATAAAACTTAAGCATTTTTTGA
>OX421451.1:33149118-33151618 GCA_949126865.1 Montipora capitata
CTTCACACGGATCTGGGAAGAGGAAATTATCCCCAGTGATTTTCGATTTTTGACCTTCAAGCAGCCATGGATGCACTAGGGAGAAAGAGAAAGCTCTGGGTCCGAAACCATAGTTTCGCGTCATGGTGGCTGTGAAGGAGAGTATAGCTCTGACTAGAGAATTGAAAAAAATCAAAATATTTTGAAAAACTAAACTAGCTAAAACATAGGCCCCAAAACATTGTTTCTCTCGCCTTGCCCTAACATTTCGCAGCTGCGCATGTTCCCTTTCGAAATCCAATCAAACCTGTTTGTGGCTGTCATTTTTGCAATCAGATATGAAGTCTACGTTAGCTAGAAAATAACGCGTCGGAGAACTGAAACAAGTTTTACAGAGACAGTCCGGAGAGTGCTGCTTACTAGTTTAGTTTTAAATTTAAAGAAAAAAATTTAAATAGCAATATTTGGTCAATCTTTTGAACAGTTTACACTCTTCTAGGTCTTTTGCCACATTAGTCTCTTCCTCGTAAAACTTATGAGCATACGTAACAACATCTCGGAGGGACTTATGAGAAGATTTATAAAATATTATAATGTCTGCATTTGGTTCGGTACATGAGGAGAACGCCATATGAATCACCTGCCACTCCACTGTCGAATAATGCGACAAACCCTGTTGAACTTTACTTTTTGCCGCACCAAATTAAAACTGTCGTACCAAACTGAGTCAGACGCCGCTCTTTTGCCGTACTTAAATCCCCAGTTAGGTTCGGCACATGAGTGGAGCGGCGTCTGAACCGGGCCTTACGTAACGCAAACCGACACACACAACGGGTTAACAACCAACGGAGGAACGGTTGTTTCAACAACACGACCCCACTCGACTAGCTAGCTCGCGTATCGCTTCCTCGAAAAAATCAGCATGGGTTAGCGAAGACCTGTTGTTCGTAAACGCCGCTGGCTTTGGCAAACTAAAAATTGGTAACACGTATCCCCTCTCTATAACGTTAAGAATAAAACTGGGGGCTCCAATTCGCTTCCAAAGTTCTAGGTTTCTTCGAAGATTTCCTTTAACATTAGCAGCCGGTGAGCGATTACTCAACTCAAAGTATTTTCACACTGTACCTGTGCATTCTCATTTATTACCTCGTCAAAGACCTCACTGCTTGGTACCAGGCTGAAATTGGGCTCCGCGACCTTCCTTGTGGATACTGTAGGATATCCTGGGGTAAAACCGGTTCCCGGCTAGACATTTCCTTGGCTTGTTCATAAGGGTGGCACAGTCACTTTCCCAGTGACCAAGTTTGGAGCACCTGAAGCATCTCGCACGGTCGATTTTAGTCCCTCTACCGCCGAAAACAACAACAACAACAACAACAAGGCAGCATCAAAAGATAGATAATACACAAAGACAACTGTAGAGATGAAACAGGGAGGTCGAGTAGGCAGAATAAACGAAAAGGATAAGCGAACAAACAGGGCAGAAAACGACAGTGCAGGGTCGCAAGCGACAGAGAGAGGATAACAGTTTAGTTTACCAGTTTCAGCAGTTGGACTTGTTGTCATGTGTGGTCTCATTGATTAGTAGTCCATTCAGAAGATTATGCCAAGCCGACCACATTGCTGAAGGAAAGGTCAGACCACAACACAGGGAACTACACGCCCTACTCTTTGGGATCTTTAACGTACCACAGAGTTTATGAACATTGAAGGATTGTGAAACGGAGCCTACCGTTTATAGTCGTTATCCGAGAAGACTTGAAAGTCTAACCATTTATGGGTGTAATTACAAAGGCAGCACTTTCTTCTCAGTTATTTTAAGACCCTGAGTGTTGGTCCGGCCGGCGTCGAACTCACGACCTCCCGCATGGCAGCCCGATGCTTGAACAACTGAGCCAACCGCTGCGCGGTGCGCGATGAGAGAACGCTTAAATAGCCCATACAAACCAATCTCAGTTTCTCAACCGAATAACGAACAACGACACCTAGAATGAAAAACGCGTTAATGAGGAATGCGAGGCTCAAATACGAGTGGAAAATACATTTACGTTCTAATTCACTACGTTCAAGCGAACGTAAATTATTTACCCCTTAAATATCCGCAAAACAGGTATAACCAAGGATACGGGTGGATCGCATGAGGACCCTAGCATACGAGAGAGCAAACAAAGTACCCAAAAACAGCAGTATAGAGCAAAGAATACTGCAGAAAATCCAAAGTCTAAAGCAACCTCACCGCGAAAAAGCTGCTTATCTATTGAATTCTATGGGCCACGGCGACCTAGAATTGTTTGCCTCCTTTTCTGCTTGCCGCCTTCTAGGCCATCTGACCTCGATGCTAGCTCATCCGAAACGTACTCATCCACGACTTTCTTTCTATCCATCAACGCTTTTATCAGCAATTCGTATCAATTTTTGCTCTTTGCGAATTTTGTTCTCTGTCGAATCCACTTGTTTTGTGGTGCTTCGGAAATCCTCGACAAGCTTTCTCCATAAAACCCGTGCACAAGGAAATAATATA
>OX421451.1:33156618-33186618 GCA_949126865.1 Montipora capitata
TGTCTTCTAAGTTCGGATTACAGCGAGGAGTTGTGCTCTCACAGGGCAACATTTCAATTCACGGTCTGGACCTTTGGTACAGGTTGCGCCACATGAAAACGTACGAGTCATTATTGACTCTCGCAAGCCAACATTTAACGGCTTGAATCTGCACAGCAGACCTGCTTGAATATCTGAAAGTTTCTGAAAGTATTTAAAAGGCTCTGAAGTTACTTGAAAGCAAAAGAGACTCTCCTGTGCTTGTGTTGTCATTGCTGTTGTTGTTGAATCGAATTGGACGAATCATCCACACACAGTTGACGAGAGTCTGCTAGCCCACGATTTCGTCAGAAGTAAGTAACATGGGAATCTCTGTTGAACAATACCGATCAAGAATCGGCTCTCATGACAATTTCCTTAAAACAAAAGATGCTTTGTCGCGTTTCAAGAATCGTTTTTGGAATATAATGCTAATGATGCTTTACATGAATGTCTTTTATTTACCAACATTGAAACAAGTTGTTGGACAATACAAAATATGGAATGAACATGTTTTTTGGTTTACCCAATTTGTGTACTACACTTGCTCACAATGTTTGTTTTGGACCTTTTTGTACAGTAGATTATCACTTTGCATGATGTCAAGTTCATCTATTCATTTCATGTTTCCACATAGCTTGAACTTGGTAAACACACTGGCATAAAATTACAAGGTCCATGATAAGAAAACTTCAAAGATTCTGGTATTTAAAGTCATACGATACCATCATGAACTTCCCTGTACATTGAATTCTGTTGAACTTTTTCTTAAAACCTCCAGGTAAAATTGTTAATCTTATTGGGTTAAAAATTATTGGCAATGTTAATAAGCACTACTCAACATATGATTCATTAAAGTATTGCTTGTGTTCAGATATTGTTATGCGTCTATCTTTTTTTCCCAAATTCTTCCACATGCAACCCCATAGCCACTTACATCAACTAAATTTTTCTGTGTTTCTTTATTGAAAATTCAGCATTATGATACTTTACATGCATATATTGTCAAAAATTAGTCGTACATTCAAACCAAATCAAGCTCCCAATGTGGCTTCTAGCAAAGGTTACATCATTTCCTGTATGTCCCAGCCCTTCTACAGAGTTTTGTGCTCCTGCCCTGGTACACAAAATGCCAAAAACATTCATACAAAATGCTTCCCTGGAGTTGATTTCACAACACTTGCCCTGGACAAAGTCAGAACTCAATTCCACTTGGTTACATAAACAAAAATTTAAATCATGACTGAATCTATCAGCCCACTATAGGACATGATGCTGACATTTTTTCAGTTCCTTAAATCCTCAGGTTACATGTGCAACCTATGTTGTCAAAATGACACCTCCATAAAACTTTACCCAATAACCCTCATCTTGAAAATAAGCATTTCAGGACGGATGTATGTCAATTATCTTATTTTATTGATTGAGAGGAACAATATTGAAAACTAACCGTAATCAGATATTAGCTCTACTAATAGAAATTCACTGACAAAACAGATCCTTTTAATTTGTAACCTCCCCCATCAAAGCAGCTCAGTATCGTAAGCCACACATGTACGCATTGCGGACCTATTTTTTAATTTTGTTGTAATATTTAACTGGAAGCCTTCTTTGTCGGGTTATGGACCCGAGACCGGACTCTTATCTGGAAGAACGATTTCTTTCAATAATGAAGCAAAAAATGGACAGCAAGGTTTCTTTCAAATAATTCTTGACTAACAAGAATTAGTCAAATTTCAAATTGTTTTTTTACCAGAAGACTGTGCAGAGATGAGTACAAATAAACAAAATTATAAATAGCCATAAAATTGTAAACACAGACTACTCAAGGTGTTCGATTCCGTCTCTGGTATACGACTCGAAAAAGTTACCAGAGAATTTGCCGATTGGTTCCAGTGTTGTACATAACAGGGAAGTTAATAAAATATCAACGAGAACTCGATGAAGAGGTAAATCAGCGACTAAATTTCCTGTGTCGAGTGGCAATGTTTATTTCAAGCTTCTTATGCAAATTTTGGACAGAGAATATTAAATTACAAAAAATATTCCACTTGAAGGTCGTTAAAAAGCTTTATTTTTGGGCGTTCATTTGGACGAAACATGTCACAACAACCTTTTCCAGCGTAAAATTTATTGAAACAAGCAACATTTTTGCTATTAGCGGCAAAAAACCCTTCTCTTTTAATGCGTGCGTGCAAACAAGAAACAACAGCAATTAAATAAACTTATTATATAGATACTGATGAAATACCAGGATTTCTCCATTTTGCTAAAAAATCATATCTTCATCGCGCGTAGTGAACATACCATTTTTATCATTCACATGTGAGAATATAGGTGTCGTCATGGTAACGAACACGATTAGCCAATAAAACGTGAGCTTGTCTTCATTGTAAGATACTTTTGTGCTTCAGTATAATTCTTCTCTACTTAATTAAAATGTTCATTGCAATTTTTTACATTATCATGATTTGCTTTTCATAACTTTCATATCTTGTTTCATGTCACTCAACATGCGTGTTTTAGCGGTTGGTGACACCTTTTTAATCATTTCGAAAATGAATAAAACAAGTTGTTTTAAATCTGGACATTTCGTCAATGTGCCTATATAATAAACAGCACTCGAAGATTATTTTCGTATCCCCGCGCGGTCATGTAATATCCTCTATTTCAGTCTCACAGTTCAGTATCTTTAAAACCCTTTTGGGAAGAACCTTGACCGTGAATAATAAAGCACAAAACAGACAACAAGCTTTCGTTCAAATAATTCTTCACTGTCACATATCCAATTTTCTTGTTACCTGAAGACTGTGCAGAGTTGAGTACAAAATAAATGTAAATTGCCAGACAACTGAGATGCGACTTCAGCAAACAATGGCCGTTTTTATACTAGAGACGCATAATCCGTCCAGACGAATTATGCGTCTCTCATGTTATCCGTCTAGTGTAAAGACGGGACGAACTATATGAGACGCATAATTCGTCTTGGACAAACTTGGGCAAACATTTTTTCTGCGTCTGTTAATTTCGTCTAGTATAAAGACGGGCACTAGACGCATAATGCGTCTGGACGAACTTTCCAGTTTAGTGCGTCTTCGAAGACGCACTAAAATAAATTCTTCGTCCAGACGCATAATGCGTCTTGTGGCCGTCTTTATACTAGACGAATTTAACAGACGCAGAAAAATTGTTTGCCCAAGTTCGTCCCAGACGAATTATGCGTCTCTAGTATAAAAACGGCCATTATCATGCATTCAAGGCGTTCGATTCCTTTTAAACGCATACAGAATTTGCCACCACAGTTAGCCAAATAACATAAGAAACAAAGCTCACTTGATGATATCCGATGGCGAAAGATACAATTGTTGTCGAAGACCATTACTTGTCGTTTTGAAGATGCCGAATGTTTTTTTTTTCCACTGCCTGTCTTGTTTTTCCGATTGACTTCCATAAAGGTATATATATTTTTAAAGATCCACTAAAACGCCGTTCGCGTGACAACGACTTTCGACGTTATTGCAGGTTAAGTGTCCCCTTTCTCTTCTCCCCAACTTCAACATCAATCGTGTCTAGAAATACAGACAATTAACGTCACAAAGTGCTGCTCCTCAAGTAATAAACAGTTGCATTTACCATAAGCTAAAGCTAATGCTTACATTTACACTTTCCTTATTGTTGGAAATAGGTCCCAAAGGCTTAGGCTTAAAGGGACACTTCGTGTTAGATGTCAAAAATGGGCGTGCATCTACCGCAGAGTTCCAATAGTAGCGACCCTCGTTACTTTCGGAATTAGCAGCCTTTGGGGGTTGCTACTTTCGGGGAACAAAAATCGTTTACAGATAGAGCTGGCGCGAGCTTTTTTCCGAAATAAAAAATGAACAACATTAAATTAAAAACGAACAACATTTTATTTGCATTCCATATGTATAGATTGTGTTTCATAAAAAGAAGATAACAGTGATAAATACAGCAAAAAAACTCTATAGAAAACTATATAGAATTTTCAATTTCAATTTGAAGAAACGTTCCTGTTGTTAATACGAAATTATACCGGTTTACGGTAGTTCTTTCATCGCTACATCAGTGAACTGATGTCAAGGACAAATGGTGGCATAAAGCTTCCCCTTTTTGTAAATTTAGGTGCTTTATCCTGAACAATTTGTGACAATGCACAAACATATTATTGTACATTAAAACTTTGACTATTGATTGACAAATTAATGGCATACGGTATACCATTTAAAAAACTTGGTCTCGCTACTTTCGGGGGGAGGGGTCGCTACTTTCGCGATGTCGCTACTTTCGGGGGGTCACTACTTTCGGGATTTACTAGCGGGCACAAAAAATTGACCTTAATTTCGGGGGGGGGGGAGGGGTCGCTAGTTTCGGGGGTCGATATATCGGAACTTTACGGTAATTAGGTGCCTGCGTTCCGTTAAGATCTTGCTTTTTAATAAATTCTCGTTGGTGATATATTCAGTTGTGGAGTTGCCATTCTCTGCATGGTTCTAATGTTTTTCTTTTCTTTCTTTTTCGCTTTTTTACGTTTTCGTCAAACTTTTTTGGAAGATTACGCTCCCCTTTAATTTCTGTGGGATTTTGCTACCAGCAACGAGTATTTTTCAGCTCAGAGGTCTATCGACAAATTAAATCCATGGGAATTCCTAGTGAATAGTTTGAAAATCTTTATCACTCTCTAAAGGTTCTTCATGTATGAAACATTAATATTGTTAGAGTCATGATTTCACTAAAAGAAAGGAACTCCCACACTCTACTTCTTCGATTCACACCTTTAATAGAAACCAGTTTCTCCCGTCCAAATTTACGGCCAGATGTGAGCACGAGTATGTCCTACAAATGTTTAACGAACTGTCTAATCGGCTTCAACTCCATCCAACATTTCCTGTAACAAAAGAACTATTGGATCGATGTGGAATGAAAGTTTAAATTTGATTCAACATGGCTTCAACATCTCTTACCCTTTCAACAATGTTGAAGGACCTGCTCAAACGCATCCAACCTTTGGTTGAACAGTGTTGAATGCAAGTTGAAGAAAATGTGGCTGTTAATGTTGCAATTAGTCAAAACGATCAGTTAAGGCTCAGTTACCACAGTACTACAAAGAATCACAAATATAAAAACCACACGGGGCATACTAGTATAGTCTGAACTGTATTCTACAACCTGGAATTTTAGGAAGATAAAGTTCAGTTTAATTAAGATTTTTGCTCAACAACTGACAAAAAAGGATTGGGCAAAAGAGGAGCGGCCGAAAAGCACCGCTTAACCCACTGATACATCAGTGTATGTGCAGCAAAAGCGGCAGCCATAATTATGACTAAGAATCCTTCATTGGAAATGCAGATCAATCGTAATGATTGAACTGCCATTTTCATGAATTAATCGAACCCATCCCGAAAATGTTTCAAAAGGAAACTGTATCTGTCATGAGCGCAGCCTAAAACTCGCTAAAAACCACTAAAACTCGAAATAGGACACAAGTGGTAAGAGTTATTTCCTGGAAACTATGGTGAGAGACTATTACATGATAAGACCAGCACAAAAAAAATCCTTTCCAAAAACGAAAACCAATTAGCCATTCTTTCTGTTGATGCTGGGTTACCGTAAATATAGCACCTGTTTCATGCTAAATTATGACAATAAGAGAACGTATATGTGGCTCGTGGGTAAAATAACGTAAGTACAGCCTGGTAAGGGTAACTTTCATATGTGAGAAATAAGCAATGTTGCTGTTCGGAAATAGCCAGCAAGAGTCAAACTGTCTATACGCTTTAATCCCTGCATGCAACTTAGTGTAAACTATTTCTTTATACTCGAAAGGAATCAAAGCTACGCGAAAATCCCAGTAATACTGGCCTTGAAGGTTTACAATTTTTATTGGTTAACCGTGTATTAGGGACTTCAATAAGCAGAGTATTTAAACCTGCCATTGTTCCACAGATAGCTGCTTAAAAACTACAAAAGATTGACTGTGATTTTTGTTTCTACGAACCATAAGGAGTATCCTTAAGCATGGGCCATGAAAATATGGAGCAAGGGGATTGCGCTTCAAAAATCCCTTAATTGCCTGCTTCAGCCATCTTGCCGCCACCAAGTCCAGGCCGTCCCTTTAAATTAGCACCCGCTTTGAACGAGTATCCGGGAATTTTAAGGCAAAGTTGGCCTAAAAGTTGCAAACATATTTACTGGTGCGAATTCAGCGCCTCGTGTCACTTTCCAGTGATAATCACCTCTCTTGGAATATTCAAGTTAATTTAAGTGGGCAACCAAGTAATATCTAATCTCCACCCCCCCTCCCACCCTTCAATACAGATCCTACAGCCAATGGAGGATCATTTTTTACAACTTTTACTCGCGAGAAATACGGCGTCGCGTTCGCACAACATCGGTTAGTTTGTGCAACAAAGAGTGAAGGGAGGGAGTATATGTTGTCGTTTAAATCCGTTCTCAGGTTGAATCCGTTTTTACCTTGGGTAAATTCGAGATCCTCATTTTACCTAGGTTGAATATGCACTCTACCTAGTTTAAAGGAGATATCAACCCCCAAAAAGGACAGAAAACAGGCACCTATACCTTCTCTCAAGCTCTCAACACATCTTCTAAATGTTTCCTATTATGTTATCGGTTTTTTATCGGCAGGTCGTGGGAATTTAAGATGTCAATGTCACTGCAATGAACATGTAGACGGTACAAGGAAGGGTTACGTTTTCGCAAACGTTGGCCGTGTAGCACTTATATTTCAACAGACTTAACTATTAGAGGGTAATATGAAGTGCTGGTTTTCCACCCATGTAAACTATGTGAGCATTAGACCCACTAACGGAAATGGGCCCACACAAGGACGGAGAAAAACTCTGAACAGGGTGGAACTAGGGTGGGACCAGGGTCTCACGACCAAATACAATATCCTCTAATAGTTAAGTCTTTTGAAATTTCAACGCTACACGGTCAACGTTTGCGAAAACGTACCTAATCCTATCCTGACCCTAGGCTGAATTTAGGCTCCAAAAAAGTTTCCACTCCAATTCATCTGAGTGCGTATTCAACCTAGGTAAAATGAGGATCACCAATTTAATCTAGTAGATGTAAAAACGGATTCAACCTGAGAACGGATTTTACCGACAACATAATATACGTGTCGCATTTTAAGAGCACTGAGAAATCCACAACCCAGAAGTCTCGATCTGCGATGGAATGCGGCCCATCAATTTTCGATATTAGAGAGTTTAGATTCTAGGACGAGAACGACTACGAGTACGAGGTTTTCTCATAGAACAACAGTGAGCACGCGCAAACCATCGTCATTTTGGCGGGGAAAACGTGATACCGTTGTCATCTTGGTACGAAGCTTTGCAAAAATGTCGTCGTGTCAAAACAAGTCAACAAGTCATTTTTCGATCAGCAAAAAGGCTCAGTCACCAGCAATAAGAAAAACTGAGCAACCTACACTAAAGGGTAAGATTAATCGACCGGGTTATAAATCTTTTCAGTATTTTCGAGCAGCAACTGCTCGATTTTTGAGCGAAAAAACGCGGCGATATTGTATTAAGCACGGCTACGTAGGAGTTGTGGTCATCAGGCCCAATCTGATTGGCCATAGTTTGGCGGGAACCTTATTGTAAATTTAGATAATACAGTAGACTCCCAAGGACAAATGAGAGAGATCCACACTTCTGGATTATGGGCTTCTGGTTTTAGCCGTAGTCTTCAATCACAGGGAGCTTAAGCGTGCTCGTTTTTGAGGCGCGGAAGGCGACTGGAAGTGAGCTACTTTCCCTTTTAACTTGTCTTCACAAAACCACAGTTAAATTGCCAAGTATCTTTTGTCCATTACAGATGATTAAAAATCTGCGAAACACCACTGCCCTGGCACGAGAGACGTTATCTTCCGGTTGCCATCCGCGTCTCAAAAAACGCGCGTGCTCAAGCTCCCTAAAAAACCAGTGTGAGTGCGCCGAGGACTGTTTGAAAGTTCTTCAATAATCTCGTCCATAGATGGCCTGTTTCCAGGACCTTGGTTAACACAGCTTCATACGAGGGGGCGAATTTTGGGATGCGGAGAATGTATTACTATCACGTCTGTTTGCTGTTGTCGATTAGGTTCTTGTCTGACACACATTTCAGAAAGGATAACACCATAACTGTACACGTCAGCCTACAAACAAAGGCAGCAAAAAATTACATTCAGGCATGCCTAACGAAGAGATGTTGCACATAATAAAGAAATAAAAAGAAACTTTATTTAAGAGTCTAGTCGTTCTCGCGCTGGAGTATTAACTGGGCACACTGTAAACTGAAATTAACAATTCACGCAAATCAAGTCAAATGTAATGTAAAAGTAACGTAACCATCCCAAGGAACGGTATCGTTTTTGCAAACGTTGGCCGCGTAGCACTTATATTTCAACAGGATGAACTATTTAAGCAAAAGAGGACGTTTTCCGTGTGTCCATAGCCTCATGTTAAGACGAGGGGAGTTTGGAGAATTTGAGAGAATTTGAGAGAATTTGAGACAGGCATAACTGTCGAGAACTCGTCCAACTTCCCCGAGTGTTTAGATGAGGCTAATGAGGTTATGGAAACCCGGAAAAAAGTTTTCTATTGCTTTTATAAAATATTTCTTAAAGTTAATTCGGCAAATGAAGGAAACAAATGAAGGAAACTTCTTGAGCGAAACAGATTTTCTTGATACACGCTCATATTTCCTACCAGCCAATCAAAACACGCGTCTGACGGCATATAATCAATCAAAACTCTTGTGATGCCACAGCCGTGTTTCCATACTCTCATCTAAACACAGCTATTGACCAATGAGAGTGCGCGTACTATCCTCATTATTTTATAATAGAGGGTAATATAAAGTGCTATATTTTAGCCATATAAACCATGTGAGCGTTGGTCTTGCTAATGGAATTGGGCCCACACAAGGACAGAGAAAAACTCTGACCAGGGTGGAAATTGAAACCACGACCTTCGGATTAAATCACCGCGGCTCTACCGACTGAGCTACAAGGTCAGGACGGGACGGACGGGAGCAAGACATTGGAATTTAAGATGTCAATTTCACGGCAATGACTATGTTCAAGTACAAGGAAGGGTAAGGAGCGGTAGAGCAGCGGTGATCTAACCCGAAGGTCGTGGGTTCAACTCCCACCCTGGTCAGAGTTTTTCTCTGTCCTTGTGTGGGCCCAATTCCATTAGTAGAGCTAACGCTCACATGGTTTACATGGGTATAATATGGTACTTCACATTACCCTCTAATAGTTAATAATGTAACTATCACCTACATACACATCATTCACACCTTACCTGACACCTACACCTTACAATTACATTCAAATAGTACATTCCGTTGCATTGTGAGCTTGTCTTAATGAATTCAGTTTGTACATGCAAAGAAGCGAACAACAGATATGTTGAAAATGTATCAACAACCTGAACGAATGTCACAAGACCCATTCAAATATGCAGACCAATAAAACTGTTCTTTCGTCTTTGTGCTTCTAATTAACAAGCCAAAATTTTTTAGCTTGATTTTCTTTCGTATTTTGTTCATGCTGAAGACACTTGTTGGAATAGCTCGTATTTGGAGACTAGAATAACTAAATGGTACTCTTTATGTTTAAATAAACACTTTGTCTCATTAACATATGAGATAGTTTCCAAAAAGGCTTCTTGCGAGCCAAAAGTTTGTATTAAGAAGTTGAAACAACTGGTTATGCTAACCTATCTCTCCAATCTTTCTAAGTCCTTAAGGTTTCAGAATATTGAAGCCGTCAAAAAGCGGAAAAGCGCCGATGAGCTGATGCACTCTCATGCATCTGATGCACTTGCCCATGGTCCGCTGCAGGTGTTGGTTCACCAAGGCTAGGAAACAGCTTGTTCCTTAGACTGCACTCAAGGAGTTCTGTAATTAGCAAAGGCCTTTCATCGTTTGTTGCGCCAATAACTAAAAGCAGACAAGGATGGCGACATCTTGACGCCATGTTCACTTCACACTCAAACACATGCCTGTTCGATCCTGTAATTTCTTTGTGTATTTGTTTACAGCAACCTCGAAGGAATGAAATCTTCCCCTGGCAATTCCCCATGCGCCTCTCCCAAGTTCATTGTAGTCATCTGGCTTTCTCTTTGTCTTAACTGTTCGTTGATATGTTGTTGCAGCTCCTCCTCTCTTCTGTTCCTTTGTATTAACTGCCCTTCAATTTCATTGATACGTTGTTGTAGCTCCTCCTCTCTTCTGCTCCTTTGTCTTAACTGCCCTTCAAGTTCATTGATACGTTGTTGTAGCTTCTCCTCTCTTCTGCTCCTTTGTCTTAACTGCCCTTCAAGTTCATTGATACGTTGTTGTAGCTCCTCCTCTCTCACGAAATGCTCTTCAAGTTCATTGATACGTTGTTGTAGCTCCTCCTCTCTTCTGCTCCTTTGTCTTAACTGCCCTTCAAGTTCATAGATACGTTGTTGTAGTTCCTCCTCTCCCACGAACTGCCCTTCAAGTTCATTGATAAATTGTTGTAGCTTCTCCTCTTTTCTTCTGCTTTGTCTTAACAGCCATTCAAGTTCATTGATACATTGTTGTAGCTCCTCCTCTCTTCTGATCCTTTGTCTTAACTGCCCTTCAAGTTCATTGATATGTTGATGCAGCTCCTCAGCTGGAGAGGGGTCAACCCTTCTATTTCCTCTACAGATTCCAATGTTCTGCCCCATACGTGTTAACTAAAGCAATCTTATCTCACTCATGCCTCGAGCGACCATATTGACAGCCGTCAGTTAAAAATGGTTAATACCTGTGAGACGGGAAAATATTAATAGCCAGTATAAACAAAATGAAGACGGCACAAGCCAAGCTTACTACCCTGCTAGTGAAAGTGTTTTGATCTCGTCACTATCATTTTGCTTGTTTCTTCTGTTGTTATGTTCTTTCTACGCGAAGAAAAACAACTGGCCTCTGCAACGAAAAAGTTCCTTCTACTATTGAGCGTACACTGTGGTAGGCGGGGCAGGATTTCGAGTAAAGGAAGTTATTTGGGGGGTTGATCTCCCGGGAAAACCAGGCTAAGCGTAATATTTACGAGAAAACTGAAAAAGAAATCTAAAATACCTTAGATTACAATTTCGTGTGATTATTAACTAAAACGTGGTCACTTTGATCTCGTTATATACTTTGAGGTTAGCGACAATATATCAAAATTAGGCACGCATTGCGTACGTGTAGTAGTGCAGTAACACAGCGCCTTATTCCTTAACTGTCAACTGAGCTGCGTGTTGTTTTCCAGGAAATTCAAGTTGTCTTTCCATAATATGTAGCTCTAATAGTACACGATATTGTTTTGGTACCGTGTATCATTGTAGTGGCATGGTAGATGTCTTAAGTAAATAGCCCTTCAATTTCATTGATACGTTGTTGTAGCTCCTCCTCTCTTTTGCTCCTTTGTCTTAACTGCCCTTCAAGTTCATTGATACGTTGTTGTAGCTCCTCCTAAATAATAGAAGACATGTGGTTACTTGTAAAATACTAAACCCAGAAAGATTACAGAAAATAAAAGGGAATCGAGAAATATTGGCTTCGAGACTGACATGTTGATCATTTTCAAGTTCCCTTGCAACTTCTTCATCACCACAAGCCTCGGATAGCTTTCCAAGCCCTGTCCGGCGGGGTTAGTATTTGGATGGGAGACCTCAAAATATACGACTTGTTGTCAGAAACAAAGGACGGAAAATTATATTTTAACGCTCAAAAAATGCTAGCGGAGCAAGGTGCGGATTTTGTTAGCCTTCTTTCCGCAAAGCAAATACTGATGCAAGAGTAAATAAATATTGATATACTGTTTTTAGGAAGAGCAGAAGGACGTTTTCAGGAAGTGTCGATCGAGAATAAAATACTTTGCCATCAACAACAAAATTCCCGCCATGAAAACAACATAAATTTTGTACCGCGAATATAAAAAGTTACCATCAGCGAAAAACATATTGGGAGATCTTGCTGCGTTCAATTTTTCTATTGTTCTTTTGGCTACACAAGTAAATCGCAAAATCGAAAGTGACGTCGATTTCAGCGGCCGCCATGATCAAGTTATCTTGCCTGTTTACTAACAACTCGCGAAAAAAAAAAGGATACATCTGTGTCAAAACGTTTTTTTTTTTCTTTCAAGTGTTAAAATTTGACAAGAAATGTACAAATTTAACACAAAGATCACAATCGCCCAACTCTTGAGGTTGACCATTGTTTCTGCAAAGTCAAAAATGCACTATTATTATCACCAGGTAGTTCTATCGTTTTGGAAATAGCAGCTGCTTTATTATTCATCAGCGTCACAAATTCTTGCCGATCTTGGGGCTCATTTGTTGAAACTCAAGCACGCTTTCAACAGACCTGTTTTATTTTCTTGAGTTATGCACGCGCTGCGGGTCTATTGTCACCAACTCTTACACTCGTACACTGTTACGCTCTTACACTCTTACAACCTGGTGACATAGTGTGTAGTGCACTTACACAGTGCACTACCCCAAAAATAATTACTGCTACAGTAGCTATGGCAACAAACCAAAGAAACATTTACAAAGGTAAAGTGAAAAACGCAGCCACGATAAAAACCCGCGTTGCGTGTACCTAATCTACTTTTTCAAATGCTCAAGTCCGCCTCGACCACAACGACAATAGTTGAGATCATAATCATCCATTTTTGTCATATTAAACTAAAGTAACGTTGCTAGTAGGCCTGTTTCAAACGTCATGCCAGCAATGCCCCTTTGGCTCACACGTTCACATGTTGAATTATTTTGGAATGTCGGGTCCCGTTTTGAGGTCTTTTGCTTTTTAAAGATTTGGTAATAAATTCAGTTCAAAGATAACAAAACACGCTCTTGAGTGAAACTCACTCGTTTCTTCTTTAAAGGGGCTATGTCACTCAAAATGATATAATTCCATGATTTGGGGTGCAGGGATGGCGCAGTGATGAGAGCACTCGATTTGACTTCCGTTCATTGTTAATTTCAGTTTACAGTATCCCCAATTAGCGCTACGACACTTGATGAGTTGCTTTCCTTTTCTTTTTTTTCCCAAAATGCCCAAAAGGTAGGATGAAACATTGCAAGAACCACTTAAAACTGTTGAATGACATAAAAGAAAGACCGCAAAAGGAAAGAGAAGCATGGATGGACATAAATGTACAAGATTGAAACGGATTACATTTGGCCAGTAATCTTAAAAAAAGTCGGCCCGAAGTTTTTCAAAATTATGACAAATCGCCTGGATAAAGGTCGTCTCTTTCTCAGAATCATTTCGTTAGTGATGTAACGATAATTTCATCGGTAAAGGAATTCCACATTACCATTTTCGAGTTTTAAACTCGTGATTAACTAAAGATTTTTCCGAAACACCCTAAAATAACCTGACATAGCCCCTTTAACTAAAATAGTCCGCAAAAAAAAACGTACACTACAAATTGCTCTGACGGACGTTTTCCTGCATGTCATGTATGTCTAGAGTCGCACTAAGCAAACGTTTATGCCACACACCAAGGAAGGACTGAACATGTTGGTTCTTTTCAGTCTAATCTGAAGACCAGTCAAATTTTTTTATGGTTTACGTTTGCACCAAATGGTATCGCAAACCCAGGATTTAGGGTGTAGCACTTTTATTTCGCGGGGTCAAAAAGAGCGTTTATTTTGATATTTGCATTGAGAAAAAGCAACTGGAGGTTGCTACAAATAATACGAAAGGATAAAAGGTTAAGTCAATACCTTTCCAGTCTCTGGGGCATAAGAAACGAACTCAAAGCAGTCAATCAAAAGGTCACGTTAACCATTTTCTAAGGCCTCAAGGATGCCACATTTTTCCCACCCGTTCTCGATGATTGAGGGGTTTCTTTACCAAAGAGTGACAGATAAGAGTTTTGCTGCTTGGAAAGAAAACCTCAAAAATTAGTTCCCGGCGGAAATTTGTGTCAATTAGCGCCGCACAAATTGTTTCCTGCAAACTTCAAAAATCGCCAATCCGCAAAATAAAAGTCTCACAAAAATTTTAGGCTACACGGTAACGGTAAAACGCAAGCCAAAAGGCAGATGAAGAAAAATTAATATAGTTTTTTTTAAATATAAAACTCTGAATTTCGAATTGTCAGCGAAGGATTAATGACAGTCGATCGTAAAAACACAAAACTTCCTGGGGATGGGCAAGATGTTCTGTCAGAAGGCAGAGATTGATCACGTGCTAGGCAACCGCTAAGGTGCACGTGATCACCTTATGTCAAGGTTTTTGTTTATAATGAATGAAGAATGTTCCTCACTTTTAGAGTTGAATAACGTACTTTTTAGCCAAGAAACTTACGTCTTTCGTTTTTTAATTTTGTTGTAATATTTAACTGAATATTTATATTTCATCTGTCGGGTCCGGAAGCCTTCTTTGTTGGGTTATTGCCCCCTGACCGTACTCTTATCTGGAACAATGTGGATCAATCCCTTCACTGAAGAACCATTTCTTTCAATAATGAAGCAAGAAATGGACAACAAGCTTTCTTTCAAATAGTTCTTGACTTACAAGAATTAGTCGAATTTCAGATTGTTTTTTACCTTAAGACTGTACAGAGTTAAGTAGAAATAAACAAAATTATAAATAGCCAGAAAATTGTAAACACAGACTACTCAAGCGTTTTCCGTCTCACGGTCTCTGGTATCCAACTGAAATAAGTTACCAGAGAATTTGCCGTTTGGTTTCAATGTTACACAACATCACAGTTTATAAAATATTAACGAGTACTCGACGAAGAGGTAAATCAGCGACTCAATTTCTTGTGCGTGCGTGTCTTGTGGCGATGTTTATTTCAAGTTCGTATGCAAATTTTTGACAGCGAAAATTAAATTACAAAAAATATTCCACTTAAAGGTCGTTAAAAAGCTTTATTTTTGGTAGTTCATTTGGACGAAAAAATGTCACAAAAACCTGATCCACCGTAAATCTTGAAACAAACAAACAAAATATCTGCTATTAGAGACAAAATAACCCTTCCAATTTTAATTACGTGCATGCAAACGAGAGGCATAACAGTAATTAAATAAATTTCAGTCTGACAGTTCACATCAAACCCTTTTCGGAAGAACCTTGACCGAAAATAATAAAGCACAAAAGAGACAGCAAGCTTTCTTTCAAATAATTCTTCACAGTCACATTTCCAAATTTTTTCTTCCTGAAGACTCGGTAGACTGAGTTGAGTACAAAATAAATGTAAATTGCCGGACAACTGAGATGCGACTTCAGCAAACACTGTGATGCATTCAAGGTGTTCGATTCCTTCAATGTTTGTTAAACCCATAAAAAAAAATTGCCCTTTGATTTCAGTGTTGTACATAACACCAATTGGTAAAATATTAGAAACAAAGCTCTCTTGATATCCAACGCGAAAATGCAATTGTTGTCCAAGACCATTACTCGTAGCTTCAAAGTTTCCAGATATTTATTTTTCACCGCCTGTCTTGTTTATCCAATTGACGTTCCATTTTTGAGCTCCATATGGGTAAATTTTGTTTAAGGATCCACTAAAACGCCATTCACGTTACAATGACTTTCGACGCCACTGAAAGTTAACAAGAATAGTGATATTTCCAATTGTTACCGGAAGATTGCGCAGAGTTCAGTACAAATAAATACAAATAGCCAGACAACAAAGATCACAGATCCACTTAAGGTGTTTAGTTCTTTCTCTGTCTCTGTGAAATCCATAAGTTACCAGATAATTTTCCATTTGGTTTCAGTGTTGTACACATAACACCACACTTGGTAAAATATTAGAAATACAGCACACTTTGATTACGGCTCGACGGGCGAAAGATTGTTGTCGAAGTCCATTACTCGTCGCTTTAAAATTCCAGATATTTATTTTTCACCGCCTGTCTTGTTTATCCAATTAACGTTCCATTCTTGAGCTCCATAAAGGTATATTTTGTTTAAAGATCCACCAAAACGCCATTTGGGTTTCAATGACTTCGACGCCATTGCAGGTTAATAAAATATTCTACTGTGTCCACCAGAGAAATCTACGCATTTCCACTACCCTCTCAATCCTAAGAAAATATGCACAAAGGCACCACTTAGCAGGGGAGTGACAGGCAAGACTTTTACCGACACCGAAAAATAAAAAAGACAACAAAGGAATTTTACCCATTTTCTGATTGGGCCCACTAATGAGCGAAAACAATAGATTTTTTTCATTTGCATTAGATTCGGCACATGTAAAGTTCGACGTTTGAAACGGGCCTAACCTTAGCAAATGTGCATTTGCTTAGGCGCAATCGTCCTCGTAGTTCGCTTTTCGCGATGAAAACGGCGGTAAAACGAAAGTGAATTTTAAACCCTTGTCACGTGAATATCCGGTTTACTATGGTTAACTTTGTTGGTCGTTTTGTTACCACAACAAAGGTAAAGAGGCTTTTCGTCTTTTAAAATGAAACGAACAACTCTTTTACGGCGGAAACTTTTACTCGTGTTCTGGGAGATATTTTACAATGTCATCAAAATAAGCAAAATTTATCAAAATGACAGTTGTGATTCTGGGACGATTTAACGCTTTATTATATCCATTTAGAAATCACTGGTGATCCTTGCAATCTGATTGGCTCTAAATCCTACCATTTCCTTAGCCAATGAGAAATGAACACTAAAACAAGACAGCCAATCAGATTTCAAGACTTGTTTCAGGTAACCAATCAAATTGCAGGAAAATGAAAGACAAAGAAAACCATTGTGTGGCGAATTCTGCGACTTTTGTTCCCACCTGGCCATGGATCAATAAAATGTTGGTACTGACTAAAATCCTGTATTTTATCGATTACTTATTGTGTGATTTCTAAATGGGTGTAATAAAGTGGTAATTGAGCTTCGCGTCGTGCAATTTTGGTCTGAAATCATAATTGTGATTTCAAATCGAACTGGCGCTGCGCGCTCGTTCGATTTTGAAATGATACGAATGATTTCAGACCACATTGCACTCCACTTAGTTCAAACACCGCAAACAATCGAATCGATTATCCGTTTCTCCGGGCAGACGTATCTACACATTTTTGGTCCTAAAATACAATTTGTTAAAAACAACCTACCTTAATTGCGGAGTTCTATGCCTTCAAACGTCTTTCTTTCCAAGACACACTAAGGCATTATACACTGCTCTTCACACTGTGAGCAACAAGGGAAGGATAAAGGTTGGCACTTTAATAAAGTTAAACGATGTGTGTAAACTTTGGTTTCGTTAAAAGAATCGTATTAGTGAACCTTGTTCTTCCGAAAGAATACACAGTACACGGTACGCGAAAAAAGGCAGAAAAAATAAGTGATCTCGACGTGAAACAACCTTATTCTGATTTGTTTGAATAGAATCGTTCGTCAAAGGTGCGCTTGAAACATGAAATCGCTGAGTTGATTCGTAGCGGGTGAAGACGAACCTGGCTCGTGGAGTATTAGATGACCTTTATCATTAGATAATTCAGACAATTTTTAAGTCCAGCAATTCGCTTGGGTAGTCACGAACACTTCACAAGTATTTAACAATAATTCGTTTGGGATTTCCTGAATAGTGGGTCTCCATTTCGGTCAAGTTTGATCACAAAAGACAAAGCAAATTTTCACAGACACTCCTTACCTTCAAAGTTGCAAGAATTCGTGATAAAACTGGATATGAACAAACTATAAATGAAATAGAGATAGATGAATATAGATAGATTTTTCTCTTCATCAGGGAGTACTCAATGAGAGAACAGATTTTGGTTATTTCGAAGATATTTTACAACAGCATCAAAATCATCAAATAACATATAGTCAATTGAAAATGCTAAATTAATCAAAATGACAGTTGTGACTCGGATGATTTGCCTTCAGTTAATTAACGCTAAACCACTTAAAGCCCTTAAGCAATCGAATCAATCATCCGTTTCTGAGGAAAGATTATCGGAAAATTTTCGTTCCTAGAATGCAATTTGTTAAACAACCTACTTTAATTGCAGAGTTCCGTGCAGTTCAACGTCTTCTTTTCACTGAAGGCACTGCTCTTCACACTGTGATCAACAGTTTGGTACTTGAATAAAGTTCAACGAAGTTTGGAAATTTCTTGGCTTCGTTTAAAGAATCGTATTATTGAACCTTGTTCTTCCGAATTATCACACAGTACGCGAATGAGTCGAGAACAAAACAAATGATCTCGACTTGAAACAACATAAATTCTGTTTAAAACGTCGTTGATTCTTAGGTGAGGACGAACGTCACTCCAGAAGGACTAAATGACCATCATACATCATTCAGACAATATTCGCTTGGGATTTCCTAAAAAATGGGTCTCTATTTCGGTCAAGTTTGATCACAAAAGACAAAGTAAATGTTCAAAGACGGCTTACCTCGCAAACGTCGTGAATTTGCTCTTCATTCAAGAGTACTCAATGAGAAAACAGATCTTAATTCAGGTATTCCACTCAAAAATCTGGATTCACAGTTTTTAATTTCGTGTAAATTGACACGTTCAACCCTAGTTCTTTCATTCCTAATGCTGATTTATGTTGAATTTGTGCCGCGAGAGTAAAATAACTCGGAAATTCCAAAACGACTCGACGTTTGCTTACGCTGAGACAAATCGTAACCAAGGCGAACGCATTGCATCACTTGCCCAAACGATCCACTATTACCCCTCCCTGATGTAAAAAGCAGTTTCAATTGATTGAGACATTTGAGTAAGCCATATACAATCTTCAAACCAAACAAAAAACGTGACTATCATTTAATGCCTTCGACGCCATTTTGTCACCATTTTGTCACCGTTTTCCAAATCTTATCTATAGCTTTGAGAATGTTTGACCTTATCCTCTAAGGTAGTTCAGAATGCCAAAAGCACGTTCCGGTTATTACAAGAAGCGTAAATTTCATGGGAACCAGCATTCAAAGCCGAAAAGGGTGTGTCTCGGCGCTGGTGATAAACACTGCTCGACAACTTACAACTTAACAACTTTATTTACAAGCAAATCATAATTATGAAAGCAAGACTATGGTGGCCCGCAGTTAGCATTGCTATTCTAGGCGGGCCACTTGCACTGCGACATTATTACTGGCTCTCACCAGTAAACAAAGAGACACTCACAGTAATTTACAATAATTACACAAACAAACGCCTCGAACATAAAAGAAAATAGTGTTCAAAAAATAAAAATAAAAAATGAATAAATAAATTATCTGTACGGTGGCCCATATACGGTGGTCCATAGGTATCATGACAACTGTCTTTCCGTCCATGACAACTTTCTTTCCACCCATGACAACTTTATTTCTACCCATGACAATTTTTTTCCATCCATGACAACTTTCCTTCTACCAATGACAACTTTCTTTCTACCCAAGACAACAATGCTTTCATGACAAAATAGTTTTGATCCGTGACAAAATTTTTGCTACTCATGACGACATTTTTTGCGTTGACAAAACTTTTATAGTTCGGGAGAGAGCTGGTAACTGGTCAAAGCCATGAGAGCGGTCTGCGAGCAGTCGATAGTATGCATTGGAAGATAGCGTTGCCGGGAAGGTGCGTCTTTCGCCATAAATGCGAACTGAATTGCCAAGTCTTTGTTCTGAAACAAGGGGAATCGCTATCAACCTCTTCCTGTTTGGATTGTGGTCATCTCGCTGCCCTCCACGAACAAAATGTGCCGAACCATCAATCTGCTGCTGCGAATTCATCATTCCATGTGACGGCCTCATCACACGCTCCAAAAAATTCATCTGGTGCTTCATCCTCGGCTTCTTTAATCCGGAATCCGGAAATCCGGAAGAGTGATGATCACCTTTGAATGATTTAAAGAGGCAAAAACGTCCAGCGCCTTTCGGGGGAAAACTACGCGTAAATCTAAAGCAGCTAAAGTTAAACCCGAGGACGAAAAACTAACCATAAACATTCGGCTTATGAACTTTGATCACAAAAGCATGATGTTAAAGCCTTTGTGGGGAAACCGACTCCCGCTATAAGTTCGTAGGGAGATTCTAGAAGGCGGGTTGAGCAAATGGAAAACATTCAACAAAGCAATGACTGAAGATGACGAAAATTACATGTTGTTGTACGAGAATGGAAACGAAGCCCTGTTTATGCCAGGTCAAACACAAGATTTCTTTGTTCTGTCCAAGTATAGGGAGGAATTTGGGCGAGACTACCTTTTCTTGTGTACGGAAAAGAATTACGAGAGAAATTACGCGCACCATGTGTTGGGCAATAATCTAAATTATTCCAGTGATGAATTTGGAGAGGAAAGTATGGGAAAGTGATGAAAGAAACAGGGAGTCATGAAATTATCTCTCATGTCATCACAATGAAAATTCTGGAAATCCAGAGAAAAAAAGGACAAAGGTTCTCGATGACGAAACAGCAGTCAGTCACATGTCAGTAAAACCTGTTGTATCCCATGGTTCTACATGCATGGAAGAAACAGAAGTATCACTTGATATACCAGGTACTTCCACTTTATCCAGACATGCACCATATGAGACAAACATGCTGGGCCTTCGATTGTGTCTCTTATGGCATCTCTAACCGTTTGTTTATCATAATCAGGATTTCGACAACTCAATCCATAGTTCTTTTTTCTTCTTTTCAGTATGCTGATGCTCATTTCCTTCTCATGATATTCGGAGAAAAAGTTTTTTTATTTCACCATGCTCAAATCCTCGAAGAAAGTAGTACCTTATCAAATCTTCTTCGCTTTCGCCTTCGATCTCCGGTCCCCTACAGATGCCATGTTACTCATTCCCGTTGAGATCTGTGAAATACGTTTTACAGACGTTCCGGTTCCAGAGCCACCTAAGACGCCATCTTGTTTAATAAACCAGATCCCCAACAGTGCAACCCAGGCCCTCACCGTAACGTTAATCAGTGAAAAGTTTTGTCAAGACTTAAAGAAAGTTTTGTCACAGTGTATTTAAAAAGAATTTTGTCACAGATGGAAAGAACTTTCTCACGTACAGAAAGCATTTTGCTGTGGGTAGAGTTTGATAGATAATTTTGTCACGGATAGAAAAAAAAATTGTAATGGATAGAAAAAATTTTGTCGCGAATAGAAAAAAAGTTGTCATGGATAGAAAAAAATTGACACGGGTAGAAACGAAGTTGTCGTGGATGGAAAGAAAATTGTAATGGATGGAAAGAAAGTTGTCATGATGGAAAGAAAGTTGTTATGATACCTATGGGTACGGTGGCCCATAGGTATCTTGACAACTTTCTGTCCATCCATGACAAATTTCTTTCCGTCCATGACAACTATCTTTCAATTCGTGACAACGTTCTTTCTACCCATGACAACTTTCTTTGTATCCATGTCAATTTTTTTTTTCTATCTATGACAACTGTTTTGATATACACAGCAAAGTGATTGAGGAAACTTTTCTCTGATTGGGAGAGGACGAAACGCGGAGCCCTACTCACGGTTTCTCTCCCGATTGGAGAGATGCCTCGTCCGCTCGCCTCAGGCTAATTCACTGCGCCAGCAATAACGCGGACATCTGGGCCCGGTTGGTCAAAAGCCGATTCACGCTAATCCCAGATTAAAAATTAACCAAGGAGTTTATTTCTCGACTCCCAAATGCTGTTCAACACTGATATTTGGTAAACGCTTACATTAGAAGAAGTGAATCGTCTTACTATTTATTACTGGGGAAATTTGGCGGCATTTCTTGCAGAGGGTTTTCCCCACACACCAAAGAAAAGAATACTGCACTGGAACTTCGCCATATTTATTTACGAGTTTATCCCAACAAAATGAAACTATACAGTTTTTACACAGCTTTACTCGTGTTTGAGTTAAGCATTACCTTGCACATATATACTTTGCACATATATAATATAAAAAAGTAATGAAAAAATAGTACCATTCCAGGTAACAATTTAATTTTTTTTGGATTCTTGCTTCTTATACAAGCATCTGCAAGTGAATTAAGAATTAAGAATAATGATAATAGCGCAAAACATGACCGATCTAAAAGGATTTGAACAGTTAAAAACACAACTGTTCCCAGGATTCTCTTTGTTCATCAAGCAAGCAAGAAAAAAAGAAAGAAAGAAAACTTTAGTCATTTTAACATAATGAAAGGGAGAGAAGCCAGAGGTTATCCCTTTCGAGGGTATCCGCCCAGATCTCATTACTACGATTCAAAGTTGAGTATGACACTAGGGAAGTTTGGTGACAAAGTTTCATCGTTAAAGTTACCATGTTGTCAAGGGCAACTTGCTTCGTTTCCAAGGGTAACTTTTCGGGGTTTGACGTCATCTAGCTGGTAACGGTCGCCAGTTTGGATTTAACCGTTACCATTCGTAGATTTTGGCGGGCTCATCGCTCGCTCGTGACGTCAAGGCCCTAAAAGTTACTCTTGGAAACGAAGGAAGTTGCCCTTGACAACATGGTAACTTTAACTCTGAAACTTTGTCACCAAACTTCCTTAGTGTCATACTCAACTGAGAATCGTAGTAATGAGATCTGGGAGCAAGAACCCGGGTTGCGCTAAGTCACATGACCAAAACCACAGGGAGGGTAGGTCGCCGACCAAATTTCGTCCATATCTGGATAGAAAAAAAAGTGAACTACTGGTTCAAAATACCGCTGGAATTCCTGAGGTGTGTTTCAACTGCGTTGCTTGAGACTGTCCTTGATGATATTACTTTGAAGGTAAAACTAGCACTCCCTTTTTTCAAAGTTCATCTGGAAACGATCTGGTTGAATGGCATGTATAAGAGCAGTGATAGAGTTTCTAGGAAAGTTAACAAATTTCTTATTTTTGAAATAATAGTGATCCACAACAGCTCGACACAGCCTACAGGAAAGCCCGCGGTACAATTGTTTCGAACGATCAGCAGTAAAGACGGGGTGGCAAACTCCTCCAGAGCCCCAACACAGTCAATTTTGTTCTAGTTATGACTGGGTACGCTGCCACCCATTCCACACTGTTGGAATGGAAAACCTCCAAGAATTCTGAGGCCACGTGACCCAGAGAACCAGGGCTTTTCCCCGAGAGGAGATAACCCTGGGAACGAGGTAATTAAACGCTCCTGTCACGTCACAGATTGCGTATCACCAGATCATTTTCAGTTCAAATAATTATGACCATTTTTGCACAGGACAATTTTCCCGCAACTTGTC
The DNA here is from genome assembly GCA_949126865.1 of Montipora capitata. Taxonomy (NCBI): domain Eukaryota; kingdom Metazoa; phylum Cnidaria; class Anthozoa; order Scleractinia; family Acroporidae; genus Montipora; species Montipora capitata. Next base: position 33,179,802 of record OX421451.1, read on the forward strand.
TCACATTTTTACGGAAACAAAAGTTTCACGACGCATTCAATAGTGGAACAGAGCTTTTGTACGCAATTGTTGCATATAAAAATAATGAAATATATTAATAATTTATTTCATAAGATATCAGAAAACAGAAACTACTTCGTGCTTTCACGTTCCTACCAAAGGGGAACTTAGAAGAATTATAAAAGATACAATACAAATACCCGCACGAAGGCTGGCGTTCAAGCCCATTTGAAAATTCTAAAATATAAATGCAACTCCGACAAACAGGCGTATATATTTCATTTGTAAATATTTAGCCACATAAACGAATGGCTGTTTTTATACTAGAGACTCACAAGACGAATTTTTCGCCTGTCACTTTATCTGTCCGGCGTTAATAAAGGGTTTACTATACAAGAAGAAATTGGGCAAACTTAAGCCCAGTCACTCAAATGCGTTTTGAATTAAATTTCCACACTAAAACAATAAAACGATGCCAACTGATTTGTTTACATTTAAGTTTCCAAAGGTCGACGTTTTTACCCAACCACAACGATGAGCTTACACTTTTTCTCGCTTTTTCTCGCTGTTGGGATGACAGGCCAAAATGCATAAAAAAGTACACCTATCACATAAAAACACGCATGATGATCCCAAACTCATCACCAGGGAGGTTAACTCTAGAGAACTTTGTTTTCGTTGCAAAGATGATTGCTGATCACGTGATTGAAGCACCTCATATACGATTAACGAAACACACGCAATAACTTTTTGCATTAATCCTAAATTGGTAGGTGTCCCCAGCATAAAAACAGCCAATAAGTTTAACTGTAACACAAACAAAACCCTCCATTGCTAAGACCATTCCAAAATGTTGCCTGATATAAAAAGCTCCGTTTCCATTTTTCTTGAGTTTAAGGGGGGAGGGGTGTGAAGAATGGTATCACCACAAGTAAGCTGCAACAAATACTCGCCGCGCTGTTTAAGAGTGTCAGGATTCTCTTCATAAATATTTTGGAGTTTCAGCCTCTGCCAAGACAACGACATCGAAAACCGCAATTAAATATAACTGAATTATGAGCCCAGGTGTGGTATCTGGGTAGCTGGGGTCGTTTGATCGATAGGATCTAGGTTGTGATTATTTCACATTTTTAGACTCGTGCGATGCGAGCGAACTGGACTAACACCAAACAAGTAACAACTGCCTTAATTAAAAAAAGAAAGAAAATTCACCCTTGTGCTGACGCTCTCCACAAAACCCCGAATTTGGTCTTGTCACACTGTTTTGTAGAACACGATAAGGAAAGTTACTCAGGTTGTAAGGAGTATGTGCTGGATGCACGATCATTGTTTTGGCTTGTTAAACCTATTGTTTATTTCGTTGCCGTTGCCTTCGCTTTTTAAACTCCCTGTTATTTCTTTTTTCAAAAGACGTAAAAACACGTTGATGCTAGATGCTTGTGCAAGCTACCTGTCACCTCCTTTAGACTTGTTTTTCAAGTACTCGCACCATGTCAAGAGGTTTCAGACTCTGGTTAGATGTTGGTGTTACCTTCTCACAGTATGATATCCACTCCGCGTATAATTGTCACGCGATGAACCATGTGACCTTGTTTCTATTCCATAAGACAATGGTGCCCTAGAAGCACCCTGGGATACATCACGCCTTTGTTCTGGAACCCTGTTTTGTAAAGGTGCATCCGGATCACTGTCGTCTCCCAAGCTCCGGCGGCGTCTGCGCATGGCAGCCCTCTGTGCAGCAGCTTTCTGTGCTTGTCCTGATATGTCAGACTGCTGACGGGACAGATGCAAGTGTCGCTCTGTGTGCATCTCTTCTAGCAGTTCCGCTATATGTTGAGCATCTTTCTCCAGCTTTCTTTGTGCCTGCGACTCTCTGGCGTCTCTAGGGGGCATCCTATTCTTGGATGGTAGAAGTTCTTTTGCCGAGTCTTTGTGAGTTAGAAATTTGGATTTGGTTCCATGATCCCTGGTCATCATCTTCGGAGCTAGCTGCGTCCTTCCCGCGAACGGCTGCCCCTTGGACCGTTCCCCTGCTGCAGGACCCAAGTTCAAACGGGACCGCACATTTCTGTTGTCACTAGCATCACTCCTCTCCATGCTGTGTCTCGATGGTGTTGTGGATGAATGTCTAGCGGGGCTTGACTCGAGGCGAATGCTTCTTGAAGTTGGTGTTCTGCTTTCAGGTGCTCTTTGCATACCACCTCGCCCACTGTGAGACGACTGGGCCTTCGCACTACCTGGCTGCATACTGAACTCTCTCGGAGATACCGGAGTCGCCGTTCGCATGGCTCCAACCCTATTTTCCCTGACTGATGAGACAGGCTCCTTGTTCTTTCCTTGGGTACCCTGTCGGAATATACTTTCTTGGCTTCCTCGTACTTTACCCTGCTTTTCCTGTGGTGACAGCCCATCTTTTACACCATATGACGTCATCTTGCCTTGAATAGTTGGTGCAGACATCCTAGTTTTATTTCCCGGTGCTGTTGCGTAGGATCCCGGTGAACTACTCGAAACTCGACCAGGAATTATTTCGAACTTTTGCCTGAGCGCTCCAACATGTCTACTATCAGATGCCTTTGGTGTCTTTTCTTCGACAGAAACTCTAGTCCCCGAAGATGGCAAATCATGATAATACCTGTTATGCTCTTCGCCAGCAGGATTGGCAAAGTATTTTCTTGCATTGATTTGCACTATGCTGCTCGATCGCAACTCACTTTCTGACTTATCGTGCTGAGTATCGTTTTTAGACAATGAGATTTCCCAGCTTGAAAGCGTGGAAGCACTCGCAAAGGAGTCTCTCGCAGGGCTAACTCCAACAACTTTATAAATTCTTCCCCCAGGTTGTTCTGATGAGCGACGCTGGGCCATGTCCTCGCTGGTCAAAACTTGCTTTTTAAGAGGTTCGCTTTGAACGGAGGATTTGTCATCATCGCTTGCTTTACTATCAAGTGAATTACCAAGGTCCAACAAGCTCCTCAGCTTCTCATCAAATGTCTTTGACATGCTGATCGCGCATTCATCTCCCTCATCGCTGCTCGTGTCGCTACTTTCCTCAGAACCTAACGACCTCCTAGCCAAGCGAGCATCTTCCGCGCTCTCTCTTCTCAAAGCGATGTCCAAGCTGGCAGGTCTCCGTGTTGGATCAAACGGTCGCACCATACCAGACACCACGCCTCTTCCCTTAACAACAGCTACCACTGTCTCATTAGAAGACCGCGGTTTAGACTCCTGATGCATATAGTTACTTGTCGATAGCGCTTTAGCAGTGTTGTTGACACGCGGTGCCTCGCCGTGAAGCACAATAGGCACAATGGTCATTTTATCTGGTTGTGGTGTAACATGCAGTGAATCCAGCGATGGATTCTTACTACTGTGTGCGCTGCTACTGTGACTTGTACTACTGCTGCTACTAAGCTGTTCACTGTTCTCGAAACTGTCCTGATCGGACAACTTGCGCTGAAAATCGCGAGGAAAATCACGCACTATTTCATCAGTTCTTTCAACAGGTGGAGAGGACAGCTCTTCACTCTGACGTCTCTTTTCTTCCGCCTTCTTTTGCAGATTCAGTCGCAGAAGCCGCCTCCGCGTTTCTTCGCTAAAGGAAGAAAAACTCGGCTTAGGAGTGTTGCCTGCCTCAGTCCGTGATTCCTCCAGCGACTTTCTTGATTCTGAATCTTGAGCTACGACAAAACTCATCTCTAAAGGTGCAAAAGATTGCTCAGGGGTACCCGGGCTGGAAGCTCTCTTTTGGGGACCAACACGACGATAAGACGGAGGAGGAGGGTGTGAGTAGGAATAGGCCTTCAGAGAGCCGACTCCCTTAACTCTCAGTTCTGTATCTGAGGAATCAATCAAAAGCTGCATGGATGATGAAGAACTGTCCGTTACTTTTTTGCCGCTCATCTTACTTGCTCTTTCAAGAGTGGGAGAATTCGATCTTGATCCTTCTCCCGAAAGAACGCTGACCACTGGAGCTCTCTCTGCGGGTGGTGAGCCCTCAGATCCCTGAGAATCGGACAGCGGTCCATCAGAAGAGCTTCCTTGCCCTGAATCAGATTTGGAGCTCTTACTACCGAGAAACTTTGGCATGTGAAGTGAAATTCCGCTTGACTGTGGAGAAAAAAAAAAGCTAAGTGAACACCACCAGCTTTATTCAAAGCCAAGTGACTTTGGGCTTCTCCGTCACGTTACGCGAAATTTGCAGCCCTCTAAGACCTCGTCTTCAAACGTGATTTCTGAACAAATTTGTTGCACATTTTCAGTTCAGTAGAATGCTTCTTTCCGACAATAATTTCACAGTTTCCACGGTGCAAACATGTCAAAGAACGGGCTGTGAATGCTTGCAAGTTCAGCATAGAGGCAAACGTTATATGAATTGAGAACGGACAGGCATGTTCCGGAAATGCACGGTATTAGTGCAACGCTGATTCTAGTTAGCGTCACGAAGTATCCCGTTCCTCGTCTCCAAAAAAAAAAAAAAACTGTTCGTTCGTAATAGGCCACTTCGGAAAATACCATAATACTCTTTGTTTGTCCCCCCAAATTTTGCATAAGCATTGTTTTGAGTTTCTCTCGGGACTTACAATGGTCCTAAGAGAAAACAAAAACTATGCTTATTCAAAATTTGGGGGGACAAACAAAGAGTATTATGGTATTTTCCGAAGTGGACTATAACGCTTCACCACGATTTCAATCAGCTGCGCAGAGTACGGGTTTTCAGCCCATCCGCATTTAGTTTAAGGATCTGACCGGAACTATCGTGACCGCCTAGGGTTACAATCGGATGTCACATTTAGTATTCAGATGATTGACAGGTGAAATAGGAGACAGAGAAGTATTGTGAAATAGGAAGGTTTTTGACGAGACACAACGCAAACAACACGAGGATCGTGAGACCAGTTATTTTGTAATTTTTGTTTCATTTTCGTTATTAAACCCGGGAATTGTCTGTACATCGTGAGTGCTTTTGTGTGCCGTACAACTTCGGGACAGATCAACTATTTTGTTTATAAAGTAGGCGAGCTCGAACCACAAAGTAAAGGTTGCCAGTGAACAGAAAGTCAGATGACTGTCACTTGCGTTGCATGCAAAACAAGAATAATAGGTTGAAAAGAGTGACTAACACATTCGGCGTACGACTATTCATAAACATTATCAGTTCGACTAACATCAACACAGTGCTAAATAGTAATTCGATTGCTTTAAAAACCTAATTCAGTCGCCAAATATGGAAAATGCAAGCCTTGAGAAGTAATTGACACTACGAAACTTCAAAACTTCACTAACTTTCGATACTTTGCAGAGAATTCTTACCTTGGGTTTATATGAGCCATCCTCTCCTAAAAGGGAAAAAACAAAATCTCATCTTGTGCTATAATTTTTTTACTTTACATAAGTGCTCTTGACCAAAACAACAGAGGTAAGCAGCCTCAAGGAACCCACCAAAAACGATGAAACATAAAAGGAAGAAAAGCGGAGCTGTCTCCGTATCCTATCCGCTGAGAGCGGCATTCAAGAGCCTGATTTGCGAGAACTGACTCTAACCAGTCAACACCAAAAGGCGTGAAAAGCGCAGTTGACCAAGCCAAACTTGACGCAATTACTTGCATCTTGCTCAAAACGCGAAAAATGGCGTGCGAGCATGGCATCTTTTTAAAGATTGTCTTCCGTTTTTCAAGTTATTTACTGTTTTGACCGTTCACGGTTTATTATTCCCTTTGATAGATAGAGATTGGGAATAGCAAGCTTGGAGGGAAAAGGAAATACTTCAAGCTCGTGCAACGTCACAATTTTCCACTCTGCTGCGGTTATGACTTCAGCTACAAGTGTTTTCACGATGCATGCTCATAGGGCGGGAAAAAACGTGCGTGCTTGTCGCCAATAAACTAAAAAATGGCGCGAAATTTTTCAGCCAATCACTTCGCGTAATAATGTTAAAACTGTATCAAAGACAAAAGGGCTTTAAGCGACTTTGCGCTTCAACTCAATAATTTCTTCATAGATAAAACGAACGAAATGGTCATTCAGTTGAGAAAATTAAAGGCAATAAAACAATAGCAGCTTACCGAAACTAACTGCAACCTGTCCCAGCGAGATCAGTACACTTTGAGAACAAAGTTGATTTTCTTGTGTCGTATCGTGACAAGGCTAAAATGACAACACGAAGATCAGGTTTTGCCCGAAATAGCGATCCTCTTTGAGGGATTCTGTCCGGTCGCGACTCATGGCGCATTCTGTTATTCGAATGCAAACAAGTACGACAGAACCAATAATACGACGCATTGATTTCTCAAGGAAGATAGAATATTTGCGTGACCTGTGAAGTTACGCGCAATGGACAACAAGAGGAAAGGAACAGTTTTCTGTTCTGAAATGTTCTGTTCTCGTACTGCGCTGTTCTTCAGGCCAGCACAGTTGTGTTGCCTTATGGAGCTTAACTATTAATAATCGTGTCATGGTTTGCATTGGCCACACACCTGTACAGGACACCCATCTCCTTCCACCTCTTCAAAAAACCACTCGCACTGAAACACAAATTCACAAATTACATTACGTTGACTTCATTGGAGCGGTCTTCAATTGGGGGCCTAAAACAAATACCAGAGTAATTACTTCGACCAATCACAGCAGGTGTAAACAGCGCAATGAACCAATCCAAAGCGCGAGGAAAATCGCGCGTGCAAGTCGCGCTTGGTTTTGGCTTTCCTTGTCAAACGGTTTTGTAAAATACGCAATACACTGAGGAATACTTACAACACGAGTAATTAACTTAAAAAACTTAACACACTGCCTATGTCGCCGCTGAAACGACAACTAC
>OX421451.1:33191618-33196618 GCA_949126865.1 Montipora capitata
CTTTTTGTATTTGGTTGTTAAAGGCTTTTTCCTAATGTTCTATTCACGTTTTTGGTTCCTATATTGGGAGGAATTCCCAAACAGTGCTTTCTAAAAGCGAGTGTTGAGTCACAATGGCCAAATGAACACACTGGTTCGATTGATAAATGCGTGGCACAATGGCCGATTGAACACCCTGGTTCGATTCACAAAACGTTTGGCACAACGGCCAACTGAACACACGGCTTCGATTCACAAAATGTTTTGGAAGGACTGAACAAACTGGTTCGCAAGAAACAGGTCGATTGGAGTGTTCGTTCTAATGTTCACAGTGGAACAAAACAACGAAACAAAATCTAGAAATGCTCAAAGAATCATCCGTCCACTTTATCAAATACTTTCAGATGTGAGGTTACTGTGTCAATCATCGCAGGCGGAAAGGATTCCAAACTAAATTTTTGCTTCCACCGTAAGCACAGAACTCCGTGGTCGATTGGTCTGGTGTGCGCATGCTTAAGAGCTGGGACAAGAGTAGGAGTTCTAATAGCCGTACCGGAGTTTGGAAATTCTGAACGGAATAAAATTGGATTCCCCGAGGGGGGCTTAATTTTATATCCGTGGGGCACATTTGTGACTACGAAGAAGAAAAATAAGATAAGTGGCTGGTTTTATACCGTTGGGCTGCCTGTTACACAGGCACAGGCATCCCACGGGATAACTTTATTTCTGTAGCGCTCATGGAGCTTTAGATGACACTGTGAGTGCACATTTCAAATCTTTGGTCAACATGTTTCTAGGAAGAAAACAAATTGTTCGATAATTACTTACTGAAGATCTGAGTGACAACATTCTTTCCGCCCCATCCTCTTTCTTGTTTGATTCAATGAATCCGTCATACAAATCTGTAACAAAACGCCAAGTTACACATTTCTGCTGACTGCCCACCATTCACTACCTTCTACTAAGAAAAATGGACACATTTCCGAAAGCTTTTCATCAAACCGAACGCCCCATATTTCACACATTCGAATCAAAGTGACAAAGGCACTTTTCCTACTACAGAGAAACGCCTCTTTCCCTTATTCCGTCAGGGCCGATATAAAAAAACCTGTGTTAACTTGATGTAAAGTTAACAGAAAAAAGGAAACTGGTTCGGTAACAGCGCAGAAATTCAGACAGCGGTCAGAAAGGGATTTGAACCCAGAGTATCGGCATGAAAAACGAAGACCTTAACCACTACACAACACCATGCAAGGAAGGCAGTCCCGCAAGGCCATTTTTCGCGTGCATTAATCCCCACAGAAAGGTAGTCAAAATTTAAACCAAGTTCAGTAAGTAAGATCTGATGATGAAGGTGATTACTAAGGGAGACACTTCTCCAAACTTGTTGTTTTCAGCCATTTTCCCGGAACAAAACTTAAACTTCGCGCTGACATTTTTGTTTGACACACTGACACTTGGCGCACTGCTTTCCAAATCCTCGGTTATTCGCTGATAACAGGGATTTGGGCGAGCCAATGATTCAGAAAGCTAGAAATGCAATAACCGAGGGTTGAATATAGTGTTTTCACTCACGTGATCAGTAACCTTGCTTTTCCACCGAAACAAAAGAAAACGTTTCCATGAAATAGAGCTCAATTCCCGGAGGAGGATTAGTTGGGTACACCAGCATGGCCACCGTTCCATTGTTTAGGTACACCAACGTGGAAAGCACTAGTTAATAATTAGCTCTCTATTTTTTTTCTTTAATTTTCTTTATACCCGTTACAGGATCCGTTCCGACAGTGGGAAGAGCGCCGGAAATTTGTTAGCTGCAAGTTGAAAGACTGAAAATCAATTCGCTAACAACAGGACCCAACCTGGGATAATTTGTGACGGTCTATTAACTGTTTTATGACTGAAATAATCCTCGCCGCGATCGATCAGAAGCGAGAGAGCGAGGAGCGAGCCAAAACAAAGTGATGATCTTTGGTAAGTACTTCATATACGCGTGGGAATACATTATAATTTAAATACACTACAATAGGGGATAAATGAATTACCTAGGTCATCTTTCAAGACTCCGCTGACATATCGATGGCTCACCAGGTTTAGGTCGATGTTATCAGGTGCTTTCCCACCAACGTGGCCTCCGTGACGTCACGTGAAAACACTCTATATACTAACGACGATTAACCGTGACGTCACAGTTTCCCTAATCTCTGATCCTCAAGTAAAGTTACCAGGCTCACCAAAAAATAACGATGCCCCTTACACTTACCTCATTGCTAGAAATAGGTATCAAATGCTTCGACTTAAAGGGGCACTTCGTGTTGCATATCAACATCGGAGTGCATCTAGCAACGTGTGTTTCTAGGTCACAAGTGCAACGGACTAACCGAAAAGGGGTCTGGGGCCCGTTTCTCGAAAGTCCCAAAAAGGTTTCGGGCCCGAAAAGCCATTTCTGAAACTGCCAACAGCTTGTTTTGGAAAGCCGATCTTTTGACATGTTTTCAAGCCAACTAAAAGAAACATGTCTGTGAAGTTTGGCGACTTAAATCCTCTCCGTTCTTGAGATACAGAGGGAAATATGTGACACCCGAAAATGGCCCGTAAAGTTTCAGGACTTTCGAGAAACGGGCCCCCGGTCGTTTTGTACAGCGCATGTGAAAGTTACCTGCAGTAACAAGACCCTCTGGCAGTTTGCGCAAAAACAGTTTCAGAAGACTGGTGATGTTGTTAACGTCATTCCATTTCTACAACAAAACAATAGAAACCAAAACTGAAACCACAAAACCAATGCCAACAGTTCGTTTAATGCTATTTTCCTTGAAGGGCCTATCACCTCAACACAGTGGCCTCATGGTCAGTGTGCTCGACTCCGGATCGAGTGGTCCGGGTTCGGGTTCGGGTCCTGGCCGGGCACAGAGTGTTGTGTTCTTGGGCAAGAAACTTTATTCTCACGGTGCTCTCTTCACCCAGGTGCATGAATGGGTACCTGCGAAAATGCCGGGGGTAACCCTGCGATGGACTAGCATCCCATCCAGGGGGGAGCAGAAATACTCCTAGTCGCTTCATGCTACAGAAACCGGAGATAAGTGCCAGCCTGGTTGGCCTTCTACGCTCGTAGCGGACTTTTTTTTTTTTTTTTTCTCCGAAATCGTCCCAAGTACATTGTGTTGTTTTTAGAACCTTTGCATTGAAAATTCACTTTTGTCTTTCCTTTGAAAGAGAGAAAAAGTCGTTATAGTTTAATCCATAACCAAGCAATGAAGAGGAATGGGTTAAATACCGGGTTGACGTCATAGACAGCTAATTAATTTGTGACGTCAACCCAGTATAGAACCCATTCCCCTACCGGAAAGAAATATCATATCAACGAACCGCGAACGTCGCGCAAATAATATCGCTCCTTCAAAATTACTAGGTATAGATGGTTTGGAACCAATCTCTGGAAACACAGATAACAATACTGCAATGTACAATTACTGGTGGACGAACAAAAGGAGCTAACGAGAGATCTTTGGGTCAGTACGCAGCTATTACAACGGCTCTCGGGATTGGTTCAGAAAACAATGGACACAAAGGACGATGCAAAAGAAAAAATGAACCCTAGCTCTAAAAACAATAAAGCTGCGTCCTAAAGGGATCCAATAAAATTAGAGGTTGTAAAGAGCTGCTTGCTATCTCAGATCTTTCGTTTTCTTCTAAGCAGTTGCAAGCCAGCCAAAAAAAATCCAGACTTCAACGGAATTCAAACCCATGAACGTGCGATTGCGCAGCAGCACTTGCTCTGCCAACTGAGTTTTCAAGCCAGTTGGGAGATGGTCAATTGCGGGTTCAAGTTATGTCCTGCGACAGGTGAATAGACTACATGTATCTCGGAAAGTGCCTCAGTTGCGATTGCCTACCTAACTGGGATGATCTTTTTAATCTAAGGTAGGTTTACACGCTACGATTTGTCGGCTCGACATTAGTATGTGTTATCGCATGGGCCCGAGGGCGATTAAGGATTAATTTCATGCGTATTCTCAAAGTTTTCACAAAATTGTCCGAGTCACGAAGCGACAAAGGCAATTTCGAAAACTGTGAAAATACAAGTGAAATTAATCCTGAATTGCACAAGGGCACATGACGATTACATTTTTATCACATATAGGGCAAAATCATTGAGGGATGCTTGTTCAATGCCGCGACAAATGACAATCAACTTTTAAACACGCTTCCATTCGGTTAAAGTTCAATTCACTAAACTAGTTGTGCCTTGCGGCAAGTGCCAACGAGGCAAAATTGTTTTATGTCTCTGGAATGTGTGAAAGTTTGACACAGAGGTGAAATTATTTTACTATAAATGAAAGTAGGAAAGGAAGAGTGTGAAGTAACTCTGATAAGAGTCTTGGTCTTGAAGGCATAATCACGTTTTGAAATGTGGAATGTTGAGGGAGTATTACTTAAGTTCGAAGCAATATCTTGTGATGTTGAAGTGTTACCTTAGTTTACTGGTTGTTTGAGTATTGTTTGAATAAATGTGCACATGAATTTTCGTTTAATTTTTTGATTCAATCAAAAAAAGATAAATACAACAAACGTATGAAGGTTTTTCACTGAACCCTTGGATATTACATCGATTACACTTTATTTACACACTTTGAGAGTGTTCTGTCTGAGTCCAAATATTAACGTAAAAACATTATACTCTTTGTCCAGAGAACGGTGGATTGCTTTTGTACTGCTGCCGTAAAGAATAAGTGACAGAAAAAGCACGCTGCAGTGAACATAAATCATGACAAAATGGTATGCTGAAAGTTAACTATCAGTATAAACACAAGCTCAACTATTACACTGATGGCGTAAAAACTTTCGGCAGCCCCGTGTAGGGAATGTGTTTCATCGGCGCAACTCGAACTTTCACGCACGTGGTGATGAAGGAAAATTATAATAACAATAATAATAATAACAGCACTGTATTTCACATTGAATGAACCCTGAAAAGCAATGTCTGCTAAGCTAAAGAACCCAACATTTAGTTGTAGGCTTGTAAC
>OX421451.1:33204118-33246618 GCA_949126865.1 Montipora capitata
AACGTCATCGTCGTTATTAAGAAGAAAGAAAAACGAAACACAAACTCACATCCTCATCTGGGTTGTTGTTGGCCTGTAAAGCAGCAATCCATGACATCATGGAATCATGATCATCTGACTATAACATGGAGAGTAAGAAGATAATGAGCTAAAAGGTATTCGAAGAAATACCATCCATATAAAAAAAAACACAGAAAAGTCTTCTTTCTATTCGGGAAGACTTACTATTTACCGGAAATACAATTCTAGTTTTTCCAATTTCATGTTCATGTTATGTGCACTGATGTCACAATGTCAAAGAACGACTTTTCAAGGAGTTCTAGTTTGACGACGACTAGCACGGTTCTTTGCGACCTCTAATTTCACTGAACAGCTTATTTACTAGCTTATTGATTGATCCAGATGGGGTCCACCTTTTGTACCGTCCCTGCTCAAGACCTGATAAAATCTCCCTTCAATTCCACACATGAACCGTCGTTAAATTACCGCAAGCATACTTGAAAATCTCCCTTCCCCTTGGCAGCATTTCTACCATTTAGGTAAACTGTAGTTTACTTGCATTTACATAGTACTTCATGAAGATGGGGAGGGTACCGGTAATTAAATTTTCTCGTGAGCACTTGATTAGAAGTGTTTTCAAATTTCCCATGAACCATCTGTCGCATGTCTGGTAGAAAACTACTTCTTCATTGAACCGGTTCTAGGATGCAGCTCTGTTGTGTTAAGGAGAAGGCTCCATTGTTTCCGTTGTATAGTTTTGGTGACTATTAGTTTTTGAAGCGATCACAAGAGCTGTTACCATAGCTACAGTCTCGGTAACAAATGTTGTAACACAGACGGCAATTTGCCCCCTCTCCCCCTTCAATGTTGTTGATGTTTATGGGTTGGAGTGCAAAAACCAACCGGTAAATGCAACATTGATTGGAGGGAGGAGGAGGGGTACGTTATTAACAGCCTTGATGCGCTTCACTTGCTGTTCAAGCGAAGTGTTACAACTATTTATGACCGAGATTGTAGGTGCTGACTCATCATGGTTTGTTTTGTTTGCATAGCCATAGAAAACAAACCAAAAGGAAATACCTGGAATAAAAACTCGGATCCATTGAATGTTGTCAATCGAAACACGTTTTTCCTTTTCGTGTAGTCATGCGCAATATCGACGATGCTCGACTTGATGCTGATTGGCTGTTCATCAGAGCAATCCTCCTGAAAACCAATTCAGTTTACCTTCCAATCATTGCAAATAAAACACAATCCCTCGGCGCATAAGATAAAGTATTGCTACATAAACATTGTGCACTTCCAAGTGCTCAATAACAGGAGGAACGAGTCATGGCTCCCTGTGTCTGGGGGTTCAAGGAACCATTGAACTCTTCAAAAATGGTATAAACGAGTCTGCCCCATTGCGGCCAACTTTCAGCTACATTAACCACACAAACAAAATTATTGGTCACGAGTTTGTGCAAGAGACAGAACGAAGTCGTTCAAGCAAACATAATCAGAAATAATTATAGCATCACTGCATTCACTTCACAACAATTCCAACTCATTCCACTTTAAAACTACTAACTGACTGTGAAGGAACTCCATTGTAGTTTAGCACGAAGGATGTTGATATTAAGAGAAAGAATGGAATATTCATTGCATGAATATTGATAAATGTACCTCCAAAATAAAATGTTACGAAAAAGACTAGCAAACTAAAAGGCTCAAGTGCCTGCATTTTACCTGATGAGCAGAGCTCTTGTCTTTGTACAAGTAAAGCACGTGACCTCGGAGAACAGCAAACACAGGCTTCCAAGACCGAGCACTAGAACGCTGGAGAAAAGAATACTTATCAAAAGAAATACACATGTACAGTGGCTGAGTCTATGGTTGATTTCACACAACACACGACTTATGCGCCAAACAAAGACAACACAACAACTTTCAGCCACTTAAACGCTTTCGATAAAGATCGATTTTGTAAATCATTTAAAAGGAAAATTAACGATAAAATGTTCCTTGCCGTTTCACACTCATTTTACTATGTCTAACCCAGGAAGATCATTACTCTTCAACAGGGTGCCCCTTGCCGCTTTGAGGCAAAGAGTTAATTACGGGGCTTCATTACATTTTAATAGTTTTCTTATGCCATGGATTTAGAAGCACGTCAATAAAATGTGCCTTAATGGTACATGTCCATTATCTTAAGTTTTACATTCCTAACAATCCCAAATTCACACACCTACAAACATCACAGACACTAATTGTTATAGAGAATTGTACATAATTATTGTTTTGTAGCGAATGAAATCATCCCCATAATGTTTTGGGAGCATAAATCGTACCGTATGGTATTTACATGTAATGTTAACTTAAGCTTTTAATTTTTCCATCTGGAATAATCCATTCCTTCTGCAACTCCAAGTACCTATGATCTAGACACTTTGCGGTCTCGGCACAAGGAACAGTGCTTTAAGTTGTTTAATGCAATCTCTGATAACCACAAACTATCCCACTTACTTCCTACCAATCACGTAAACTATTATAACCTAAGGAGAAATAGAAAGTACGACCTCCCTGGTGTGCGCACCAAGCGTTTTCAGCGGTCATTCATTCCGGCCATGCGCCGATTAGCCAACAACACTGTCACAGTGTAAATATGCGTTCGATTAGCTATCTGCCTATTGTTCGGACTTCTTGTTTTTTAGCATTTTATTAGTATTTTAATAAATTTAAATTAGTCATACTCATGTATTTTAACATAGCATATAATTTATAGTGTATCATTGTAAACTTTGTAAAGTATTATGCAATTCAGCCCTTTGGCTGTGAAGTAATATTTTTATTAAACTATCTATCTCTCTATCTATCAACTCTCTGAACAGATTTTCCGTGAAATGATTAAGTGAGTATTATTAAGTAAGGGACAATTACTTGTCAGGAGTTTCCCTGTCCTTTTGGTTCATTTTCTGACTCAAGCAGCTGAGGTGAGAGGCAAAGAATCTCCTTAATATTATAGATTGCTATTACCTTTCCTCCATCAACAACAGCTAATTTTCTCCACAGCGGACCTTCCTTGCACACCTTGACACCAGAACAGAAATATTAATATACACGTAGATAATGATAATACTTGGTACTTTTTCTCAAAACCCAAACCAATTTAACATTGCGAACTAAAACAGAGATTTAAGAGTGCATGAAAAATTAAAACTTTCAAGTTCTTGGTCAACCCATCCTAACTCCAGCCTTCAATAGACCAATAGACCACTTTTGATATATTAAAATTCAGCTTGATAGTGAGGCTTAGAGGACACAAGCAAAAGAAATGAATAAACATGTTCATTAGGTTTCCTTTGTTTGTGTCCTCTAGGCCTCGCAGCCAAGCTAAATTTTAATATATCCAAAGCAGTCTATTCCTAATTCACTATTTTCCAGCTTGTGAAATTTTGTTGTACTTTTGATTTATTGAAAACCATTTTTGATAAGCCAATTTTTTTGAAATGCAAGTACCTTTTAGGTACAAAAGTAATAGCCTGAAGCACATGCAAGCTTTCAACATCTTCATGATTTCTGTTTCATGCAACTTTTGGACTTCATTGTGCAACCTATGGTGGGTCACATGACATAATGTGATTACAGATCCCGAAGTAAAAGTTGCCAATGAGATTCCACAACAGGACTCTTCCCAAAACAGACATTTAGTACACAAACCTCGGCCGCTGTACAATAGCACTTTGTTATGTTACCCGGCGCATGTCAAATTGCAATGAAGTAATCCCAGTTGTCACTTGATGAAGACATTGTGAAAATGACAAAAGCTTGTGTGTTTCAAGCTAGCTTTTGATATTAAAGGGAACTATTTTCCCAAATTATTTCTATAAAAGTAGCAGGATTCCCTTGATGTTGATCACAACACCACTGGCACACCAAGGTAATTCCATGGTACCCTCAGTGTGACACCACTGATACAACGGGATAACACCACTGTAACACCATTATGACAAAACTGCAACACCATTGAAACACACCAGGGTAATGCCACTGTACCACTACTGTAACACCACTACAGCAAAACATTACATCTGAACACTTTATTACCACTATGGTAACACAATAGTACCACCAGTGTTACACTATGGCAATACCTCTGTAACACCATTTCAGTGACACCCTTCCAGCAGTGTGACAACCCTACGCCACCACTGTACCACCACAGTAAAAAAAATTGTTACACCTTTGCACTACCATGATAACATCACTGAAACACCATAGTAACAACATACACGTAACAACAGGAAAGTTGACCTAGAACTTTAAATGCTGCAAGATTCCAACAAGCTGAAAATTCTCTCTATAGTCAAACTCACCTCTAAAATGCCTGGCACTAGATCTCCTTCTCTGGGTTCCTGTGTTTGTAATACTTCATTTAGTAACATATACCATAAAATTTGAAATCAGTACTTTAGTAAAGAAATACTATTAAGGAAAAGTGGAAGGAAATTCTATCAAATCAGGACTGTTAAGATCAATATTATTTGCATTTGTGTTGTATGACAACTATAAACCTTTCCCTTCTTCCAGATCATAAGTTTTTCCCATTCATTATCCACATTCAAAATTTTACTTTCGTTTCTCTGCAATAAACAGTACACTCCTCGTCACTGGAGGGATGCAGCAGGATAGTTATGCTCCAAGAATCTTCATGGTACCTTCCCTAATAAAAATTCTTAAACATTCCCGAAATAATAACTTCTTACTAACCGAGCCCAAGGGCCGTACTAAGGAATATTGGCCCGAGGTCGTGGCAGTACGGACTGAGCGCAGCTCGGTCCGTACAAAAACGACCGAGGGCCAATATTCCCCAGTACGGTTCGAGCTAGCTCGGTTAGTAAGTAGTTCATTATACATGTATGGCTTTTTAATTACCTTTTGCTTTGTTTTTGCAAGCCCGTTATCGGCCCGTGGGCATTACGGGAGAATAATGCCCTACAATTCAGTCACAATTAGCCAATCAGAGCGCGCGTTATATCGGCTACAAACACAAGCCATATAATAACACACTTTATTATATGGACAGGAGTGTTTTACTGGAAAATACACCACTCATAAAGTTCGTACAAAACTACATCCGGGACCCGCGTGGCATATTTTCCATAACTCTCACTAGTGAGGATCTTGATGACCTCAATTCCCACTTTCGCCTGTTTGTTTGTGCAAACAGTCAGTGAAAAATGGTGAGCGACAGATTCATGAAGTTCTCTGAAGCTGACTGTAATGTCGACTCTGTACTCCAGAATGTTCCACAATGCGAACGGATCACATTCAAGAAAACACACTCACGTTTTCAGTGTGCCATCTTACTTTATTCACTACCCAGAATACACTAAAAGCATGGGTTGCACAGGCAACCCACAGAACCATTACTACACTGATGTAAAATCCTTCTCTGAGAACAAGATCCATATCTTCATGCCGTCGTGTAATAGCCTCCATTTAACTTACAATTAACTATTGAATTTTGAGCAGATTGACTGTGTCAAATAGATCCCATAAGAATCTTGGCCACTAATTTTGATATGACGATACTAAAGTGAACAAAGCATCAAAAAACATTTAAAATTACAAACTTTTAAATGTGAAACTACACTGTACCTCAATGAAATGCCACTATCACCTTCATGACAGTGACAGACATATCTAGATCATGTGTAAGCCAAATAAAAAATTACAAACATACAAAACTGATGCCCATATTCTCAACAAAACTTGTTATGACTTTTTGCTCTTTAAGTTCACAGGGTTCTTGTGAGAAGCCGCTTTACTTCACCAGAAAGAAAAGGCAGTGTATACGAGAACCAGGATTCAAATAAAATGCTAATGGAGCAGCTTGAGGAATTTCGTTTAAGGCCCTAGCTGTTACACTCGACAATTTTTCTTCAAACTTGTCTCGTAATTTGCAAAAAAAGTTGCTTGATGGGTGTTACACTGGGCAACGTTTCATGCAACTTGCCTTGTTTTCGATAATCACATGAGGTTAAAGGAACATTTTCATTGGCTGGTGACACTAACCATAGGGCCACAATTTGCAGGACAAATGTTAGGCTGTGCAATGCTTGAAAATTTTTTTTGCAACATCACATGAAACATTGCCAAAAGTAGAACTTCATATTCTGCTTTCCACAACGGTTCCTACAACTTGTCTCACCATGGCATTGCAAGACAAGCGCAACAGTGACATTATATCCAAGCATGCCTGTGTCAAGAAGTTTTTCCTCACAAATTTTTACATGCATGATTTCAAAAATGCCAACATAAAAGCAAGGCCTTTATTACACTTTAATGGAGGCTCAATGAATAATTATTCAGTGTCTTAAGTGAACATCAGTCTACACCCAATTGTACCTGCCCAGACTGAATTGAAACATTTGAAATGTTTGAATAAGCTCCTATCTTCAAATTAAATTAATGTGGATCCCTTTTACCTCTAACGACCTTAAAACACTAGCATTGCTCCCAGGGACCAAAGCCGGCCTTAATGGTTAAACGTTAAAACACCTGGCTTTGTAATGAATGAGCCAGAGGCAGGGAAATGATACACCCACCCACCTCTTCCTCCTTTGTTGACTCAAGTAATGGCTGATGATTCGATGATGCAGAGGATGTTGCCATGACGTAGGAAGTTCGCCTGTTTGTTCGCTGGATTGAACTTTCACTTGTAACCTTTCTTTCTAATGAATCTTGAAACACCTGCAGACATTATTGACGGTAAAAATATTTATTGTATACTTAACAGAATGCCATGTTTCTGATTGGTAAATAACAAATGCATAAATAAGTCATAGAGTGCAATAGAGAAGTTGCTAAGGAAACAGTTATAGCATACTTACATTGAGTATAATTATACTAAACATTGTATGAACCTGCTTGTGCATTTTGTGATTTATGGTCACTCGTGATGTTTTGAAAGTTCTCAAATAAATAAATCACAAAATAATACACTCACATTTGTAAGTTTTAGCTATTGTTTGGGGTCAGGGTTGCAAACCAATGGCAAGTTATCTTTGGATCAGCTGCTACATCACCCGTTTTATTTCAAGTGCTGCTGAATGAAATTTTTATGGAGTTGCTCTCTAGGGAGTATATGCCCTGTAGTTACATGTACATGTAATAGAAATTATAAAAATGTGCAATTTTTTTAGCAATGCTCTAATATGAGTAAATTCAATGTTGCCCAGAATGTAAAAACTTAGAAGTTCCATATTCATGATAATCTGTACAAAATAATAGACTAGAGTATACAATGTAGTTTTCCCTTAATAATAATATTATAATCATTATCATCATCATCTTTCTCACGAGGATAGTCATGTCCATGTAGAATACAGGGGGGAAGGGGAGAGGGGGGGGGGGTTTGAGGGTTGGGACCTTCGTTAACTTGTTGACTGCTCCCAAATCCAATTTTAGTGGGACAGACCATTCACACTTGAGTGTCTGAAAAGTTGTATAAACCGATGATGATGATGCCGGAGAGAAATGTAGAGATAAACCTCTCAAAGCAGAGTAGAGAAGCAACAAAGTCAACCCACATGTGACGCCAAGTCTGGGAATTAAACCCCAGCCACTTTGGTGATAGGCGAGTACTCTAACCACTGCTCCATCCCTGCTCTTTTCAGCAGCAATTTATTGTTAACTCTACATAATTTATCTCTTAGCCTATTTCCTGATAACTCAAAAAATATATATTCCCCTTGAAAGTTAGAGTGAACAGAAGTGGATTGAAAAGAGGCCAACATACCTCCTCATCCTTCTTGGACAGAGTGATGTCCATCCCTTCCTCTTCATTCATATCCTCACAGACCTCCATTCCAGATGAAACATGTACCATAACTGGGGGCAACATTGTTGACAATGCTTGAAATACCGATGATTTGCTGGTTGATTTTTTGTCCTGAGGAGAACTTGCCCTCATTCTCTGCTCAGGTGAGGAAGGACTGCTACGAGATGTTGCCATAAGGTATGAAACTCGCCGTGGTTTTGGACTTCCCTGTTTATTGAGCTGAGAAGTCTCTGCTTCAGATGAGAAAGTTCCAAATGCTGGAGAAAAAGATACTTCTTTGAAAGAAGGCTTATTTGGAAATACAGAAATTTGACTTGAATATGCATCCTGTTTCATGGAATCATCACTTTGCCGTGGCACCTTAGCAGGATGGGGTGAGGCAATATCTTTATGTGATTCGTGACTTGAATCTATCGGCATCCGCCTTCCATTTCCACCATTTTGCCACTGGTGATGTCCCTCGCCGCTTTCAAGGAGTGTTGTCCCCATGGTAGACGATTTTAAGCCCCCTTGATGATCCTTATTCATATGGGAGGTTATTGTTTTAATCAAGTATGTCTTCGGAGCAGTCTCCTCCTGGGACTGCCGAACTTTTTGAAAACCTGGATCAGAAGCGACAGGCTGACGAGAACCAACATCAGCATCTGTATTCATATATGTTGTTGACAAACTAGGTGATGATAGTGTAAAAGAAGGAATACTAACTGGAGCGCAGCTGTCATTTTCAGGCCCATATATGTCAGTGACATTTAGAGTGTTAACTCTTGATGGTGCACTGACCCTGCCTGATGCTCTGTTATGCTCTCCAATACCTTGATAGTCTCCAATTGGAAGTGAATGTGAGCGGGTCTTGCTACGTGAATCTTCCAACACTGTCAATGTGTTCCCAACTTTTGAACTTTTCTCAAAGCGCAGTGCAAGGGGACGACCAGTGGAATCGGTTGTTGCCATGAAATAGGACCCCTCCATGCGTGGAGCACTTGCACTACTTTCAAGAGCACTTGAACTTTGGGATTTTAAATTGCTGTTGTAGTCAAGACTGTCTGAGGTGATAACATAACTTCGATTTTCCATGGCTGTTCTGTCAACAGAGCCACGTCTTAGGGTAACAACAGGTGTAGGAGCCTCCCTATTAAGAGATGTCACACTCTGGGAAGTCCTTTCAGACATCCTTAAATGATATGAGTTTGAAGGGCTAAAAGTCGCAGTAGAGAGGACTTTACCAGGAGTTTCACCACTGGATCGTCTCCTGTACAATGGCTTGGCTTTCACAGATGGAGGTGACTGGCTTAAATCCTGCGAACTGATAGAAATCTTGGAGGAAACAGTCAGTGTTGGAGTAACCTGTCAAGAAAATTTATGGAGTTAACAAACAACATCACTGAGGGCAACATTTTTTAATGACAGTAATGGTTACGATAATATGAAATGTAACCTCTCGCACGAAAACATACACTAGCAGTTTCCCATCAAATGGCAGAAGCCTTGGGTACCCATTGTTATCAATCCAACAAACTCTTGTTTCTCAACCAAAAATGGATGCTTCAAACAAACCAATTCACCAGATAATCAGACTACTGTTACAAAGGCTGCACTTTGGTCTAAGAAGGCTTTATAACGGACTTCCCTTCTACTCACTGTATCTCAAAATTTGAAGGAACAACATTTCATCGGACAAAGAACCGACAAATTCAACGCAAATGACAGGGACGTGAACGAGGAATCAAACCTTGGCTAACCAGATAAACTCAAAATGCTTCAAATTTAAGTGACCCACATTGACGAGTAAAATCATCTAGCACTACACTGAGTAAACTGTCAAGTCTCTCTCTCAGGACTAAAGAGTTAACACCACTCTGACTATAAAAAATATCAAGTGAAGCTATGATCTTCGCAGTTATGAGCGCAATTTTTGCAATTGCGTAGAGAAGCCTGAAAAATTCAGGACTTCAACGGGGTTTGAACCCATGACCTCGCGATTCTGGTGCGACGCTCTAACCAACTGAGCTATGAAGCCACTGACGTTGGGAGCTGGTCATTTGCTCGCGTGACCCGTGAGGTCACGGGTTCAAACCCCGTTGAAGTCCTGAATTTTTCAGGCTTCTCTACGCAATTGCAAAAATTGCGCTCATAACTGCGAAGATCATAGCTTCACTTGATTTCATATCCGCAGTTCATATATAATTCATTTCATATTCCATTTCATTATAAAAAATATGATAGGAAATGAACTTCTCACCATTTGAAGGACACAGTCCTCTTTGGGTATGATTCCTAATTCCAACAATTCTTGGCTGATAGCAAAAACATAGGCAAAAATTAAAGTTTTGTAAGTGAACAGCAAGCCTGGGAATGTTCTATTTTCTAGCTTCACGCCGTCAAAAAAAATATATATATATTGGCACGCATTGAGTATGTGTGGTAGTGTAGTAACACAGTGCTTTATTCCATAACTGTCAACTGAGCTGCGTTTTGTTTTAGAGGAGATTCAAACTTGGTACCATACATGTATACAGTACAGCCCAAAAATAATGCACGCGCAAGAACTTCTTTTTGCGTCCGCAAGCTGTCAACTTCTTGCGGCTCCTTGCGCCACAATCCTACCAGCCGCAAGAACTTCTTTACGGTTAGAAGTTGTCACCGCAAGGACTTCTTTACATCAAGAAATCCAGACCACAAGAACTTCTTTGCAGCAACATCTCAGAAAGAAGGTGATGTACAAAACTCGCAACAAGACAACATTTTTCTGGGCAATGCACGGTCGAATCTCCTTTTACAACATGTAGGGTACAAAATAAAAGAAGGAGTTTACGTTTTATGATGGTCACAACAGCAGGAGTTATATGTATCATTTGTCAACAAATGTCACAATGATATGATATTTTTTAGTATGTTTGCACAAAGCAATCAGAATAAACATCAGACTAAAACTGTTTGCTTCCAAAAATCAAATTATCAAGGGAGCGACAAGAATACCTTCTTCCACGCAAACAGTTTGTATGACAGTTGCCGCGAATGTAGAATGTTGTCACACTGTCGATAAGTCGCGTGAGAGGCTCAAAAATCAGCTGCCTACAGGTATAGTTCCCAATCAGCTGGATATATTGTTGTTAGATGAGATTTTTTGCACGTTTGAAATACCGTAAAAGTCCATGTATAAGCTGCAACTCTTTTCTCAAAAGTCAAATCAAAAGTCGGGGTGCAGCTTATCTACGGAAACACCTGAGGTTGGAGTTTTTTAGGGTTCAATTAATATTCATAAAAACTTCTCAAGATGTCACAAATAAACATAATAACAAATTGAAGAACTGAAAGCATGTTATTGTTGATCATTGCCTTTTTCACGAGTGGTGGGTCCTAAAGGAGCCGTTTCTAACTTGAAGCGTTCACACTTTACTCAAACAACTGAACACCAACCTACAGGCAATCTCCATTCCCCTCCACAAAGCTGTTTGCTGTGGTCACTTTGACACATAACTTTCGCCACGTGCAAGAAAATACCAAGACATTCGCGTAGTTGTTTGTCCTTGTTTGTTTACTAACAGAACTTCTTTGGAACTTCAAAGTTTGTTGTCTCCATTTTTTTTTTTTTTCGAAATTCGAGCTTCCAAATTGGGCGTGCGGCTTACAAGTATCTACGGGTGCAGCTTATACATGGACTTTTACCGTACCTTTTATGCGACTTATCCCCTTAAATTAAGGTTGGTTCTGAATTTGACTCTCAGTACGCGATCACTGTTACATTGATGGCTTAGAAGATAAACACGAATCAAGTTTAATGAGTCCTGGAGTCCCAGAGAGGCAGATTCTCTTAGGGATTGATGGGGAACTTGTTTTGTTTTGACTTCTTCTGTATCCATTCCGTCTTTGCAAAGCCAAAAGAAACGAAAAGTAAATACATGTGCTGAGTATTACCTTGCAAAAATAGTGAATAATATTATATGCCACAGCGAATTATGTGACAAAAGCGTGACTGACTTGTTTTTAGTGCATAGTTAATGGTATGCAAATTCAAGGCACACAAAAACACAAAGATCAAAATCATCCACCTCGTGAGGTTGACCATTGTTTCTGCAAAGTCAAAAATTCACTCTCCTAGACGAGGTTATTTATCACCAAGTAATTCCATTGTTTTGGAAATAGAAGCTGCCTTATTATTCATCAGCATCACAATTTTTTGCCAATTTTGGGGCTCATTTGTTGAAACTGTTCAGAGCGACTGACAGACCTGTTTATTTTCATGATTTATGCACACGCTGCGGGCCTATTACCACCACAGACTTACACCCTTACAACCAGGTGACACCGTGTGCTTACAGTGCACTACCACAAAAAACATAAACTTGTAACCTTTACAGTTCATTGCTAAAACAATGCATCGATCAACCTTTACTGGTTGGACTAAATGTACAAATGAAATCAACTCATGATCAGTCCAAACTTTTGTTTTTGTGAATAGTGCAAAAATCTGTTATATATGTATCTAGAGCAAAACCCTTCAGACAACACTAGCAAGAAGAGTTCAATGAGTGAGTTCCAATAATAGAAAAACCGAGCCTGCCATTAGTTAATTTGAGTGCCACTCCCTCACATGAAAATACAGGAACAGTCCTTTTGTTAATTGTCACCCAATTTCAAGAAGCTTTTGACAGAAAACAAGAAAATATTATTTTCACAAGGCCTTGGAATCATAGGAAAAAGAAGGAACTTGACACACTAAGTGAATTTAAAATCTTCTCACCTTGCTACTATGAGCTCAATTACTTGAGAATATGATTTTCCCATTACTGGCTGTCCATTGACTGATACAATCTGGTCACCTTTATTACAAAGCAAAAACACAAAATGTTTACTTTAAGAGGTAATATTATTATAACAAGAGGCCAAAGAAAGCATAGATAAAACCAACCAATCCATTTTTAGATGGGCGATCATTGCAATAATATTAAGAACCTCAAAAAGGAGGCTTGACCCAATGACACTGAGGAGCGAGACTCTGGGTGAGCGACACTTTTCATGACAATGAATGAGAAGATATGAAATGTGTTTATGGCTTTTGCCGACTTTCTGAAGACATGGTCTCCAAACTTGTAAAAAATTGGCGACTTTTTTCAAGTTTCAATCCATTTCCATCCTCTCCATCCTTGGCCGCATTCAACAAAGAATAGCTTCAGTGCACTTCAATGGTTGTTGCCAACAAAGCTACAGCATTATTTTTTGGCCTTCATAGATGCAAAGACGTCTTTTAGTTTTCTGAAGTTTGACTAAAATAGCATGACACTGCCCCTTTAAGAGAAATTTCCATTGTACTGGTCAGAAAGCATTCAGCAATACAATGATCGTTACAGGGATTACATACAGTCTTGGCTTCTCTCGAGGTTCAAACATATTCCCAAATCTGTATTAATTATACATTTAAACTAGTAGTAGCTATTGTAAGTGCCAACAAGACAGTCAATAGAACACATACAGTAGATACACATACAGCAGATTTGTATCAGCGTGCCAATTTTTGAACCCAATAAGCCTTTTTCAATATTAAAATTCAGCTTGCATTGATAGTGAGGCAGTGAGAACAACGACAAAGGAAAGTGGGTGATATGTAAATTTTTTTCACATTCATTCCAATGTGTTTCTATTGTTTTTGTCCTCACTGCTTCACTATCAAGCTGAATATTTGATATTTCAAAAATGGCCTATTGTAGCTGTACCTTTTCATTACAAAGTACTGCAACTCAACTCATCTGAGTTAACAATAACATAATAACAATAGAAATGTATTAAAAGTAAAACCCTTGCACACTTTGTATCTCGAACAAAAATGTAAATGTCAACGTGTTTTGCAATAATATTAAAACTCCCGTCATTTTAGCAGGAATATACTATATATATGAATGCCATGTACGCAATCCCAAAGCGTTTTCAGTGTGAAACAAATCACGTGGAATCAAACTCTCTGGCATGGCATCTGAAAGTTGTTTCACTTGAAGATATTCTATTTTACAAGATATAGCCATGAACTACATGGAATTTTTTGGTTTTATCAACGGAGTTGATAATGTAAATTGACCACCGTACAGGGATTATGAAAGCTGACATTTTGAGCGTTAGCCCTTCGTCAGAGCAAATCGATAAATTATGGGTTGTGTGTAGTTTTTATAGTGGAGTAGGAGCTACGCTATCAGTGGTAACATGGCAATGTGAAAAATAGGAATACATTAGTTAAGGACGTTCGCGCGAAAATTTTTCAACATTGATTTTTTTCTGAAACTTTTACCACTGTAAGATGATGAGTTAGTTATGTCAGAAATGTAAAAAAAATGGGGGGTCACCGACTTCGTTTTGGAGAGAACATGCCCGGAAAAACACCCAAAATGTGACAAAATCGGGCTTCGTTAGCGAATAAGGCCAGTGTCTGTAAACCCAAATATATTGCAATTAAATCTTTGAAGTGAAATCTTCTCTGCCAAATATTGTTTAAGTGGACTTATTAAGTGAATTTAGTCAACTGGTGAGGTTCCTTAAAGATCAAGTTCGCATTTAGCGACCACAGTTTCACGTGCCTTGCCGCCGCAAGATGACGGGATTTGATGTCCCGTGAGCAGAAATCTTGAAATTTTTTTAACTTCCCACATTGATTTTTTGTTCATTTTTGGACAACGTGGAGATAATTGTAAATAAAATCCGTTTCTGGAAAGAAAAATTGGGGTCACCGAACGTCCAAGACCGTTAAATCCAGGCAAAGCTATAGCAATGGCCTTTTGCCCTACCATTTCTCATTTTATTACTTAGCGCGCGCGCGCTCGTGTATGACGTGGCGTGTGCATTTGCGTGCGCAGTAAGGATGCACAGAAACAATTGGCGCGAACGTCCTTAAATGAAAAACAGTCATTAATACCATGGGGATTAAGGGTGCTGATTTGGAAGATTAAGTTTTGCTTCAGATTCTTGCTGCTTTCCATCATACTTTGATGTAGGGAAAGGCCGCAGATAGCCATGTGTTGTTTGGAGTGGTTAGGGAGATTAATATGATGAGCGACTGGCTTAGATGCATCCTTGTCATTCTTCTCAACAACGCGAAGGTGTTCATGGAATCGGTCACGTAGTCGTCTACCTGTCTCGCCAATGTATAATTTATTGCATAACATACAGGTTATGCTATACTCCACTATAAAAACTACACACAACACAAAAACTTGTTTCCCGTCACACACAATTCTTTAATACATATTTCCCCGTTAATAGGTCACATGGCTTAGTGGTCACCGTGATTGCCTCTGAAGGAAGAGATACAGAGGTCGAATCCCACTTGAACTGCCTTCTACGTGACAGAGAAATCTTACGCATGTGCAGCCAGAGCGCGACCAAAAAAATAATAATAATAATAATAATAATAATAATAAACTCCAAAAAGAGAGTCGAAACTATACTTTGTTCTTGGAACAAAGCAATTACACAAATCACATCTATAATATAAATTAAAAATAGAAATAGACTATAAATAAATAATGAAGTAATCAATTACAATTAAAAAAAAACAAACTAACAAAAAACCTGATAAAGTTAATGTCTACCACATGTAGCTACAAAAGCCAATTGAGGTCAGGGCCACTGAGCAACTTCTCCACACATTCACCCTAGAACTAAAGGCAGTAAGGTTTGGGGAATCAACAACCTCTTGAAGGAGGCTGTTCCAAACGGGGATAGTACATGGGAAGAAAAAAAATTTGAATGTATCAGTACAGGGAAAGAGGTCGTTAAAATACCATACTCATGAGATCGTCTTGTTTGCCACTGAGAGAGAGTCACATACTTATAGAGATCCACCCCATAAGGTTACGGGAGGACTTATACTTCACTTTACCTTGCGATTTAGCAAACAACCAGCTTTTTGTGAGTCTGTAGACCTATCTAACACCACAGTCAAAGTGAAAACCAAGGCCAGGAATTTGAGAGTAATCATGGACAGAATGCTGTTGTTTTCTGACCGTATTGTTTTTCCCCCTACATGAGTGTAAATATAAGTTAAAGGCACACGCACACTTTTAACGAACCAAGGTTTAAGACCAACAGAGCCAAAAACAGTTTTATTATGGCCTCGTGCTCTCTGGCGAATAGGTTTTAGATACTATCATCATAATTTTTAGTATTACTAGATTTTATCATTGCTATTATTAGATTTTAGATCTATTCCAAATTATCAAAAAGCCAAACTGCAATGGATCCAAAATGTAGCAGCTTGGTTGGTAACAGGTACATGCACCACTGACCACATAACAAGGATCAACTTCAAGATACTACTGATAGTATACAAGACAGTAAACGGACAGTCCGCTGAATACTTGGAGGTGACAATTAAAGAATACCATCCATCGCGCACTCTACGGTCATCATCTCATTTTCTTTTATGTATAATTATGTTGTAGTTTCAACTGTACTTTAGGTCAAAATGATTTCAAGCTAGGTCAAAATATTTTAAACTAGGTTAGATTGTTTTAAACTAGTTTGTTATCAACTGTCTAAAAAGGGCTTTAATTTTTTGGGATGTGGTAAAAAAATGGGGCCTGGATTTTTTACGGGGTAAAAAGAATACAATAAAAACAATTTAAAAAAATGTCTCGTCTTTTATCTTACCTCCCTTTACTTTCCTCTCTGTACTTTCTCTTCTTCCTATCTACCTAACTACATATCTCACCTAATATCCCTTAACATCTACACTTATCTTTTTTTTTCCTCCTTAATTTGTCCTGCCAGTGATGGGATTCGAACCACCAACCCACTGATATCTGTGCTTTGCCTGTCGTGAGTTTATACCACTCGGCCATCCAGGAGATGCGTAGGAAATTGATGGTAATTTATTGATATCATCACTTAGAGCTAGTTCCAGGACTCCACGGTTTTTCAGGTTCGCACATACGCAATTAAAACAGATTGGACTTGTAAATTTTCGGTCAACACGCAATGGACTCTGACGGTGTTTGTGTAAACTCCGAGTACTTTTATCAAAAACTACAAGAGCTGAAGGAATCAACCAAATCCAAAACTAGTCAAACAACATTATATATAGACGACGAGTTTTATGATCAAGCCAAAACGTGGTTGAATTTGTCCGAAGAACAACGAAAATGCTCTAAACTCTCGAGTGCAGCAAGGATGAAAATTGCTCGCAAGAAATGGACTCTTGATGCTGAAGGGAACATTGTCAATGGTGAGAAAAAATATGTTGTCCCGAAAAGACACTTGCACAAAATTCTATCAGAAGCACATTCTTCCACATGTCACCGCGGCAGAGACAAAACTGAGAAATACCTTCAAATGTCTTACAATGGAATTTCCCAGCAAGTGGTAAGTTTATTCACCTCGCTCTGCAAACTACATCAACAACAAGGCAGCATAACAAGCCACTGCAAGAAAACAATTTCCACCCCAATTCAAGCCTCCGGTTTTCTTTGTCATGTGGAAATAGACTTGATTGACTTTCGTAAACTTCCCTGTAATTGTTCCAAGCATCATAACTGGGTTCTTCATGTACAAGACCATTTTTCAAAGTACTCGTGGCTACTACCGCTTAAACACAAAGAAACTCAGGAAGTTGCCAGTAGTCTGGAATCACTATTTTGGATGTTTGGGTTTCCAACAAACCTTGCATTCACACAATGGCAAGGAATTCAAAAGTAAAGTGATGACTGACTTTTGTGCAAAACACAAAATTAAGCAAGTATTTGGTGCACCAAGAAATCCATCCACCCAAGGGCTTGTGGAACGGCTAATAGAACAAGCAAAGAAACATTTCTAATATAATTAAAGAACTCGGCTTGTTACCAAACAAATGGTGTGTAAAGCTGGGAGAAGCAGCATACAAAAAAAACATAACAATTCACAGGGCAATTGCAAAAATTCCGGCCTTATGAGGTAGTGTTTGGATGCCTTCCAAGAAAAGAACTCAAAAGCCTACAAGTTGGTGAAAAAGAAAGTGCACAAGAAACAGAAACAAGCAACACAGAACATGAAATTCACCAAGAACTGCAAACAGGGACAGAAGAAAATATTGTGGAACACACAGAATTCATACCCAACACACAAATTAAACCACAACCAGAAAAAGAACAAGAAAGAGAACCACACAAAGAACCAGTGACAAGAGCAGCAAAAAGAAAAAGGGAACAACAACAAGTCTACACAACACAGCATAAATATAACAAAAAAATGAAAGAAGCAAGACCCCCAAAACAAAACTTTAAACTTCATGATTATGTTGCACTTAAAATAAATAGAGAAGACAAGACAAAACCCCTTCATCCAAATGTATTGCTAGGTCAAATTGCTAGGAGAACTTGAAAAAGACTATACAAATATTAGCACAAAGTTTGGATTAATCTCAACTTATATTTCCACAAATAGACTATGTAAAATAAAAAAGCCAAACATTTCATTTGATCATTCCAAGGAAATCACACTTACAAAAGCCCGTAAAATGGCTTCGGAGCAATAGCCATAGTTAAACCTATATAACGTAAATGGAACATTTTTTCTATTTATAATATTGTTACATGTAATTTAATTTGTAAAATAAATGAGTGGTTACTAGGGGAATAGATATGTGGAAAATGTAATCCAAACAGCAAAGAATGTAAATAGTGGTGATGAGTTACATACATTAAAAACAAGAACAGCAGACTCATATTTCAGTAAATTCCTTTTATTTTCAGATGACATTCGATATATAATATACCCTAACCCTAACCCTAACCCTAACCCAACAAATCTGTGTTATAAGATATGACTTAAAATAAAGAGAATGGACGACTTCCAAACATTGATAGTCATTTCAACTTGGCTTAAAACAAATTTACCTGGGTTAAAATCTTTTTGACAATCCAAGCTAGTTTAAAATATTTTGACCTAGCTTGAAATCATTTTGACCTAAAGTACATTTCAAACTACAACATATACCATTACCTAAATCCAAGACCTACGGTGGCTGTTCTTTTTCTAATGCGGCACCACAATTGTGGAATTCAATCCCTTAGGGCATTAAAGAATCAGAAACTACAGGAACATTTAAATCTCGGCTCGAAACACTTATGCTTAAAAAGCACTTCTCAGATTAATACTATAATTTATGTTAACTTTATGAATACTATATGCTCCCTATATGAATCCTATATGAACACAATTATATGTAATTTTCATATTATTTTTATATTAGATTCTTATACTAAATATAAATTAGACATTCATTTCCATTTACATGTATATTGTAATCACATTGCAATTAGATATGCGCACAAAATATGTGTCATTATTATTATTATTATTATTATTATTATTATTATTATTATTATTATTATTATTATTATTATTAGTCATTGACACTCCTAACATACAGAAAGTAGTGGCCAATCTAGGACCTTAAGCATGCAAGAGACACTCGAGTTACGAGAGTAGTCTTGAAAAACGAAGTGGGCATCCCTCCGCTATAACTTCTCAAGGTTTGAAATATTGCGCTGAGTATAGGCTGGGATCCCAAACACAAAAAGCATATTCAAGAGACAGGCATGTGATAGAAAGGTACAGTTTGGCCTTAGTTTCACAAGTACAATGATAAAAATTACAAGAAATGAAGTCGAGTGTCCTCTTTTCAAGGATGTGCACCTCAAAACTGCGGCAAATCAGCCCTCGTTGTTCAACTCTGCCTCACCTCAGGGAACAACGAGGGTATGTGAGAAACAAGACTCACTTTTCCCCTTAGGGCCAGTCAATTAGTAATTATTATTTCTTCGTCTTTTATACGCTGACAAGAGCAACCAATATGCAAATCAAACAAGGTTCACAATAGTTTAATCAAAAAGTTTAACTCAAAGGTCTCAAAAATTCCGAAATCGAACCTTTTGACTGTATCACACGGTCTTCATCTGCAAAATGAGCTCTGTGTTGACACATGACAACTGTTGGCTTCCAAAGCCTGAACTTTCACAGTCAAGTTAAAAATATGTGTACTTTAAAACATTCCAAAACCATATACCGGTACTGAAATTGTTTACATTAAAGAGATACAATAAAATACAATACCATGCATACGTAATACCACTCCCCCCACCTCCCCCCCCCCCCCCCCACCCCCAAATAGGGGCTTTCGTGGGCCAATGAAACACAATCAACGACAAGAACTGTTAAGAATCCCAACTGTCGGGAGGCAAACCAGAGACTACCAGGAACAAATTCAACAAGTGGTCAGGACCGGTCTTGAACCCTGGTTCCTCGGATCTCAATGCAAGCACCGTAACCACTGGGCCGCACTGAGATTTAGCGTTTATGAGGAATGGCAATCAAGAAGTAGAGTGGTCCTGTATGGACAAGGTCTGCGGGCTCTACTACAGCTGTAAGTCATGCTCCTACAAATTTGCAAATGCAATTATAAAATTAACTATTCATCAAAGTTATGACAAAGGGATAGGTACTACATGTATTTGAATCACATTTTCTCCTCTGTATTGCCCATTACAAATCAACTGGGGTTGATGAAATATTAAACATTCAAAAACTCATTAATAGTATGCAGTGTATTACATGTAACAGATATATAAAGTCACTGCATGTGACATAGAGTAGCTCATACGTTGCACGCTTAAGTTTGGAGGGCTGGGGGGAGGAGTTTTAATTAAAAGAAAGTTTACTTCATGAAAAACATATTTGTACAGGATTGTGATGTTCACTGCCATGTTTCTATTTCAAAATAGACATAAAAAAATAAGTTAATGACAACATCATAAAATGGCATCAAATTTAAAAAAAAGTCTATATTTACCGGATAAAATAATAATAAGGCACTGATTTCTAAGCTTGTACATGCAAGGACCTGATGTAATTATTTATGCATCAGCAAGCATAGAATGCCTAGCAGGCACAGAAATAACAGACAAGTTAAGTAAACAAAGGAGATTTTTGAGTCACCCTTTGTCGCTCAATAACATTGATTCATGAGTTAAGGATATGCAACCAAAGCATAGAATGAGATCACTCAATCACTTTGGCTTCTAGTATACAGGATTCATAAGAAAAGTTACAGAATTATGAAATACAAGCCAAAGGGGGAAATACCCCTTTCAGTGATGGCACATGATGAATGAGCAAATAAATAAATACTTAGAAGCTTAGATAAAAACAAATCTGTGCATGGCATAAGCTAAATCATATTACATGTACATGACAAAAACTATTATATTTTCATTAGTGGAAACCTCAGCAATAACCACTGCAGTAGCAATTGTTGCATCCTTGCTTACTGTCTGCATCGATACTTAAAAATGTGGACTAGGCACTAATCAAAACAAAACAAAATAAAACAAAAGTTGCCATTCTAATAATTATGGATCCTAACTCTTATGCTACATACCCAACAAAACCGTAACAATAATCAATAAAAAGGATTCAAGGTCAGTATTAACTAAGCCTTTCTTTCACTCAAACTAACGCTGGTTGACAAAATTCTGCTTAACGAAGCACTTAGTCCGTTATTATATTTCAGAGTACTGGTGAGTAAAAAGCCTACATCTCTACAAAGCACAACAAATTAAACATCAAATGAAACTGAGGGTCACTGAAACAATGGCTCCGTGAGCCAACTCACTCATATTTTGTTCTTTAAAACATTTTTTGTTGTTTAAAAAAACTGGAATTAAAATCCTAAATCCTGATTTATCTAAAACCAATACCGTGGGGCCAACCCCACCCATTACCATCAGGGGTTGCCTTGTCAAACTGGCAAACAAATCGAGGCTACTCGGCGTAACTGTGGACGATAGGTTAACATGGTCACCACACCTATCTGAAGTGAAAAAGAGCTTTGCCAATAAACTCAATCTATTAAGAAAATTGAAGTTTCTACCTAAGAGCGTTTTAGAACAATAATTCTACTTTAGTATTATTTTGCCTTCAATCACCTATGGCCTTGTGATATGGGCAAACGGCAGCAACTCTGAGTTACTTAGATCAATCGATACACTCCACGGCCGAGCCGCGAAGTTAATCTACAACTTAGGGAATGACACTTCTTATGAAGAAGCACTTAAGATAGCCAAATGGCATTCCTTAGCTTACATTTACAAGATCAAACTGTTCAAGCTCATGCATAATGCTTACAATGACAGACTACCTGTACCATTAAGTGATAACATTGTTACTAAGAGAAATACCGAGTACTCGTTAAGGAGATCAGAAAACATTGCTGTTCCTAGGTTTCAATCTCGCTATTTAGAACAGTCTGTTAGTTACAGGGGCGCCATCCTCTGGAATGCAATTGCATCCAG
Organism: Montipora capitata; assembly: GCA_949126865.1. Taxonomy (NCBI): domain Eukaryota; kingdom Metazoa; phylum Cnidaria; class Anthozoa; order Scleractinia; family Acroporidae; genus Montipora; species Montipora capitata. The sequence goes on from OX421451.1 coordinate 33,226,253, forward strand.
GCATCCGGACTTAACCCACACTGAACGTTGGACTCTAGACACTAGACTGAATAAGATAAAAGTGTTAAAATATTTTAATTTTAAAGCAACATCTGCCTCGACTGCTAATTTCAGTGATGACGATTTTATATATTTTTAGGATTTCAAGCACTTAGTCTTAACGGTATGCTATTTCTAACAACCGTAAATTATTGTAAACCTATTACTTTACTATGTGCAACTGTACTTTAGATGCTATTTCTAACAACCGTAAATTATTGTAAACCTATTACTTTACTATGTGCAACTGTACTTTAGATTTAGATGCACGACCCCAAAAGCATTAGCTTTAACCATTATCGTGCTGAAATAAAGTGGATGTATGTATGTATTTACAGAACAATTACCATTGCACCAGTGTCCTTATTTTTGCAGGTTACAGCTAAGCGACCTTCTTTACTAATTGCAACTGAAGGTGGTGGAAAGTCGTTCACTTCCTTTTCATGGAGTATAATTTTCTGGAGCATAATTTTCCGATAAAACTCGCCATCTTTAGTGTACATTTCCACTGTCAGTCTGTGTCTACAAAGATCAACTCCTACAAGAAGGACGTATTCACCCAATGGATGAAAAGCCAAACCACAAGGCCACCCAATGCGGACTGCAAACTCATGCTTTTTTACACCATCCTCGTTGAATACGATGCAGACATTTTGAACACTTAATTCCAGCACAAAGATCTGTCCACCAGGTCCGACAGCAATATCTGCTGCATTACGTATTATCCCTCTTCCCAAGCTACGTTCATATATTCCTTTAAGGTCGTACACATGGACCACATTATGTGCTAATACCAGCACTTTGCCATTGCCGACTGTCAGTTCTCTAGCATATTTTTCCCCCTGCACGCGAAACTTCATGAGCAGCTCAGTTCTGTTGAAAACTTGAACTTCCTGTCTATCCCCACAGAGTAGAACCAGAACATAGGTATTGTTATTCTCATCAGTAGCTACAGCAAGCAACTCTGCACTAGCGTCATCAGTTTGAACATGTGGATAAAAGTTGTAAATAATTTTCCCACTGTTATCAAAAACCTTGACAGTTTCATGATTGTCTGCTACAAGAAATTCTCCATCTGCATTTGTTGCAATTCCAGTGGGTTTCTTCAGCTTGTGATCATCTTTGCCGTCCTCACCAAATAACCATGCAAAACATCTATAGTCAATGCCAAGTTTTTGTAAAACGTTGGCAACGCGTCCATCCCTTTGTGGATCAATTGTCTCATCTTTGATGTCAACAGTAGGATAGCAGCAAATATCTATGTTTTCACCAGTTGCTAGCAGTATATCGTTAATTGCGCGATTTACCTGCCAAACAGCTGCAATAATTTCTCTTCGATCTTTTTTTTTTAATCGACCCCTGATGTTTAGAAGACCTTTCTTCAGCTCCACTTTAAAGTTGTTCTTAACCTCTGGCAGAGAGTGAAGTTTCCGAAGACCTTGTTCGCACTCTGGTAATGCACCTTTCAGGACACTCTTCACTGATAAAGATTCAGTTGAGGCCCTCAGGATTTCTACAGCTGACTCTAGGATTGCCGCCATCACTCGATAACGAATAGCAATAATGCGGTCAAGCGTACTGAGAGATTCATTGTTAAAGGCTTTGGTTGCTTCTTCACGAGCCATTTTGAATCTCTCTTTTCCTTGAGATAGCACTCCCCTGGCTTCTCCTATAAACCCCGTCAGCTTCATATTTCTCATTCCAGCAGTGAGAACTACTGATTTGACAGGAGCGGGTAAAGTCGGCCAGCTCACTACATCTTTTAACTGCGGTTCGTCTGCTCTCTGTCTTGACCTTGTTGCTGCATCAGTCTCTAAGTCCATTGCTTCGTTCAGATACATAACGCCTGTTTCAAATGCATCTATTGCTGCCAGAAGATCCTTTCTTGATAACGCATCCAGTTTTGACTTGACCTCTTCAATTTCCTGTGCAATTATCTTTCGAATTTCCTGATCAGCCACATCCCCATCTCTCAACTTTTCCACTGCGCAAGCTCTGGTCTTGTCGACCAAGAAGCCAACAGTGACCTTAAGTAACCAGGTTATTATCGACGACATGTGTTTCGATGGGAAGAAATGACAGTAAATGAGATTTGCAAGCTTAGATAACCGCTTATGAGTGGTTCACCAAAGAGTATATAATTAGTTTTTAAAAGAATAGAAGAATATTCCACACATCAGTTGCTGCATGTCAATTAGGCATGGCATCAAAACCATTATGCTTACAGAGCGGTAATGTAGGACATCACTACTTTCATCTTTTGGAAAAGATTTGATGGAATTTATATATTTTTCAAAAAATATGGAACTTTATATGTTTTTCAAAAAATTAAGGAAGTGGAGAGGAATTGGAGTGCATTTAAATATGCACGTAATCAAATGGAACAGGAAAGAATCACCAAAGCATAAATTCTCGGAAACAAAGAATGGGGGTTCCCCATGAAAATGATCTCATAAATACTAATAAGAGTAGTATAGTAGTTGGGGGTACGAGAGCATGTTTTAGTTTCAGTTTTAGTTTTCGTTCTTATAAAAAATGCTGATTCAGCTTTTTCATAAAACTGTTTCAGTTTTAGTTCTTATAAAAAATGCAGATTCAGCTTTTTCATAAAACTGTTTTAAAAATGATCGATTCAGTTCTTGGAAAAAATGCTGATTCGGTTCTTGGAAAAAATGCTCGATACAGTTTTTCATATAAATACTGACTATAATAAAAGGAGAAAACAGCTTTGCTTGTTTCGACAGAAGAGTGATGGCGAAAATGGCATATTGAAGCACCAAATCTTTGATTTTCCGATCACTGACCATGATATTAGTATCTAGTTTTTGTTGTTTGATTTAAACAGCATATTTAAAACGCTTATGTTAGCTGTTCCGAACAGTGCTAATACAAAATACTGATAAAAACACTAAAAATATGTTTGCACAGAGCATTCACTCTAAAACAGGGTTGTGTCGTAAATATAGCTGCTTGATCAAGTGCTGATTTCAAATACTTGTTGAAGCGGAGCCATTGAACACAAAATCGAAGTTTTTTTCTGTTTCATATGCTCTTTTCCCATTTGCCATTATTATAGCACTATTATTCCAGCTTCGATTTATAACAGCTTATTATAGCAGCTTATTATAATAGCAGATTATTATAGCAGATTATACTCATACAGAAATTTTTATTTTTTATTTTTACCATTCTAAAACCATATTATCATTGCTTTTTCACACTTATTAAACACAACTTTTATCAATTTTAGAATCAACATAAGCTTTATGAGTAAATTTTGTAAGCAATGTTTGTCAGCAAAGTTGAAATGCATTTAAATATTCGCATAATCACCATAGCGTGACATTCTCCGAAAATAAAAAATGATGTCATAAATAAATGCAAAATAGTTTTGTTGATAAACTTTACGAGTAAACTTTGTCAGTAAACTTTGTCATTCAGATTGCTTTAGTGTGTTGATTTTAAAATGCCCGTAAGAGTAGCTTACTTGTTATTCCATTGTCTAATAAATATCGTTTGCCATCGAAGCATGATAATGACACTTTATTCAGCTCATAGCTTCCAAGCTGATGATTATTGTTGCTTCTAATAGTTTTCATGGTATGATACATTTGTCTGTTATTAAATAGTGTTTGTTTAAAGTCTTCATGTTTGATTTTTTTTTTTTTTTTTTTACAAATTTTTTGATTCCTTTCTCTGTTTTATTATTTTGATCATTGTCTTTGGTATATGATACATTGTAGATCGCGAACTGATGAATTCAGTGATTGGAATTCCAGAAGCTTCATCTTTGAATTTTCCTATAACTTTTTTGCTTGCTTTGTTGAAATATGGACTATTTTCTGGATAATTACTGTTGTCAAATTTATTTTTATCATTCCAAAAGTCTTGATACACATCATTGGTTTCAATTTCATAAGTCAGTGAGTCTGTGTCTGTGAATAATAATTTTGCTTTATTATTCTACTTTTGTTTGATATAATTATAATGAAAATCATACATTAGCATTTTGTTTTAAAAACCTAAAATACACATATCTACAGGTGTACATATGAAGGTCTGTTTAGGGTTAGTGTTTCTGGTAATTGTGAAGAAGAGCTCCCCAAAAAACCTGTCGGCCGACTGTCGGCCGACAGTCGGCCGACTGTTGGCCAACTGTTGGCCGACAGTTTGTGTTATGTTTGAGCCCAAAGTGTTGGCCGACTGTCGGCCAACAGTCGGCCGACAGTCGGTGACCTGTTGGCAACCTGTCGGTAACGTGTCGGTAACCTGTCGGCAGGACAAACTAAAATGATCGTAAGCATTTACTTGTCTATTGGTTCTAAACTACGCGAAAAGAGTTAAAGACAGTTCATAACGATACCTTGAGCAGCACTTATACTACTAATATGGCTTTTGTCCACTGTTTTAGCGTTGGCTAGCGATACTTGCCCACATTGTAAACATCATTCATACATACATGACATACCATAAGAGGCCGCGTTGCATTGTAGGGCGATTTGAAGGAAAGTGTTTGTATTGATACGTAGCTTATGGTTTTCAGAGTTTTTAGCTGAGTTTTCGATTAAATTATCTTCCAATGCGATTCTTAGATTGTCTGTTGTGTAGAAATTACGCAAGTGATAATTTATATCCTATACGCATCTGATAACAACTGATAACAGTTGATCGGTAAGTAGGTGAAGTCTGTCGAGTCATACATCACCATTACGGAATGTCACGTTAACCCTGCTCGTTTTTACCACAATTTTTCTTTTTTATTAACCTGTCGGTAACCTGTTGGTTAGCTGTTGGTTAGCTGTCGGTAACCTGTCGGTCAACTGTCGGCCGACAGTTGACCGACAGTCGGCCGACAGGTTTTTTGGGGAGCTCGTCTTCACAATTACCGTGTTTCTTTAATCTTGTACACAGCTACTAGATTTTCGTTGAAGATCTTGCTGTAACATAAGTCGGTTTTGATGTTAATTTTAATAATTTATTCTCATCTGTTGTAAGTCTGACATCAACTCTTTTTTGCGAGATCTCGACGAGCAAGCAATCAGCACTATTTATAGTATTTCCTTCAAAGTGACCAAAGATATAACACTCGTCATTTTTCAATTTAAAATTGTGCACCACATCTTGGCCACCAATGCTACTCTTTTCCGAGATAAAATTAATTGAAACATGATAAATGTCATCTCTGTGATCAGAAACAAACCCTGAACCATCTTTTTGTTTCTTGTCCGGATGTGCAGGCCTTCTGGCAAAGCTTTTCTCTTTGGTGGAATGTTAAGAATGATGACTTTATCGTGTTGAATGATGAAATCATAATCTACGGCTTTACAAATGATTTTAGCCAACAACTTGGTTTAAACCTCTGCTTAATAATTGCAAAGTATTACATCTATTGTTCCTCGAGGGATGGAGAAAAGTACTACTTCGAAGCCTTCCTTGCATACCTTAAAAGTAAATTGTCTATAGAGAAGAGCAAATGCCAATCAGAAATCATCTTGTAAAAACAACCTTTTAGCTCCTTCTCAATGCCACTCGTAGCAAACAAAAGAAGCTCTATACGACACAAAAACGCGTGCTTCTGCTTCCATTTCGCTTTAGTTCTGCATTTGTACGTGTTTTTTCCTTGTTTTTTTTTTTTTTAACTTCTTTGATTGATAGGTTGTAAATAGTATATTTCTACTTTTGTAAGGCAACATTGTATTTACAGTTAGTATTGAAATTTAATAATCAAGAGAGTATTGTAAGTAAGTAATCTGCGTATTATAAATAATGTCAATTAATTTTTTTCTGTCAATTAATAAGTTTTGTATTTAATGTTGTAGTTAGGTGTGATATTCAAATTGAAAATAAATATTAAAAAAAAATAAATAAATGAAAACAAAGAAAACTCTTTTTTGCGAATTTTCCATTGTTTTTCCAAATACGGAATTATTCATGAGTTTGAAGAAAGTATTTTTTGGTGCATTACTTCTTTTCTGAGTATCAAAATCGCTATACACTGTACTGCTTCATCCAAGGTGATTGATCAAACTTAAGAACACGATGAACTTTGCTTATTTCAAGACCTAAATTGAGATATACATGTACATGTAATTGTAGGTTTCTGTAATGAAGAGCATATTTCTCTTTGTTTTTCAAGGTTGGAATTAGTTTATGAACTAAACCAGTTGATATTTTACATTTATCAGCAATATTTTTAGCATAGTCAGATAGCATATCTTTTGTAACTTTTACTTTTTCAGGAGAAAGAGGATAATCATTATGCAAATCGTGTAATTCTTTTGGGTATTTTAAATCAACCTCTAATATCAATCCTTTTTTGCTATTTTCATTATATTTAGCTAGGTCAAGCTTTTCAATTTGTTTTTCACTCAACCATTTGAATCCACCTGTTGGTAAAAATTGACTCATTGCCCAACCATGTAAATTGTTCGCGTCAAGATACATATATTTTGATGGTTTTGTATCATCATATGATTTCATGTATTTGTTGTTTTTTTACAAACTCTTATTATCCAAAAAAGCTAAGTTACCAAATATGTCAAAAGGTTAATTGCTGATTTTGACGTTGAAGATACGCTTGATAAAATTTATTTCTTGCCTCACAATGTTGCGAGTGAAACTTATGTGCTGTCCTTTCAGTACCAATTGTTGAATTATACATTGTTTACGAATGCTAAGCCTTTAAAAATTGGTTTGTTGCTGACTGATCAATGTACCTTTTGTAATGTAAATGAAGAGACTCTGTACCATCTTTTCTTTGAATGCTCTCACGTGCAAGCTTTTTGGGAATGCTTCGTTGATGGTGGACGATGTCGCTAATGAAAATTTATTGTTGACACTCAAAGATGTTATCTTAGGTTTTCCAGAAAGGAATGACATATTAAATTATCTGTTGATTCTAAGTAAATTGTGTATCTGGGAATGTCGGAGGTCAAACTGCTGTCTAAATTTTAACTTGTTTTTGTATAAAATTGAAGTTAAAAAAGAGACGGAAAGATATTTTGCTGTAAAGAATGGGACTCTTGAAAGATTTAATACAAAATGGGGCCTTTTCCAACATTAAGCGGAAGTGCAAGGATGGCTCGCTACAGTTACTCTAGGATAATAATAGAATTAGTTTGTTAATGTGATCTGGTCAATACCCAAGTTTGTTGTTGCCATGTGTGTAATGCATGTGTGTGTGTGTGTGTGTTTTATAGCGTAACCCATCACATTTATTAATGTAACGGATTACAGTATGATCAATAAAGGTTATGAAAAAAATATATATTTGTTGTTTGCTTTTCCATATCTGTTAGCAATATAACTTGTTCCTCCCCTAAGTCCTTTTTCAATGAATTGAAACATATCAACATCAGTCATTAGCTCTAATTTTAGGTTTGTCATTTTAAGCATAGCATCAAAAGATAATGCCGGCGATGTGAAGTAATGACAGGGATCAAGTTTGTAATATTGTCAGCATGTTTTTCTAAAGTTTTCAAACACATCTGCTGGCAATAATATATCCCATTTTAGATATAAATTATGATATTCACCCATATTTTTTAAATTCAAAGTATTAAATACATTTTTAGCATGATTGTATCACTGATCAACAATATTTTCATCAGTTAATATGCTATAAAATTCTTCTTTTATTGGTAATTCAGTATTATCAAACTTTGAAAAGCTGTCCATAAAATCATAAGGATAAACTCCTTTTTTTTTCATAAGCTGAAAATAATTTTTGAATTCTTCTTTTGTGTATTTAAATGATTCACTTGGTAAATTTTTTGCGAGCTTATCAAGACTCGAACTCATAAATTGAAAACTATCAATGAATGTTAACTTATTACCAAGCATAAAAGCCAGGTATTTTTCCATATTATTTGGAATAGCATTAATATTCATTTGACATTTTTCTCTCTTTTTGTTTTTGTAAGTGTGATTTTTAGCTATTTCACCAATATTTTGCATAATGAAATGATTATCATAGCCTTTTAAATTATGGAAAATAACTGGTATCTTTTCAGTGAGTTTATAATTAAGATTACAGTCTTGGTGAGAAGACCCTCTGTATTTACATGTGATATGACAATGGTCTCTTACTCGAATGTCTTTTAATATCAGTATAATTTTTGTTGCAAATGTGGCATGCATCAGCTTTTTTGAAGTTTATTTCGTCTTCTTCTGTCATTTTTAATGGCTTGTTGAATTTGTGCTAGATAACATTTTTACAATATTTGACTTCTTCTACCATTTTTTCCATAAATTTGTATACATCATTTAGTCCTCTATATATTTTCACTGGTTTGCTGTATTTATCATCATAACAACATACAACTTTATATCCGTAACCACAATCAATATCCTTTTGATGTTTTTCTGTATATGATTTATCATTGCTTGGCTTACAACTCTGAACTTTTTCTGTGATAGCTTCGAAATCTGCATATATATATTACAAAAGGAACAGGTAGCTGTTTATGAAAATTAGTAAATTTCACTTTTGAACCTTTTTCAGGCATTTTAATTGATTGTACATGTACCGGTATACCATTAACTTAAAGGCATGCATATTTCTTTGTGATTAGTTAAAACTTGTTCAGAACTAATCAGTACATAATGTTTATTTTCATTTTCTGTAATTAACAATAAATTAATATGATCTTCATATTTTACTTTTGATACGTAGATAGGATATGGTTGCTTTTCTTCATAACCAAATACATTAATGTTGATTTTGTTTTGTTTCTCGATTTTATTAAACTGTTTTATGTTTACAGGAAATTCAGTTCCAGTGTAATCCAAATTTTGGATAAATGCTCTGTTAGATTTTTTAATTCTTTGTGGGTCTTTATTTTGAGGATTAAGATGACAAATATGGCACCATCTGAAGCATTCATTATCATTGTTCTTCATGTTTATCAAACCTCTTGCACTATTTCTTAGTTCAAAAGGTAGTTAAATATATGAATTTCCTTTAAAAGGTTCATATTTAACAACATTGAGGTAATGATTATCAACTGATTTAATAACCCATCTGCTTCCATTAGATATCCATTGAGCTATTTTATTTAATAACTGTTGTTTTGATAATTTTAAAGCAAGTTTAATTTGTGTTTTATTTGTACCGTAGTTATTCGGTTATAAGGCGCACAGTTTTTTCAAGAAAATCTGTCTTTGTGTGGCAAGTTAGTGCTAAAATTGGGGTGCGTCTTATAGCCAAGTATTTTCACGCAACAAAATCTTAAGATCACAATTTGAGAAGAACTTGCAGATTAAACAACACAAGAAAAGGACACTAGTTGTCTATTAAAAAGAATAGTGCTTTTAGTGACCTTTAGAAAACTAAACGACTTCAAGAGAAAAGCAAACAAACAGAAATTTGCATACGTCCTTAAGAGCACGTGCTCAGTAACGTGATACCCATGACAACAATACAATCGTTCGAACCTTGTTTCGAATTCCAAGAATCGTGTTTGTCGCTCGCATGAAAAGTTTCTTCTCTGAACAAACAGTGTGGAGATAAAACATACTTTCTTCGTTCATCCAGGCTTTCTTGTGCACTGAAATTTGCATCCTTTGTGGCGTGTTGATATTCAGCTGTCGAACACCTTTGAATATGACTTTCCGTGGGAGTTTTTGCGCTGTTCGCTTTCGCTTGAAGTCTGAAGTCTGAAGTCTGAACTCTGACTATTTATTAAGTCGGAAGGTTCAAATAAACGTGTATGCGTTGTATGTTCATCATTTCAGGTGCGAACTTTTAGCTTTTGTTTTTATGTATATCATTAAATGCGTGCCTTTTTCACTTTGTTTACGTTAACAAAAAGAGTTCGCATGCCAATTGTGTAAGGATAATTGTTCTCAAATTCATCACATCCTTTTGATAACTCTCAAATTTTTGGTGTGTCTTATAACCGAGTATTTTCGCGTAATTTTCAGTTTGAGAACTTAGCTTGATTAAATTGCTAAGTTTGGGGTGCGTCTTATAACCGAGTGCGCCTTATACGGTAACCAAATAACTACGGTAATTGTTTGGGCTTCGCTGTTAAAATAAGCTGTTTTAACTATATATTCATAACCAAATGAGTCTTTTTCAACAACTTCTTTTTTTTCAGTATCAAAAGCATTTTCACAGGTTTTTGAAATTTAATCACTAATGTTTCGATAAAATTCAGTCCTTTCATTTCATTTAAAATTTTTTCAATATGTATTTTAATTGCTTTTCGTGTACTTTGAAGTTGAATTAATGGATCTATTTTATTTTTAAGAACGATTTCATATGATTTAGTAAAACCTTTTAAAGCAACAGCTGTTTCGTTTATTTTAGTTCTTGGCAATGGAGTTGGTTTATCATCATCTTGAAATTCTAATGGAGGCTCAATTATATTCTCTTCATAATCTTGAACCATTTGTTTAACACTTTGACGAGGTTTTGGAATTGGTTTGTCTTTAAATTCAACAAGCACTTGAATAATATTGTTTTGTTGATTCAACAACAAATCAATAAGTTGATCTTTGCTAAGATTTTCAATTTTTGCTCTATTCATATTATATATATTACAGGTTTTATTTTTTATATTGTGCGTTTGATTTGAGTTTGTGTCAGGAATGGTTACCTGACTAACATTTAAAATTTGCGTTTTGTTTATTTTTGTCATTTTAATATATACATGTCAAGTTGTCTTGAAATCACTTTAAAAATCTTTTTTTTTTATTTTGCATTAACACTGTCATTTTAAAACACTGCTTTATAGTATATCATGGTATTTATCAAAAACAGTTATTTCTGATAAATAATATGACAAAGTTAGATTCTTAAAGCTGCTAAAACATTCAAAAACTCATTAATAATTCACAAGCCCATTGACCTATCAAATTGTTGATAATACATCACGTGTAGTGACTTTATATCGATAAATCTCATCCTTATTAGTATGCGGTGTTTTATCAGATATAAAGACACTGCATGTGACTTATATATGAATATTAATTAATTATCAACACCCAACTGACACAACAAATGGTGAGTGCATATTTAAAGTTGTTTCAGCTAATTTCACACACAGTAAATTTACTTTTGCACAAAATTAATAGTACAGTTGTTAAATACAGATCTGGAAAAATTCTCTATGCCATTAGTACAGTAATCTTGTAAAGGCATATTAGACAATACTTAAATTCCTCTCTTCCTCGGCATTTTTAGACTACCGAAAAGCTCTGGAACAGGACGCCATGTCCTCTTCGGTTAGTAGAAGAAAAGTTCAAAACACGTGTGAGATTTGATTTTCTTGCATACTGATTTATACCTAAAATGTTTTTCTCGTATGCAAATTTCCAACATTCACAAAAGCATAATTGTTACGAAATCTATTGACACACGCTTTTTCAGGAATGTTTTTGAAGCCCTTCAAAAAACTCGCAGCACATGTTTTATTGGGTCTAAAACCACTCGGTTGCGCCTCGTTTTTTAAACATTACTTAAAATGATGCTTATCTGAAGCCAGATGATTTATTCTACTTCCAAAAGAATATTTTTGTTTACAAATTATACAAAACCATTTTTTAGTTCTCATATAATTTTTAGTACATTCGCGTTTTTTATCCATTTTATATAACTATGTGTTTATCCTCTTACCGGTATATGTATTTAGCAAACATTAACTTCATTCATTAAAAATATTGTTAAAAAATTTTTCGTTGTCTTTTTACCAGTAGCAGGAAGAAGAATTTTATTATTCTTGTCCCATAGAGCATATTTATCTCCCCTATTGTAAAATGTTAAACCACGACACGGTTCAATAAATGGTCTACTCCTGTCATCATTTCTAATATCATTTTCTGCTCTTTGAATTGCAATTTTATTATTTTCTTTTTGTATCTGTTTTATTATTTCGTTAGTTGCTTTATTATTTTTTGTTGTTTTTGGGTTTGCTTTTGTTTTTGCTATTGCTTTTGGTTTTGGTTTTGCTTTGTTTGCTTTTGGATTTTTGTTTAACAAATCAACAAATTCATAATGATGTTTTAATATTATGTCTTCGACTTGGGATCTTCTTAATTTAGAAACTTGAAAGACAGTTTTAACAGCTTTTACCTCTTTTTTAAGTTGAACAGTAAAAAAATTTTAATGAATTTTTAGCTTGTTTTTTATATCACTCATTTTATATAATATATATGTTCTTATTTTTTTATATCATTTTTAAACAGTCGCTGTTTTATTATGTTGTTTACAAGCATTTTAACCCAAATAAATTACATGTATTAAATCTATCTTCAATTGTTCTTTCTATGTTATTTTGATATGGGATATGTAGAAAATATTTTTTAATTTAAAATTGTACATTCCCATCCAACATTTCTTGTTCCAATTCATTAAAGGTTTTATTACTGGGTTGCCGTATGGCAATCCCAGTCAGAAAATGGGTAGATTTTCCGTTTTCTTTTTTTTATTTGGTTTAGTATAACGTTGACATAATTTAAAAATATAATCGTCACAAAGGTCAAAAATGGTATCGCAGCTCAACGGATCACAACATTCGCCATGACAATCTATAATTATTTCTATTTCTTTATAAAAATCAATTAGATGTTTTTCAAATTTTTCATAGAGAAAATCCATATCAATTTTTCTATGGGCATCTGCAAGCTGCTGCTGATGGATTTTATAATCAAATATATGGGCATCCAAACTACTTTGAAATGTTTTTATTTCTTTTACTTTTTGATTTTTTATCAATTTATCAACTTTTTCATCAATCTTTTTTTTTTTCATTTAATTGATTTAATGTTAGTTGTTCAGTCATTTTGTTATATATTTATAATAGGTTTTTTTTTTAATATCCTTTTACGCGTTTATTTTGGGTAACTTATTTTATCAATTTCATCATCAGAAACACTATCTTGAGAAGAATCGCTTTGTGGTGGTAAATATTTGCTTTGTGATGATAAATACTGACTTGAATCATCAATAAAACTATCATTTAAATCATATTGATCATCGCCAACTATTCCGGTCATTACGCGCCCATAAACTGGCAGCGGTTTTAGCACTTTCATTGATCGAAACACTCACAGATTCCTTAAACCGGGATAAGGCTGATTTTTCGAGAAAATCAGACATCTCAAGAGGTCTCAGAAATACTATAGCTCATGCGATGTGAACAATACTTTTTAAGTTCATTTTTTTTTAATTTTGGCGCGAAATCCGCCGTGAACACTACCGGAAGTGAACTTGCTCACACGTTTAACTGCTGACCAGAACCGTGCTGTAACACCTATCCCAGAAAGAATTCTCGCTGAAATTTTTGATACCAAACATGGCATACCTTACGCAGTTTCTCTGGTAAAATTTTGCTCGGAATGAGTGCAGTACCTCGGGAAGGACGTCCATATTGTAGGTAGAACCTTGTTCTTCCTGTTCGCAGGGTTCAATACGTTTTTTGCGTTCTTTACAAGGGAAAACGGACGGATCAAACATTTCGCCGCTGACTTCATATTTTGGGTTTGGGTCAAGAACAGAGTCAACTATGGGTCTCCACACAGGTATCTGTCTTTAATTCTAGGGATTTTTGTATATTTGCCAGCTATTGTACGGCTTAAAGGGCTCACCTCAAAACAAAGCATAGGAAAAATGAAGGGTTTTCTTTTTGCCTGAAGTTATACATTGTATTTTTTACAGCAGAACACAGACAACAGTTGTTATAATGGCATCCTGTTCCGGCAAATGTTCCATCTGCAATTTTTAATCCACTTTTTCGAGATATTTAAAACCTCTCCATACATTTCTTTGTAACATTTGACGCCATTTTGAGAATTAGATTTCTAAGAAACCGCTTACATTACGCGGGCGCATGGCCGAAATAGTTGGCGATGATCCAATTGACTATCAGTAGCATCTGTTAATTGACTACTTTCAGTTAATTGGCTGTCTTCATATATTGTTAATTGACTATTATCATTGATAAAGCTATCATTTAAATCATATTGATCCAATTGACCATCGCTTTTATAATCATTTGAATATTGACTTAAATCGATGCTTGAATTTTGACTCATTTTTATTCTCTTATATTAGAAAATATTCTTTATGTTAAAATTGGTGCATTTAAATATTTTCATATATCCGTCAAATCATTCAATGGAACCCAAGAATTAAAATCATCGCTATATCCCTTCCATTTTACCAAAGCTAGTTTTTTCTTGTAGTCTCCAGATGACTTTATCAATTCTAAATACATCTTGTTTGGCTTTTAGCAATTCGGGTTCATAAAATGATCCCTTTATCTTTTCATCATTAAGATCCTTTTCTTTGTAAGTGATTGGATTAGTGTATTGTATTTTATCAACTGGGAATATCTCTTCAGTCCAATTTGATGTGTATCCAAGTACAAGCCCAAGTTTTTGTTTTGTATTGATGACATTTCTAGCTAACCAATGGCCCCATTGTCTTTCATTATATGGTATGTTGTCTAATGCTTGAACCATTTTCCTGTCAGCTTTGTTTTTGCATTTTCTATCATCTTTACAAACACTATAATCGACATCATGCTGCATGGCAATAGCATCACTTGGTCCTGTTGGTTGATCATATATTTCAAGTATTTCACCTGTAATTGGATCATATTTGAGCGGTTGTTCTAATGGATTACAATGTACATGTATACGGTCCAGTATATTTATGACCATGAAAAGTAAATCCTGATTGAGGTCTTGGTAATTTACAAATAGCCTTATGTAAATCAGAACCACTTCCATCTAAATCTTTTGTTTGTTTATTTTTTCTTTGGTCTGATCTTTGTTGACAATTGATTCAAAGCTTGTGATCCTACGTTTTGAATCACTGGATTGAGTTTATCCAAAGCATATAGTCAATTGCTTTTTTTTGCAATTTTGGGTCTCGTACTGTAATATTTCTGATATAATATCTTCCCATTTCAACTACTATTTTACTAAGATAAGGTACTCCTTTGGTTAAAAATAATTCTGCTGCTGTTTTACCAACATCGCTTAAAATACCTTTTCCTGCCCGTTTGCTAAACGGGCTCATCAGTTTCCCTGATTTTTAACAAATGAAGTCTTTTTAATACCACATTCAGCGCAAGTGCAATAAAACATTGATTTTCCATTCTTTGCTTGTTTTTAGCCAAATGGCTTAATGCATTCGGTTTGTTTTTTCTTGTTTAACGCAATGCAATTTCATTTAGTTATATATATAATTTAGATATTTTTAAAATACTGTTCAATAAATTTTTCATTAGCCATTGCATCATGGATATTAAATACTTTTCATATATCATCATATGAATTGCCTTTATTCATTTCATTTAAAAAGTATAAACAAAAGTAACCACATATTGTTGTCACAATATTTTGTATTTGACTGTTTTGATGTAATAATGTTAGGTTTTTATTTTTAGCATGGTTTACCAATTCCTGAAATGGTTGCATGCCAAACGAATCGTAATAATTAATACCATTTTTCACATAAGTACATGTAGCAACCCAATGGCTTCCTGACATATATGCTGGTTCGAAATTGTATAATATGAATAATGTTTGTTTGTGGTTATGAAGTACAGTTTGATCTCTGCTTAAAACCTCATTGATTGGTATATTTAAATATTCACACCAATTTAACAGATCGTGATTGGTTAATGGGATATTTTTATGAAATTTTGGTTTCCAAGTAGTACATTGAGAAGAGGAATGTTTTTGAATGGACTGTTTTGGCCTAGTAGTAAGCCTTTTCATGACTTTTTTTTTTCTTTGGCTTTTTTTTAACACCTTGACCTGTTAGGTATGGTGGATAGCTAAAAAACAGAGGTGGTATTTTTGGTAAACCAATTTGTGGAGCTGATCCTCATTTACTTTTGTCTAATGTTTTTTGTCCAATTCGTGGTGCTCGATTACCTGTACCTGTTAACTTGTTTATAGCCTCAACAGCAAGTGGAATACCAATGCTAGCAAGAAGTGCACCCAAAAATCCACCAGATTGTGTTTTTGTTGGTTTTATAGGAAAGGCTTTTTCCATTTGCAAAGCATGAAGGAGGTCCTTTTTTTGTTTCATATTTAACAAATCTTTATATGAAATCAACTGATGCATTCTGTTTTGTGGCACAATGGAACCACCTGTTTTAACTACTTTGCCTCATATATTTTTGACTAGCTGTGAAGCTCCTTCAGAAGCTGCACCCGCAAGAACTGAAAGACCAAGTGTCTTTGCGATGGTTGCTGCAAATGCTCGACCAAGTGACAAAATTGAAGACAATAGCGAGCTGCCAACTTGTTTTTGAATATTAGTTTTAGATAGTTTGATATCCATGCCTTTTTTAATTGTTTGCTTTTGTTTAATCGTTTAACAACTGTAGCTGGAACATGAAGTGTATCATTCCAGACAAGGAGGTGTTTGTTAGCCATAAAACGATTGTTTCTTTTTTGTGAAAAACATTTGCAAGATTCTTTTTTTGATTTGGTGATACTCTAACATTAATTTTATAAAGTTAAGTCATTTGTTACATTATTATATGTTATATAATTTGCTTATTATAAAACATATAGAAAATAATCAATTAAAATTTGAAAAACAAAAATAAAACTTTAATAAAAACATAAATTCTACTATAACCAATTCATTGCCAATTTTATCAATAGCAATAGTTTCTTCATACAAAACAACTGAAAAAACACTGAAATTTTGGTTTGCATTTGCAGATAATCTATATCCAAATATTAATTGTTTTGGATCATGTGAAACTTTTTCTGTTTGAAAAGACAAGTCGAAACATATAAGAGGAAACAGACTTTCATAATAATTTATTGCTAAGATTTAACTGAGTTCCAGAATTGTAATCATTTTTTCTCATTGCATATGCCATCAAATCATTGAAAATTCTTACTTTCGAGTCACTTTCATACTCAATTTCAGGATAAAAAACAGAATTACTGTATTCCAATCTACAATTATTAAGGCTTGCACCTCCGTCAAGAGAAAAGGTATCCATTTTATAAGGAGTAGTTTCAACATGCCTTGCCCCATTAGCATCACAATAGCTTTTTTTTCAAATAAACAAAGACATATTTGAAATTGTCAATACTTGCTGAAATTTGAAAATACCCACTTGTCCTTGGTTGGTGCACTAACTTCATAAGATTCTCTCAAATATTTCCATTTTGATTCCTTCATAAAAGCGTTTAATACAAAGTTACTACATACATACTGTCTTTCGGTATCAATTTTGGCAACCAAAGTTCAAATTTGCTTATTACGACTTTTCCGTCATCTGTTCCATTTGCCATATGAATTAATTCTCCATCTTCGTTAAAGCTTATGTTAAATTGAAGCTGCATTGGTACAAGTATTTTACCTTCAAGCTCTTCAAAGAAGCTATATCGATTAAGAGGAATGATAACATTAATGAGTTTTCCACCTCCTGTTCCGTCATTAACTGCTTGTGTAAGCAATCTTCTGCTGTAAAAACCAATATTATTGTTTGCCGTTGTATTATTAGTATCCAAATACCACAAACTATTTTTGGCAACTGAACGACTATAATCATCAGAATATTCCAATAAATTTTTTACAAATGTAACATTATGAAGATTGTCGGTATCATACACTATTTTTCCAGCAGATTTAATCATAAGATGTTTAATAATACTATGACTGCCGTTTATAACAGAAATTCTATCAGCCGCAGCATATCCAGATCCATCAGCAAGTTTTTGAAGCTGAAAACTAACTTCAAAGTATCCATTATAACAATCGAAAAATGAAGATCTGTCATTAATAGTAAATTTGTATCCATTTTTTTCTTGATGTTGATTATTGCCAGGAGATCTTATTACATCATCTAATTGAAAATGAACATACTTGTTTCATTGCAAATATTCACTCGTTCTAAAAGCCATTATATTATTACATTACATAATTATATCAAAGAATTTTAATGTCTTCTTTCTATACCACTGCCAGATATCAAACGATTCAAAATCATGCTAGTGCTTTCTTCTTGTTGTCTCATAGGTTGAGTTGTTTTTTGTTGATTTGTTGGTCCTTGTCGCATTTCAGAAAGCTGTTTCATGATCAAATCACCAGATTTCTCACCAACCTTTTTACCAATTTTATCAACAGCATGTGATACTCCTGATTCTAATACTTTTTTTGGCCATAGGCTTAGCAAATTCTTTAAAAACAGTTGATGCAACACTTTTCATTGGTTTGAATATATTATCTACAATAATACCAGAGCCTTTATGTTTACCAACCCGTGGATAGTAAAATCTTTTGAATTCGTATGGTTTCATTATATTGTTATGTTATATTATTCTACTCTTTTTAAAATCAATGAATATGCTACATCTACCTCATTTAGGTCTAGTAATCTTCGTTTTCCAATGCTTATTTCTCCACTATCACGGATAAACTGCGAGATAGCCTACGTCAAATTATGTTTGATTTTTGGACGCTGAGTAACTTTGTTAAATCTCGTAAGGATCCTGATGTTATATTTTCCGTTCCCGCCATAACAAGTGTGGGGTTAACAACATAATACTTGCACACTGGCACACTGGCACACTTGCACACTGGCCCGCTATTCTTCATACTATTCATCAACGATCTACCACTGCATGTTAGTTCACAAGTAGACCTCTATGCTGATGATACTACCCTTACAGCATCTGCTCACTTTAATAATTTACCTGAACTTAATCTCTCACTAAATAACTCTGCAAGTGAATTACGTCAGTGGGCCGACTCAAATAAACTCCCAATCAACGAGTCGAAGTCCAAACTTTTAACAATCACCGGGAAACGTTTGGCGTCCAAGATCAATGATTAACTTGTTGTCACAGTTGAGGACAATAGGCTCGTAAATGTTAAAAGTGCTACGCTTGTGGGTTTAACAATCAATAGCTCACTCTCATTTGATTGTCATGTTGAAAACCTTTGCAATAAGCTTGCCTCGCGAATAGGTGTTTTGAGTAAAATCAGAGCCTTTCTGCCACTTCAACAGCGATTGTTGTTCTATAATGCCATTATTTGCCCGGTAATGAGCTATGCTGATGTCATTTGGTCGTCATGTGACAAGGATCTCTTTTACAGAGTCTTGAAATTACAAAAGTGTGCAGCTAGGATTATTTTATATGCTGACCGCCTAGCCCCCTCTGTGACACTTTTTAATAAGTTGGGATGGATGCCTTTTTATGAACAGAGTAAAATTAACCTATGTGCTATTTTTTTATAAGCGCATAAATGGCTCTCTTCTGGGCTATCTCAATGGCCACTTAGTAATTAACAATACACAACATAATAGAAGCACAAGGTATGCCAGCTATAATTCTATCTGCCCTTATTATAAGCGTGAGACTGAAGGAGGCCGTTCTTTCGCTGTAGCAGCAGCACGACTTTGGAATAATGTGCCTCTAAATACCAGAAAATTAGACCCCATTAAGTCCTTAAAAAGTAATTTATTTAAAACAGTCTTCACAGCACAGCAACATTTGGAACAATTTAGGATTTAAATTTTAATATTTAAGTTTTTAACTTACATTGTAATTGTAATAATTATTGATACACTCGCCTTTCTTATAATTTTACCTTTCTTATAATTTTTATTTGTATTCATAGCTTTATTTTTTGAGGGCCCCAAGTTTATTAGCCTTTGGCTATTAAGTGTTCAACCCTCGTTAAATAAAGTCTCCATTCATTCATTCATTCATTATTGTGCCTTTGGATGTACATGTATTCCATTTTGGCAAGTTCTGGTTAGCCACATGTGATGCGGTCGACAGATTCAACAAACTTGCCACACAACCTACACAATGGCGTGGTGCCATCTTTAATGATGTTGCTATTGTACAACCTTGTTGCCAGGCTTTATTATCATTATTATTATCATCATCATTATTATTATCAGTATTATTATTATTATCTCTATATGACATCACTAACAGAGGGAAAAGTATGTATGCTTTGTTTGAGCAGAGGTTCATTGGGAGGAAGATTATGTGACCAGCTTATGGTAAGTCTGCAAAGGAGGCTAATAGCATGTACCCTGGCAGACTTTCGGTTCAACGTCCACTAACAAATCGCATACCTGGGACCACAAAGGTGAAACTCGGAAAATGCAACTGCTACACTTGTTGAAAACCTTATGCCGACTGCTTACCCGTAGAGAGCCCCGCCCTGTCGGCAGGTCCACTGGGAGCAACTTGACGGACAAAGACAGTATCCATAGGCTCTGCTTTCTGGCGTTCGACATCATCAACATGGTGATCAATGCCATTCACACCTGGACTTGGACTAGACTGGAGTGAAGGCGACAATTGTAATAATTATTACAAAG
>OX421451.1:33251618-33256618 GCA_949126865.1 Montipora capitata
TACTTTCACTACCTGTGTCAAGAGGTGGAAGGTTGAAACGACTTGGTGTTGCCTGCCAAGACCTCGACGATTTTGGGTTAGACCTGGACATACTAGCGCTTGGTGGGACACCTTTCTAGCCAAAATAGTTCGTAAAAGCGAAAACTCATGCATCAAGGATACGCAGTCGGGTTATTGTTAAAAAGATATTGTTTTCAAATAGATTCCATCATTCATTGTATACATGTGGAGGGTGAAAACAATGCAAAAACGCTACATGTATGCGTGGACACAACTTTTTTTGAAAACAGAAAAAGAGTTGCTTTTCCAAACAAAAACGAATATGTGTGGGTGAGGCCCAAGAGGCATCATGTACCTCTTGATGGTGCATGTGTGTGTTCTGTTTTTCTGTTTTAAGCAATATTTTTACATCATCTTTTGATCATACAGTAGTCTCCTCAAAATTCTTAGTTCTCAAATCACTTCACATGTAGCTTAGAATTCAGCTAACCATACAAAAAGCATGATATTCATAATCACTCTACCGGCCAAACAGTTATCAAAATAATAATAATTATTATTATTATCACTGACAAGATATCATTCTATCAAAACACTGTTCACCAACAAAAATGAAGTGACTTGTTCTTTGACTAGAAGCCAATGAAACACTCAGTTTCATGGGGGATTCCCATTGTAACTTTTCAGGGATTATTTACCAGTAGTATTAATTTAATACAATTCACCATAGCTAACTATGCTGTTTTCAGGGGCTTTGAACTTTGGGTTAGGATAACGTGCCCTCTCACTTTGCCTAGACCAAGAAAATAAATATAAAAAAATGCAAAAGGAGCCTACTGATAACTGTTAAATGCCTGGAAGGAATTTAATGACAGAGTCCATGCAAAGAAACATGCACTTGACAATGCATCAATCTCATACCCAGAGTCCTCGGGCTTCTTGGCCAGCGGGGGAGCGCGTGGAGAGACTCTGGGATAATCGACTTGAACTATATTTTTGATTGGCCGCTTGCGTAACAATGGCAGTCCGACAGGAAGTCGGTAAGTAATTCGGAAGCCCCAGAATTTGGAGGGAGATTCAAAATCTAAAACTATTTGATTTTTTCTACCTCAGAAATATATAAATCACAAAAATAATAAAACGACAAGGTTTGAATTATGTCTTATACCTCACGGGAATATTCCCACGCTGCTAAAAAGTGATTACTGTTGCTGTTGCAAAAGTACCGTGGGAAAACATTACATCAGTCTCTTTGAGGAGAAATCCGTGGAATGAGGTCTTGTCGAAGCCATTCAGAATTACGGAAACATCAAATTGCAGAAGAAGAGGACATTTGTGTCATTTCCACAAAAAAATTGTCGATCGTGTTGCTTGCACGATGGCATTCTCATTGCATTCTGAACGATGGAATTTACGCTGAAACACTAATACACTCACCGAAAGCGTTAGAGGTTTCATCATCACTTGCTCTTACAGCAAGCCAATGATCAATTCTCCAGTTTCTTTGTGTGTAAGGCTAAAATTCTTGTTTCTCGAACACTTTCAACCCGCCATTTCTACTGTTTACGGTTTTCTCTTTTCTGCTTCCGTTTAAACTCAAGCATACGTAATAAGACCGGAACCCACGTTTTCTGGGAAAATGGAGTCGATTATCCCAAAGTCTCTCCGGGCGCTCACCCGCTGGCCAAAAAGCCTGAGGACTCTGGGTACGAGATTGACAATGCATTTGAAAATGCCACACAATAAACTTGGCATTACTTCATTCAACTGCATAATATATAAGTAGTATGCCATTGACCGAATGCAAAAATGGCCGCCAACAAAGTATTCTTTTGTCTTTGTGTTAATTAGCCTAACTAGCCTCGTTTCACAGCCTAAATTCTTTCGATTTTACGCATGCGACCGAGGCTAGTTAGGCTAATTAACTCAAAGACAAAAGAATAATTTGTTGGCGGCCATTTTTGCATTCAGTCAATTAGATCACATTCAAGTTTAAGAGGGCAACAATCAAGCATTGTTTACTAAGCAAGACTAATTACAACAAACTCTTAAACAAGAAATACAATGTAATTCAGGCAACTTAAAGAACACAACTTAGAACCTTAAAAAATATTTCACTTTCCAAGAAAATTATATAAATATTGAATGAAAAAAACAAAGAAGGTCAGTTTTGTGCGTTATCCAAATCTCCTACATTAATTATAAAAACCTTTTAAATAAAGAGCTTAGAAATACTGAAAATAAGAGTCTCTTTTAATTCTGAGGAATCTGTTGAAGAAATAAGAGGATACAAAAATAAATGAAGGACAGTCAAATGTAGACTTGAGGCCAATTATTACAATTCCTTTGGAAGACTTAATTAATTAATGAGCAACTGAAAAACCTTCAATGACACAAAATCAATGACCCCGAATTTTTGTTAAAAAATTAAATGACTTCTAAGAGAGCAGTCTTTCTCAACGTCTTTAACAATACGGTGAATGTGTTTAGCTAGTGCGTGAAATTGTTGTTATAATACGGAGGGGAGGTCAAGAAACAAAACTCTCCGACATAGACGAACGATTATTTACATTAAATTGTGCGAAAGAAATCAATTAAAACTACAGCGCTTGTAACCGGAACAGCCGAGACTCGCATGATAATTAATATCGTAGAATCAAAACAGAAATGTAAATAACATTGTTGTAACCTGTTGGGATGTGAAATCTTTAGCGATAAAATGTGTTTATGGAAGTCACATAAAATGCCTCGGATGTTCGAAATTTGTGCTTCCGTGGGATTTGTGTTGACCGGGTATGTGTGCTCTAAAAGGAATGCTTAAGTCTTAAGACTACCATTCCAAAATGCAAGATCAAAGAAAACGTTTCCGAAAATTTTCAATATCTGCCAAAAAGCATGCGGATTGCTCTTTCAAAACTCTCGCGTGAGGTCCACGATCGAGTGTTCACGGAGTTCGGTCTCTTATGACACAAAGCGCGATTAATACAAACATAAACACGAGTTTTCAGGTCGGTTCCGAGATTCAATAAACGACTTAAATTTGTGTTCATCTCCTGGTTCGAACAAACCAGGGTGCTTAACCCAAGTTTCAAGGAATACACTTGATTTCTGGAACCAGGTTCGAAGAACAGTTGTTGAAAGCTCGTGTTGGGTTTCACTGCCTTTCGAATTTAAAATGAAAAGCAATTTTGTGCATAATTTTTGACCTCAATAAATCAAACTTTTTAGTTTTTGAAATCAATTCTAATTTCCCTAAAAGGATAAAATTTGTGGGAGTCAATTGTGACAACAGAAGATCGGAATTCAATGCGCTGAGGAATTCCATCTCCCGCTGGAAAAACTGCAATGTTAAGGAATACAGCGATTGTTGACTTGTATCAACAAAAACCTGTAACATTAACGCTTAAATAACAAGGATTGAGACAGCTTACCTCATGTTCGTCTCTAATAGAAGCCATATGTATCTGAGCTACGGATAAGTTAACCCATTTCGAGCAACTTCCTATGCAAAACAACAAGCCGACGAAAAAATTGCCCTGTCGATAGCCGGTTCCAAAGAGAAGTTAATTTAATCGAACTGCTCGCTCGTTCCAGTGAAACGAATATGTAATAGCCGCTTGGTGTTAGTGCAGAGACCAAGGCCTGGAATAAAAGATCTTGTACCGCACACAAAATCACAGATCCAAGCTGGAACTGCAACAGGGCAGGACCATTATCCCAAGTAGTTCTGTAATATCAGTGACATACCAAGTATCATCACATTCACCGACCTTCACAGCCAACAACCTTCACTCCCACAAGGATAAAATTCAGTTGCTTTCGTGATGAAAATTACCGTCTTGCAGCTCGACCCTCAAACGATTTACTGGGCGTCAATGTAGAGCCATTCAGCAAACACGTCCGGTTATGTTCACCCGGGTTTTGACGCTTAGACTGTAAGCACTCTTCAATCAAGACAACTTTAAATCCGTTCAAAACAACATTCCACCAAAAAAATGCTGCACGTTTCAGCGACAAATTTCACTGAGGCAAAAGCCAAAAAGCAACCTGTCGATAAAAGGCAGTCTGAAGAAGCTCTTGATTCCCCTCACACATCCAAATTTAATAGTAATGACGACCAAAATGTCCAATTTAGACAACTTATCTCTCATACTCTGTCTTTGTAGAATAAGTCA
Source organism: Montipora capitata (assembly GCA_949126865.1). Classification (NCBI taxonomy): domain Eukaryota; kingdom Metazoa; phylum Cnidaria; class Anthozoa; order Scleractinia; family Acroporidae; genus Montipora; species Montipora capitata. The sequence goes on from OX421451.1 coordinate 33,255,794, forward strand.
CGTGACATAACATTCCGATCCTTCCTTCTGTTGCTTGAAAATGAGGCTAGCGTCGCCCTGATCACATTTCGTGTTAATAAGCTTTCCACTTTTTATGATTTTTAATCCACTTTCAGTCTCATTAAACACCCTTCAGTTTTGGAGCATTTAAAAACCTTTTTTCAACAGCTCCTTTTGTAAAAAATCATGGGGATTATTGTCGCGTAGAAGGTCAATAAATTTTAGGGAGGTTTTTCGTGACGTTCGCAGCCATATCAAATCACGGAACGTGTTAACCCCGCATGACACCGATACGTCGATGGAGAGAGTGAATTTACCGGAAAAAGCTTATGATGCGATAAGCAGCCAATTGAGGGAAACCAATCTTTTATTGCTTCCAATACTATTGTAACCCCTGCGTAAAGGATAAAGACTGGCTGGGTGTTTCCATTTTATTTCATCGCTGTCTTCTTATCTATGTCAAGTTAAGATCCTTGTTGTGGTTTTATATCGTCCCAAGAGCCCTAAAATGAAAAAGATTAACTGAGTCCATTGATGATTTGTGATTTACGTCATGGGAAATCCCACGGGCGGTTAACCACGCCTAATTTTATCTCAATGGCCTTGACTCGACTTCCCCACTCCGCCTAACACTGGCATAGAGACCGGGTCCATGGAAGCAAATACTTGGGAAAAGGCCGAAAAAGGACATTCTTCTGACTCTTCTTCTTGGCTGTCACCACTCGACAAAGTAACATGCGAACAAACCGCCTTCCAAACAACGCAGACCAGTAAACGAGAGAAAGAGCAAAGAACAATAACGAAAATATAGTGAAGATTGTGCTT
>OX421451.1:33274118-33284118 GCA_949126865.1 Montipora capitata
GCATATTTGCTATGAACTACGGTGAGAAACCGCTGCTTAGATGCACTGTAGGACCCCTTTTGGTGAATAGCCGCGGATAAGGAATGGATATGAACGGACTGACCCCTCTCCTGGTAGGTTGGAATACAAAAAACACATTTTTGTCAACGTTTTTGCCAGTGAAAAGTTTCCAGCATGTGAGGTGAAAGTTCAAATTGCTCTAAAATTCTCGAAATTGTCATTTTTTTTTTTTGTAAAATTCCCAAGAGTTTCTAAACTTCTTTTTGACGTCTAAAATTCCCAAAATAATTTCGGAATTTTGTAGCTAAGCCTAGTCCGCGCAGTTCACCTGTGCCGAATACAACTCGAGAATTATCTGCATGTGAAATGCCACGTTTGGATCAATTAAATTCGACTTCTGCCGCATCGTCGACTGAGCGAGTCGATATTCGACTGAGGTTCGACAGTGGTTTCAAACGTCACATTTCACATATAAAATGCTTAATTATGATAACGTATGACAAGCAGTTCTCATTAGCTTTAGCCTGCGAGCAGGGTACATTAGCTTATACTGAATCAACATTTATGAAACACGATCCGTCCAGTCGCGAGGGAAATTTCAAAGTTTACGGTGCTAAAATGATAAAAAAAACATCACAATTTTTGAATGGCACTTATGAGCCACCGTACAAAGTCCTTTTTTTAATGGGCGAAAACTACGAGCAAAAAGAAAAACTAGCAATGTACAAAGCATCATAGTCAAATTCTGTTATAAAGCAGAGTTTTATTAACACAACTGGGACAAAATCCACTCCTTGTCCTTGATGGTCGTGAAACTGAATTCAGCAGGGTCATATGTCTTATTTTCTACATTGCATTCATCTCTGTATTCCGTTCATTACATTTCTTCGGCTTTAATTTCATCATTTGTGTGATTAAATCCGTGACTGTTTTTGCTCGTGCGATAAATTAAATTTGACGTTTGAATCAAATGGCGTATTTATTTATTTTAGGCCCGGTTTAAACATCGAACTTTTCATGTGCCGAATCTAATGAAAATGAGAAAAATCTATTGTTTTCGCTTATTTGCATTAGATTCGGCACATGAAAAGTTGGACGCTTGAACCGGGCCTTAGTCGACCAAAATAGGAGTTACATTCGGCACATGTGAAATGCGACGTTTTAGAGTGGTTTTCAATTGAGTGTCAATTACTTTGGTTTTGCATTACTTCAATCAATGATTGGTTCAAAGTTCTCGCGCCACTTTTTCAACCAATCAGAAGTGAAACCAAAATCAATGGTAGCTCGCGCATGCACATTTTCCCGCGCTTTGTGTCGGCTACGTGTAATTACTTCGAGTTTTGATTGGTTTTCTGGATTGTCTCCGCCCTTTTTGATTGGCCAAAGTAATTACTTTGTTCTTGGTTTTACAACACTCATTTGAAAACCGCTCTAACCGGGCCTGAAAGAAAGATGAGTCGTTTTCGTTGTGATATAGCATCCTGTCATTGTTGACATTTCCCCAGTTGGGTTAGTACGAAATTGAGATGACGATGGAAAGATCTCTAGTTTTAAATTTAGACATTTTTTCGTTTTGGCTTAAAGGGGCTAGGTCACGCTGTTTTAGGTAATTTTGTTCAATTTTGTTAATTATGAGCTCTAAACGTCAAATTGCATGGCAGAGCAAGAATCTTTCATTTGCAAAATCACGGCCACATAACTACTGAGAATGATTTTCCAGCTGTGTAAATGACATTTTGATATAAACTGATATAAATTTGAAAAAAGGTGGGCCGACGTTTTTCAAATTTACCGAAATCAATCCATTTCAATCCTCTCCAGTTTTGTCCATCCATGTCCCTTCTTGGCTTCCCGGTGTTTTGTTAGAGTTCTTCTATAGTTTTGAACAATTATTTTGATATTTTAGTTAATTCTACGACCATTCGATCAGTGCTGAAATTGCCTAAAATTGCGTGACCTAGCCCCTTTAATTTGTGGTATTTTCCCATTTAGGCAGTAGGCTTCTCGTTTTAAGATCCGGGAGTGAGAATATATATCGAGGTAGTCATTCCTAGTGATAAACCGTTTTCCTTTAGGTCAAGGAATTGCTTTCTGTGCTAAACAGTATGGCCTCCAAAAAAAATATTCTTCCTTGATAGAAATGTCACGGACTGATTACCCAAAAGGAGTTCGTTGCCCATTCCACAAGGGGAATGATCATTGATCACACCTTTTCAAAATATTTGCTCAGAAGTTCATGACCCAGAAGGTTCGATCCGCGATGGAATGCAGCCGATCAGTTTTCGATATTATCTATTACTAAAAACTGAAAATCAAGTTTTACAGAATTTTTTAAAATTATTTGGGGAGGAGGGAGGGGAGAGACAATTCCCGGAAAATTTCGAAAACTGAATTTCCTTATTGGGTCGAGGGACATATGAACTGTTGACGGGCTTTAATTAAACGTGTCGCGTGACAATGGCATGATATTTTGGGAAAACGTAAGTTAACTTTCACTTTCGTTGTTGCTCATCTGATTACCGCGGTATCAGCGAGTTAAAGGAGGTGCTGTATTCGCCATGCATCATCTTGGAAAGGTAGCTTTGCAAGCAGCTGTTAGTGGCTTGGTGAAGGAGGGTATTTCGGCAGCGGCTCGCGCAGCAACGAACACCGATTAAAAAACCCCGTCGCCCGCAGCTCAAACTATTCGAACGAATGTTCAAGGAGTTGCCAAAGCAGTGAAGCCCACAGTCGACCACAGTGTCAAACTTCAACTAGACCGAGTGGTTACTAAAGATCTCCGCACGAGTATCTGTGCCTTCAATGAAGGCTATTCGTACATATGCAAAGTGTTTAAGGAAGTAAACCCAAGCAAGGAGGGCGAAATATCAGCTTTTAGTCCGGGGCACCCCTCAGGAAACGATTTCCTTTCCGCGCCCAACATAGCTTGGATAGAGATTCTAAATATGGCCAAGGATCTCAAACATCTGCACAATTCAGCTTCAAGAGCTCTGTGTGACGCCAAAGAAAGATTCGATTGTGCTCGCAAAAGGGCAACGGAAGCTTTTTGCAATGAAGCTCTGAGTGTGACCCAACGTGCTCTGGCCATGCGGTATCGAGTTGCGGCCACGATATTAGCGAAAATTGATCATCCCGCCGATGCATTGCCAGCTTTGAAGTCTTGTTTGGAAGATCTTCATTCCACGGACGTTATTCAAAGATCTTTTGCTAAAGGCAACGCAGACATTCGGCGGGATGTGCGTGAACTGCATATTGTTATATGTGATGTCACTCAAGTCTGCGGTGGTGGGGCGCTTCTGACCTGGCCCTGCCTTAATGTTAGAGGACGGAGTATTGATCCTCTGCACGACCGCTCTTTGAAGCACTGCTGTGAGACATCGTGGTTTGGCCAGAACGAAGAGGAAGAAGAACACAATCTGAAATTTGCATTTTGCATTGCTTCAAATTCCAAGGGACAAATTCTTGTAGGCGATAGGGTGGATCGTAATATTAAAGTATTCGACGAAACTGGTGTATTTCTCAGTTGCCTTGATCCTTTTGCCCACGAACTCAAAACTGAACTGAGAGAGCACGAGATATGGAATGTAACCTGTGACCAAGAAGACAATGTTTTCATTCTATCCCTGATAAGAGACCAGAGTGGTGAAGCCTTATCAAGTAAGGTCTTTGTCTTTGAAAAATATGGTCATCTAACATGCAAGTTTCCTCTGACAGAAGGATTCCGCGGGAGCTCTCTAACGGTTGATGATTTCAATCAGGTTCTCGTGGCTGGAGGAACCTTTACTGATATGTGCAATGATTTGGTGGAAGTATATCAGAGAGATGGTGAATTTTTTCAAAGGTTCGGGAAGGAAATTTTGTATAATGCTCAAGACATCGCGGCAACTTATGATGGGACCTTGTTGGTGTTAGATGCGGACGAAGGTTTTTCTTTCATTCGTTTCTTCGATGCACAGGGACAACATCTTTTTCGGGTTTCAGTTCGGCTGCCTTCACCAGATGCTGGGTATGCTGTTGCATTTCACCGTGCCAGTGAAAAACTCTTGATTGCTTCGTTGCAGTCTGAAAATCGTGTGCTGGTCTACATGTATTCGAAGAATTTAGAATTTGTGCGTGCCATCCAGTTCAAATCAAAGGGAGGTCCCTTCATAACAGGAATTGCTGCCACTACAAAAGGACGTATTGCCGTTCCAAGTGGAAATAAAGTTCTTTTGGCCTAAAAACTGTAAAAAACTGAGTCTTTCCAGTCTGCTTATAAAAGGTACCATAGTTCTGAGACTGCTCTACTTCGAGTGCATAATGACATTCTCCGATCTATCGACAATGCATGGGGAATGTGTTATATTAGTTTTGCTTGATCTGTCCACAGCTTTTGATACTGTGAATCACGAATTGCTTTTATCTCGTTTGTCTACATGCTATGGACTTTGTGGATTGGTCCTTAACTGGTTTACCTCTTATTTGACCAATCGCTGCTCAGTTCGTGGATATTAATAGCACTTTCTCAACGATACGTCAACTCGGAGTTGGGGTGCCTCAAGGCTCGGTCTTAGGCCCGTTACTTTATCTTTTATACACTTCTCCTGTTGCGGATATTATTCGCCGTCATAATCTTAACTTTCACTTTTACGCTGATGATTCACAACTATTTTTATCTTTTAAGGGTGTTGATCGATTGTTTGACTCTAAGCTGCAGCTCGAGGCTTGTATTATGACATTTGCCGGTGGATGGTTTTCAATGAATTGAAACTTAATCAAGACAAGACTGAATTATTGGTTATTCATTCCAGTTATTGTTCCTGTCCTGTCTCCGTGTTGGGGATGTTGATGTTGCTCCAGTGAAAGCCGCTTCTAATCTTGGCGTTGTCTTCGATGATACTATGTCTTTTAAATCACATATTTCTGATGTTTGCAAGTCTTCTTTTTATCATCTTAGGAATATTTCGAGAATTAGAAAGTATTTGACCCGCGGAACCCCTGAAATGGTTGTTCATGCTTTTGTCACCTCTAAACTTGACTACTGTAACTCTCTACTTTATGGACTTCCTAAGTTCCTTATTGCTAAATTACAATCTGTTCAGAACTCTGCTTCGCGTCTAGTTTGTATGACTAGGAAGTTCGATCATGTTACTCTGACTTTAATTGATCTGCATTGGCTTCCCATTAGGCATCGTATTGTTTTTAAGATTCTTCTTTTAGTTTATGAATCTCTTAATGATGAGACCCGTCGTATTTGTCTGATCTTTTAAGTTATCGTAGGAGCTCGTATTCTTTGCGATCTGTTAGTAATGGCGACCTTGTAGAGCCATCTTCAAAAATGCGAACTTATGGAGATCGATCGTTTGCAGTATGTGTCCCTAGATTGTCGAACTCTTTGCCTCTTGCAATACGAAGGAGTTTTTCTGTTGACATTTTTAAAAGCGTTTTGAAAACTTATCTTTTAAAAATGTTTATTAGTGAATGTCAGTAAATGTAGGTTGTTTATAATTTCTTTTTATTTGTTGTAGAGCGCCACGGACAATTTATTGGAGTTGTGCACTATAGAAATACTCTTTATTATTATTATTATTATTATTATTATTATTATTATTATTATTATTATTATTATTATTATTATTATTATTATTATTATATAGACTTCTTTCAACCCTTAAAGATTCTGAAATACATTTCAGAGAAAAAATAAGTCCCTCGCTGTTTATATTACTTATCACGATATAGGCTAAACAGCTATGGACGAGATCTCGCAAGTGGCGGACAGCGAAAATAACAGGGGCGGCTGGGCTATACTAAAACAAGTCGTTCCACATGTCCGATGTCGTGGTGCATGGTAAATATTATTCACTGAGAATAGTTTAGCAACATTGTTACAATCGCTTGTTAGTATTAAAGCCCTCATATGTCTTCCTGCCAAGTGTGCATGAAACAAAAAGATACTTTTGTCACGGAGTGTAATTGTTTCCCAATCAGAAATTTCAGATCCATGCAATGCGACTTAGAACACGGCAAAAAATAAGACCTCTCTTGCAGCCACTAAATGGTCTATGTTTGATGTCTGAGTACAGCACAACAGCCAGATGTACAGTGTAATTAACTGTGAGTCACTTTTGATGAGGCAGGAAAAACGGAGTACCCGGAGAAAAACCCTTGAATCAGGTTGACATCGAATGTTACTGAGCTCACTTATTATCGCAGAGAAGGGGGGCACTGATGGTTCATGACCAATGTACCAACCTTGCTCCCTGACTCTGGTTCGAATTTTAATTCTCATTGTGTAAATCTGCAAAGGGCATAGCCCATAACTGCAGATGTAAAAATTTCAAGTGCAAGTATTAAAATATAAAACTAGATGAAAGTGTCAAACGATGTCCAGGCTTAGTGTTGTTATTCAGTCATGCATCGCTTGACAGTCTTTTTCAAAGCTTTCACTGATTTGGTTCGGTAACAAGTTCGAGTCTCTATTAATTGGGCGTGCTAGAAAACTGTGTTTATATTTGTCTGCTCTTGCACTGACTTCAATAAATTCCTTGGGATGTAATTGACCATGCATATTCGCATTCTCAGTAAAGGACTGGAACTAGCTTGCAATGGAGGCTAATAGGGGGAAATATTTTCAAATGCAAATACTTTTTAATACATTTCCCCGCATTAGCCTCCATTGCAAGCTAGTTCCAGTTATGGGGCGCCGTACTAGTCAATATTGTTTACTTATTTCTATGGTCTCTTAGACTTTTTATGTGATCAAGTTAACTTTTTATGTGGTCTCTTTGAAATTTTATGCGGTCAACCTGACTTTTTGTATGGTCAACTTGTGACTTTTTATATGGTTAACCTTTGACTTTTTATATGGTGAACCAGACTTTTTATATGGTCAACTGTTGACTTTTTACTTGGTCAACTGTTGACTTTTTATTTGGTCAACTGTTGACTTTTTATATGGTCAACTGTTGACTTTTTATATGGTCAACTGTTGACTTTTTATATGGTCAACTGTTGACTTTTTATTTGGTCAACTGTTGACTTTTTATATGGACTTTTTATTTGGTCAACTAATGCACTGCGCGCGAGGCTCGCAACAAATATGGCTGACAGTAACGAGAGCGTGGACCAAATCACGTCCGCCTGTGCTATAGCGACTCAGGCGCTTGAAGCAATTGGCAACCTCCAATGCAGAGACATCCGAAATTGAGCATCGTCAACTGCTACTGGTAGTGTTTCGAGCAGTTGTAACCCGTCAACAAGTGGAAGTTCTGCGATTGCAGCCGAGCTTGGAAGAAGATTTCCAACATTTAACGCACGTGGGGGGAGAACGAATAGCCGAAAACGTAGTTCCAGTGCCTCGAACCACGAGACATCATCTCGATCGCAGTCATCAAAATTTGGGCGACCTCTGAAGTCCATCGTTCACAGAGACTTAGTGATAATACCTAGTCCAAGTACGAACCAAGTACCAAGTCACGCAAACAAAGTCAAATTAGAGGAGAGAGGCCTCATCATTCACGAGTTTCCTTTCGACAGAAGGTGGACACCTCTTGACCTCAAAAGAAACATTGAAAGCCAACTTCCAAGGAAAGATATTCTGTTTGATTATCTCAAGGTTAGTATGGGTAATATCAGAAGTTCATGTCATGTACCCCTTGTAGTAATATGCCGACCCTTTTACAGATATGCGCGTAGTTACCTGGCCTTTAAATGAAAATGAGGCCGGAATTGACCTTGTTATGATACAGAATTCCCTCCTTTTCTTATGTTAACGATGTTGTCCTCATGCTAATTAGTTGAAATTAACACAAGAAAAGAGGTTTCTATCAAAACAAGCTCAACTCTATCCTATTGTAGCTTTCATTCAAAGGCCAGGTAACTAAGCACACAACTGCAAAAACATTAATTTGAGACAGAGTCAACGTCGTTCCTTTTAATTTGATTCTCAAAGTTTGTGTTTGCCCTAAATTTATAAGAAAAACAGACTTTAAGGAGAAAGTTCAGTCCTCAAATTATTTCTTAAATAAATGTTTTTTAGTACTGTGATCAATATGTATAAGGGCTGTTGCTTTGCTTATGATCACATATTGACAGATACTTGGGAAATGTAACCTTTGAAAGCTGGTTGTGCTCCTTTCATTTTTTTGATGGAATGTCAATTATATGCCATCTCATAACAAAGAGAATTTTTTCCATTTCTGACAGTCTGCAATCTGAGAAAAGGAGGGGAATGAGGGTAGGAGACCAATAGTGAAAGCACTGGTACTCCTTGTTCTCAGAGATATGATTAGGCAAATCTGTACCAAAGCATGTAATTATACAACACAACGGAGAACTGTTTCGTTTTCCTTTCCTTTATATAGGCATGCTATGGAACCTTGGTGATTCCAAAACTGGCAAAGGGGGTAAGGATGGATGGTGAAAGGATAATAAAGCTCTCAGGGCAAGGGAGTGTATACATCAGATGTATAGATCCCCTTGAAGATGAGGATAAAGATGAAGAGGATGAGCAACTGATGAGTCCAACCTTTAGTCAACTCTCTGATGACCTCTCAAACAACCCTGTGGTAACAATGTCTTCACCCCTTCAGCAGCCAATTAGTCAGCCTCAGCCTCTAGATCAGGCAGATCCACTGTTTTCGGTGCCTGTAGAAGTGCCTCCATTTATTGACCTATGGAGTGACCAGTCCACTCACAATAATTGTGATGTAGTTATTAGTAATGTCGTACCAACTTCTCCAACATGCAGTGATGAAGTGCCAACGAAAATAATAAGAGTACACAGGTCCCTCATTAGAGAAGATATGATTGAGATCTTTCTAGATCCCTCAATATTGAAATTTAATTTAAATGCCATCATTATAAATCAGCATGGTATTGAAGAGGCTGGACAGGGTAATGGGGTCCTAAGGGAAGTCTTTTCTTTGTTTTGGAAAGATTGTTATGAATCACACATGTTGGGAGAGTGTGAGAGGGTTCCCTACATCAGGCATGATTTTGACAGAAAAAAGTGGGAGGCAGTCGGAAGGATACTTGTTAAGGGATATACTGATTGCCAATATTTTCCCCTTAAGATAAGCAAAGCTTTTTCACTGGTTGCCTTTTTGGGGAGGGAAGTGTAACCTCCATGATGTTGCAAGACTCCTTCAAGCACTATGTCTCTAAATCTGAGGCTAGTGTAATAGAGGGCTGTTTGTCTGATAGCATTCAGGGTGACAATGCAGAATTACTTGACTTTTTGTCAGCTTTTGATTGTAAACGAAGAGTTACACAAGACAACCTAGTGGAAATAATCAGAGAACTTGCCCACAAGGAAATAATTCAGAAACCTCAATATGTAGCTGATTGCTGGGGGCCTATTGTTTCCCACCTTAAGTTATATTTTCCTGATATGTTTTCTTTGCATGAACTGTATTCCTCTATACTGCCAACTAATGTCAAAGTTATTTCCCTCCTTAAAGCAACACCCCTTACAGCTGCTGAGGGGGAGACCTTAGCTCACTTAAAGAGATTTATAAGAGGTCTTGACGAGTCCAAACTTGCCACTTTTTTGAGATTTACTACAGCATCAGATGTTCTTGTTACTGATACGCTGACAATTACTTTCACAAACAATGAAGGGTTTCAAAGACGGCCAGTTGCTCACACATGTAGCTACACGTTAGAACTACCAAGCACCTATTCAAGTTTCTGTGAGTTCAGAGAAGAGTTCATGGCTGTTTTAAATGCAGATAATTGGGAAATGACCATAGTTTAAAGACAAATGATGCTCTCATTTACATTTGTTTAACCACCCAATCTTCTGTCACTTTGTTAAGTCTGGTAATAGTTGAGGTTTCATTTAAAGGAAAATTTCTCCTCAAAATAACATGTCTTTAATAATGCAACATGCAGGTCATCAGTATAGGGAAATTGATCACCAAACATCAGATGTTCCAGATATTTCTCCCAATTAGTATTAAAAGAAATGTGTCACGAACTTTGAGGAGAATGTGCTTGTCCAGTAGTGGAACTTACA
>OX421451.1:33289118-33294118 GCA_949126865.1 Montipora capitata
CCCGCGTGACGGCTCGGTGCTCAACCAACTGAGCCACCGGTGCGCGGTCAAAGAGGGACGGTTGTGAAACTTGATGGAATAACCCTTCCAGATGGACACATTATAAAAGTGATAAGTAGAGGACGATGGATAGAATTGCCTATAAATAATTGAAGTTGATCATTACGATCAAAAGAGTCTGATATGGAAGATCAAGTTTGCAGAGAGTATAAAAGAACATTGAAACTATCTCGGCAATTAATAACTGGGCAGTGGCTGTGCTACGTTACGAGGCAGGCATTATAAGTTGGAGAGATATGAACCTGGACAGAAAGACAAGAAAGTTGATGACGGTGAATGGGGACTTGTCTCCACTGAGTTACTGACGTTAGTAGCATTTATGCGCAGAGAGGAGGATTTATGAGCTGTGAAGCTTGCATCAGTAAGAGTGAGGAGACTGAACAACTTGGGATGATACGTTCAAATTTACAACCGAACCATTTCTTTTAGGATTATTGAAACCGATGAATGTGTCAGAAACAACGGATAAGGTAGAGATCTGGCCCAAGTTTTTCAAACGTCGGATAGCTTTTATCTTGTGGATAAGTTCCTACAAGACAGTTTCAAGAATTTGTGCAAAGATTTTAGTATTTGTTCGCATAACTGTGGAGTATGCACACTTTAGGTAAGCAAAGGTGTGTGTGAAAAACTAGGCCAACCTTTAACGTGGAGTATTTTTACTCTGGATAGTGAATTATCGACTGGATAAATTTATCTGGCCTTTGAACAACTGGGGCCTTCATGAGAATGGCTGAAACACTCAGTGTGGTCTTAAGATGCAGACAAAGGCACTTATCTGTACCGCGCAGGAACAAGCTATTAGAACCAACAGCATTAAAAGTCACATCGACAAGACGACAGATTCCCCTTTGTGTACATTGTGGTGAACACACTGAGAGTGTACACCATATTAGTATCGAATGTAAGAAATTGGCCCAAACACAGAACAAAGAGAAGACACGATAATGTCACTAACGGAATAAGGGAATCCGAAAGGAAAGACACACTCAGGTGTGTCAGAGCACAGCGAGTAGCTTTGGCTCCATTAGGCATCACTTATATCATTTCTTTTTGTTATTATTATTTAAGTTTGATCCCAAGTAATATTCCTTTCTGTACATCGCAGAGAGATCGAGGACAGCGAATACCCCAACCCGTCATTGGTTCACGCTACAAAATACGTATAAGCGTTGAAAAATATCACCCCTTTCCTACAAATTGGATTCGCAGATGCGTAATGGCAAGTGAAGATCAATGCATCTTTTTTATGGTTTGGGAATATTTCTTGAATGGCAAGTAGGTTTACTGTGAAAGATCGCTCAAATGTTTAATATAAAAACTTTCTATGGTTCCTTAACGGCAAATTAATTAAACAAAGTCGCTGTGCTGGGGCCTTACAACGAAAATAAAGTGTTGAGGCGTACTTAAGAGAACATTGTCGTGTGCGAACTGACACCAAGGGAGTCAGAGTACTGTTTATCGTGGAAAGCAACATTGTTTAGTCAGTTTCATTGAAAAAGCCAGAGAGTACAAATAATACGTTGCAGCGCTATATTCGCAAAATACCATGTTTTCGTTGCCAGTTGGCCTGTTTTGCGAAGTTTTCTTGTCACGGTGTCTTGTTTTCGCCAGAGTTGTCATTTTTAGAAAGAAGTTACCGGTCATCTCGCCAAATTTAGCTCGCTAATTTCTTGGGTGAAACTTGGTTAGTTCTTCAATGTCCAAGGGTTTCAAGAATGAGGGAGATTATCTTCTCTTGTTCCTTTAAGTCATATCTTTTCAAAATATTTGCCCAGAAGTGCATGACCCGGAAGTGTCGATCTGCAATGGAAGGAGGTCCATCAGTTCTCGATATTATCTTTTTCTAAAAATGGAAAAACAGGTTTTAGAGAATTTTCTAAAATTATTTGGGGAGGAGGGAGGGGAGAGATAATTCCCGGAAATTTTCTAAAACTGAATTTCCTTATTGGGTCGAGGGACATATGAACTGTTGACGGGCTTTAATAAACGTGTCGCGTGACAATGGCATGATATTTTGGGAAAACGTAAGTTAAGTTTCACTTTCCTTGTTGCTCGTCTGATTCGGGATCAGCGAGTTAAAGGAAGTGCTGTATTTGCCATGCATCATCTTGGAAAGGTAGCTTTGGACGCAGCTGTTAGTGGCTTGGTGAAGGAGGGTATTTCGGCAGCGGTTCGCGCAGCAACGAAGCCTCGTGAAAAAACCCCGTCGCCCGCAGCTCAAACCAATCGAATGGGTGCTGAAGGAATTGTCGGAGCACTTAAGTGCACAGTCGACCACAGTATCAAACTTCAACTAGACCCAGTGGTTACTAGAGATCTCCGTACGAGTATCTGTGCCTTCAATGAAGGCTATTCGTACATGTGCAAAGTGTTCAAGGAAGTAAGCCCCAGCAAGGTGGGCGAAATATCAGCTTTTAGTCGAGGGAAACCGCCAAGAAACGATTCCCTCTCTGCGCCCAACATAGCTTGGATAGAGGTTCTAAATATGGCCAAGGATCTCAAAAGTCTGCACAAGTCAGCTTCAAGAGCTCTGTGTGACGCCAAAGAAAGATTCGATTGTGCTCGCAAAAGGGCAACGGAAGCTTTTTGCAATGAAGCTCTGAGTGTGACCCAACGTGCTCTGGCCATGCGGTATCGAGTTGCGGCCACGATATTAGCGAACATTGATCATCCTGCCGATGCATTGCCCGCTCTGATGTCTTGTTTAGAAGATCTTCATTCTACGGAAGTTATTCAGAGATATTTTGCTAATGACAACGCAGATATTCGGCGGGATGTGCGTGAACTGCATATTGTTATATGTGATGTCACTCAAGTCTGCGGTGGTGGGGCGCTTCTGACCTGGCCCTGCCTTAATGTTGGAGGACAGAGTATTGACCCCCTGCACGCCGACCGCTCTTTGGAGCACTGCTGTGAGACATCGTGCTTTGGCCAGAACGAAGAGGAAGAAGAACACAATCTGAAATTTGCATTTTGCATTGCTTCAAATTCCAAGGGACAAATTCTTGTAGGCGATAGGGTGGATCGTAATATTAAAGTATTCGACGAAACTGGTGTATTTCTCAGTTGCCTTGATCCTTTTGCCCACGAACTCAAAACTGAACTGAGAGAGCACGAGATATGGAATGTAACCTGTGACCAACAAGACAATGTTCTCATTCTATCCCTGATAAGAAACCAGAGTGGTGAAGCCTTGTCAAATAAGATCTTTGTCTTCGAAAAATGTGGTCGTCTTACTCGCAAGTTTCCTCTGACAGAAGGATTCCGCGGGAACTCTCTAACGGTTGATGACTTCAATCAGGTTGTCGTGGCTGGAGGAACCTTTACTGATATGTGCAATGATTTGGTGGAAGTATATCAGAGAGATGGTAAATTTTTTCAACGGTTTGGGAAGGAAATTTTGTATAATGCTCAAGACATCGCGGCAGCATACGGTGGGAATTTGTTGGTGTTAGATGCGGACGAAGGTTTTTCTTTCATTCGTTTCTTCGATGCACAGGGACAACATCTTTTTCGGGTTTCAGTTCGGCTGCCTTCACCAGATGCTGGCTATGCTGTTGCATTTCACCGTGCCAGTGAAAAAATCTTGATTGCTTCATTGCAGTCAGAAAACCGTGTGGTAGTGTACATGTATTCGGAGAGTTTAGAGTTTGTGCGTGCCATCCAGTTCAAATCAAAGGCAGGTCCCTTCATAACAGGAGTTGCTGCCACTACAAATGGACGCATTGCCGTTCCATGTGGAAATAAAGTTCTTTTGGCCTAACAATTTGAATAATATAGACTTCTTTCGTGCCTTTAGATTCTGATAAACATTTCAGAGAAAAAATAATTCCCTCGCTGTGTATATTACTTATCACGAGATAGGCTAAACAGCTATGGACGAGATCTCGCAAGTGGCGGACAGCGAAAATAACAGGGACAGGACTGGGCTATACTAAAACAAGTCGTTCCACATGTCCGATGTCGTGGTGCATGGTAAATATTATTCACTGAGAATAGTTTAGCAACATTGTCCACTTATGTCCAGAAATGCACACGATGACAAAAATGGCAGATTTGGCGAAAGAGCTGCACGATTGACAATCTTGGCAAAATTAGCGATTTTGGCGATATCTTGCCAATTTCGTCAAATTAGTTCATCCATTGGTATTGCCACCACGCGGGTGAACATTGGCGAGTTTGACGATTTTGGCGATTTTGACAAATTCGGCAATTTTGGCGATGTTTTGCCAATTTCGTCAAATTAGTTCATCCATTGGTATTCACACCACACGGGTGAACATTGGCGATTTTGGCGATTTTGACAAATTCGGCAATTTTGGCGATGTTTTGCCAATTTCGTCAAATTAGTTCATCCATTGGTATTCACACCACGCGGGTGAACATTGGCGAGTTTCACGATTTTGGCGATTTTGACAAATTCTGCAATTTTGGCGATGTTTTGCCAATTTCGTCAAATTAGTTCATCCATTGGTATTCACACCACACGGGTGAACATTGGCGATTTTGGTGATTTTGGCGATTTTGACAAATTCGGCAATTTTGGCGATGTTTTGCCAATTTCGTCAAATTAGTTCATCCATTGGTATTCACACCACACGGGTGAACATTAGCGATTTTGGCGATTTTGGCGATTTTGACAAATTCTGCAATTTTGGCGATGTTTTGCCAATTTCGTCAAATTAGTTCATCCATTGGTATTCACACCACACGGGTGAACATTGGCGATTTTGGCGATTTTGGCGATTTTGACAAATTCGGCAATTTTGGCGATGTTTTGCCAATTTCGTCAAATTAGTTCATCCATTGGTATTCACACCACACGGGTGAACATTGGCGATTTTGGCGATTTTGACAAATTCGGCAATTTTGGCGATGTTTTGCCAATTTCGTCAAATTAGTTCATCCATTGGTATTCACACCACACGGGTGAACATTGG
>OX421451.1:33299118-33314118 GCA_949126865.1 Montipora capitata
TAGCAGCTCAAGGAAATACGACCATATTTCCCCTATCCTTAAAGATCTAAAGTGGCTACCTGTAAGACAGCAGTTGTATTATCGCCACGCAATAATGGCCTTCAAATGTATGTCAGGGTGCGCTCCAGCCTCTTTATTTTCTAAATATATTCAAAGAGCCATGATCACAAGGCGTACAACGAGGAACTCCCAGATGTTAAATATGCCTTTGAACTTTCCACTTCAGGACAGTCAAACTCTGGAACTCACTAGATTCGACTCTTAAGTTGAAACCAACACTACAGGACTTCAAACGAAGCCTTCTCTCGAATTTTTTAGTGACTTAATTGCTCCACTTTTGTTTTTATTTCATTAATTAATTGATAATTAATCGGTTCGATTATGTCATTTACTAGTTAATTAGTTAATTAATTTACTTGTTTATAGCATTAGTTATTCCTTGACTTTATTCTGAAAAGACCATTTGGGACGAATAAAGTATTTATGTATGTATGTATGTACCGGTATGTATGTACTCAGACGACGAACGAGGAGACTTGGGGCTCAGTTAGCAGTTACACTACAGTGACTTAACACGACGTATATGTTAATTTCATAAGATGGCGTCTAAAAAGAACGCTTCGGTATTTCCGGCGGATCACAATTCAGGAAATGTTTATCATCTTGTGGAGAATTTTAATTTTGCAACTTCTGTTCTACTGGGTGTCGACATTCTTCTACAGTTGTGGTAAAAGGATTTCAATTTCGACTGATGGCAAGATTCGTGAAAAGCTGCTGTAAAATTCACAGGCACGACATGCATCTTCACGCAATGCTTACTTTCAAGTAATGGATCATACGACAAGGACATATTTTGTGTGTGGTTTATTGAATCTAATTCCTTGCAAGCGGACATTGGTAAGATTCACATAACTGCTTTGAAACTCTTAGTACCCATTGGTGAAGTCATTCTTACATGAATTGTCAGAGTACGAGGCAGTTATATATGTCAGTAATTAAATTGTTCCAGCGCAGTCACAAATGACAACCTTGCCGTGACTTTGTTATTTGGAGCCACGTCCCGTTGCCATATCTCCCTATTTTGCCAAATTTCTCTTTCCCTTGTTCTTCATGCTGGTTGTTAATTTTCTAAAATCATTAAAATTCAAGAAATGAACTTTTGTAATTTGAGGTCAAACATTTGAAACAGCACTGGAGATCGAATTCTTCTTTCATTAATTTTGTTCGCCACATTCGCCAACTTTTATGGGCCCCCTCATTGCTTTATTGCTTTGTGCTTTGCCTCGTTGGCGATTGTGGCAAAATTGTCATTTTCGCCATATTTGCCAAATTCGCCGCTTTCGCCAACTTTTATGGGGCCCCTATACTGCTTTGTGCTTTTCCTCGTTGGCGATTGTGGCAAAATTGTCATTTTCGCCATATTTGCCAAATTCGCCGCTTTCGCCAACTTTTATGGGCCCCCTTCACTGCTTTCTGTTTTTCCTCGTTGGCGATTGTGGCAAAATTGTCATTTTCGCCATATTTGCCAAATTCGCCGCTATCGCCAACTTTTATGGGCCCCCTTCACTGCTTTGTGTTTTGCCTCGTTGGCGATTGTGGCAAAATTGTCATTTTCGCCATATTTGCCAAATTCGCCGTTTTCGCCAACTTTTATGGGGCCCCTATACTGCTTTGTGCTTTGCCTCGTTGGCGATTGTGGCAAAATTGTCATTTTCGCCATATTTGCCAAATTCGCCGCTTTCGCCAACTTTTATGGGCCCCCTTCACTGCTTTCTGTTTTTCCTCGTTGGCGATTGTGGCAAAATTGTCATTTTCGCCATATTTGCCAAATTCGCCGCTATCGCCAACTTTTATGGGCCCCCTTCACTGCTTTGTGTTTTGCCTCGTTGGCGATTGTGGCAAAATTGTCATTTTCGCCATATTTGCCAAATTCGCCGTTTTCGCCAACTTTTATGGGGCCCCTATACTGCTTTGTGCTTTGCCTCGTTGGCGATTGTGGCAAAATTGTCATTTTCGCCATATTTGCCAAATTCGCCGCTTTCGCCAACTTTTATGGGCCCCCTTCACTGCTTTCTGTTTTTCCTCGTTGGCGATTGTTGCAAAATTGTCATTTTCGCCATATTTGCCAAATTCGCCGCTTTCGCCAACTTTTATGGGCCCCCTTCACTGCTTTGTGTTTTGCCTCGTTGGCGATTGTGGCAAAATTGTCATTTTCGCCATATTTGCCAAATTCGCCGTTTTCGCCAACTTTTATGGGGCCCCTATACTGCTTTGTGCTTTGCCTCGTTGGCGATTGTGGCAAAATTGTCATTTTCGCCATATTTGCCAAATTCGCCGCTTTCGCCAACTTTTATGGGCCCCCTTCACTGCTTTGTGTTTTGCCTCGTTGGCGATTGTGGCAAAATTGTCATTTTCGCCATATTTGCCAAATTCGCCGCTTTCGCCAACTTTTATGGGCCCCCTTCACTGCTTTCTGTTTTTCCTCGTTGGCGATTGTGGCTAAATTGTCATTTTCGCCATATTTGCCAAATTCGCCGCTATCGCCAACTTTTATGGGCCCCCTTCACTGCTTTGTGTCTTGCCTCGTTGGCGATTGTGGCAAAATTGTCATTTTCGCCATATTTGCCAAATTCGCCGTTTTCGCCAACTTTTATGGGGCCCCTATACTGCTTTGTGCTTTGCCTCATCGGCGATTGTGGCAAAATTGTCATTTTCGCCATATTTGCCAAATTCGCCGCTTTCGCCAACTTTTATGGGCCCCCTTCACTGCTTTGTGTTTTGCCTCGTTGGCGATTGTTGCAAAATTGTCATTTTCGCCATATTTGCCAAATTCGCCAACATTATCTCATTTTTGCAATTTTTGTTGTTGTGTGCATTTCTGGACATATCTCACATTGTCACAATCGCTTGTTAGTAAGCTCTCGTTTGTCTTCCTGCCAAGGGTGCATGAAATAACAAGATACTTTTGTCACGGAGTGTATAATTGTTTAGGTCCCCAATAACCTGTTTAATTTTTTAGTCAATTTTTAACAAATCCATGCAATGCGGCTTAGAACACAGCAAAAATAAGGCCTCTCTTCCCGCCACTAAATGGTCTATGTTTGATGTCTGAGTACAGCACAACAGCCAGATGTACAGTGTAATTAACTGGGAGTCACTTTTGATGAGGCAGGAAAAACGGAGTACCCGGAGAAAAACCCTTGAGTCACGTTGACATCGAATGTTACTGAGCTCACTTATTATCGCAGAGAAGGGGGGCATGGTTCATGACCAATGTACCAGCCTTGCTCCCTGACTCTGGTTTTAATTTTAATTCTCATTGTGTAATCTGCAAAGGGCATAGCCCATAGCTGCAGATGTAAAAATTTCAAGTGCGAGTATTAAAATATAAAACTAGATGAAAGTGTTAAACGATGTCCAGGCTTAGGGTTGTTATTCAGTCATGCATCGCTTGACAGTCTTTTTCAAAGTTCTCACTGATTTGGTTCGGTAACAAGTTCCAGTCTCTATTAATTGGGCGTGCTAGAAAACTGTGTTTATATTTGTCTGCTCTTGCACTGACTTCAATAAATTTCTTGGGATGTAATTGACCATATTCGTATTCTCAGTAAAGGACTGGAACTAGTTTGCAATGGAGGCTAATGCGGGGAATTCTTTTCAAATGCAAATACTTTTTAATATATTTCCCCGCAATATAGCCTCCATTGCAAGCTAGTTCCAGTCCAATACTGAGAATACGAATATGGTCTATTGTCTGGTACACTGCCGCTTTTATTTGTTGTGTAAGATGGAAACTTTTTCAGTATTGTTAACTGACCAGAGATCACTTTAATTAAACACCATTGTAAGTCGTGTCATTTTTCTTGTTTTCCCGCTGCGGTGTTGGCCAAGTCGTTTAAAGGTTTCTTGACAGTTCCAGGAGTGAGATTGGTTTTAAAAAAAACTCCCATTTTCCACGAATTCATTTGCCAAGTTGTTATCGGACAGTTCAATAAGCCAATCACATTCAAAGTTGTAGTTTAAATAAACCAATCACACCCAAAGTTGTAGTTTAAATCAATAGAAACATTGTACGGACTCCTAAATTGGAGCTTTCTTTCTTTCTTTCTTTCTTTCTTTCTTTCTTTCTTTCAGAGCGACATTGCAGTAAACAATTTACGCCTCCTTAATGCGAATTTCCCTTTCTTTCATAACTTGCATGGTTCTTCTTTTCTCGGAAATTGTAATTTTTATGATTAATTTGTAAGAGGACTTGGTGTCGTCCAATTCGGTCTGTAATCATACTCGTGGTAAACAAATCGGACTCCTTCTGCGCCGTCTTCCGATTTTGTTATCACTCGTGTGATTACAGACCGAATTGGACTCCACTCAGTCCTATTACAATTACTTAACGAAAGGAGCCCCTCTTCAATATCGTTTCATGATCTGTTTTAGCCAGAATGTGCGGGTCTCATCCCCAACATACATATTCAAGCTGTGGTCTGACTTAGGGCCCGTTTACATGGAAGTGGGGTAACCTATCTGTTCATATGAGCTCTTATTTTTTTAGCCTCGCGTTTACATGATATGTGAGGTAACCTGCCCAGCTGGGGTCGCCTTTGCCATGTAAACGCTTGAAGGTGGGGTAACCCGCCAACGCGGGGTCGACTCGTGTCACAATATACTGGTTTACCCCAACTCCCCGGGTTATCCTACCTCCATATGAACAGAGCCTAAGGCAAGGTATAGGTTTGCTCTTTTACATTTTCTGGGTCCTCATTTAGATTTCTCCTTATGGAGCCAAGAGACATGTTGGCCTTGCCTATAATACCACTTTTTCAATCCGTTGTCACCTCCCGTTCACACTAATAGGATCGAAAACTGACGTGTATGTTTGTGAAAACTTTTGAAAACATTTAGGCCAACATTGTCAATTTCTCAGAGAACTGGACAAGCATCGTCGTTTCAGAACAAGATATAAGCCTGAGAGATGTGCTTTGTTCGTAATCCTTTTTACCCGGAAAGGGCGCCTCTAGCAGCCACGATATACACGACTCGTGAATGATCCGGAGCCTAGAGCCACAGCACCATGTAGTTTGGAACAGGGAACCACCATAAACTCTCTATTTAGGAAAGAAGGCGGAGAAACCCCCCTCCCCCGAGATGAGCTGCGGCTTTTTAATACAACTGATATTCTGGGGGGGAAAAACGTCACCAGTCAGCTATGCCGTTCCTTATTAGTGCACCTTCCTCCTAAAAAAAATCCTGGATCCGCCCCCGTGTAACGAATTGCATTGGAGAGATTCAGCATCGCATCTTTCTGCTCCATACAGTATCGGCCTTAAGGGACTCTTGACACGATCCCGGGCTGGCTCGGTAACCGGGATGAAAGTGGTTTCTGTTCATCTCACTGGTGTGGCTTACACCGCACAGGAACCGACGGCTTGAAAGTCTAACGAACAAGCCTGGCAAGAATTTCTCGATTTTCTTCGTTTGCGCAACCTCAAATTTCTTTTGAATTTACGTTAACTCTAAAATGAAACTAATCCGAGCTTCATCATCGGAGAGAGGAGAAGTAAAAACTCGGTAATTTCCGTTCTATCACAAAAATGCATTGTATTATTTTCTTCCCGGTAACCGGGCTGAAGTGTTCATACGGTAGAATTTCCAGCCCCCCTACCGAGATCCCAGGGGCACCCAACGAAGGTGTTCCGCAGCAACTTCAGCTGGCTGGAAGTTATTAATTTTCATTTTCTTTCGCTGGGAAACGTAAAATATTTGTAGGGTCTTGTAGCAATTGGCCATTTTCGAGTTGCTGTTTGTCTTGGTTTCGAAGTGAGTCTTGGTGCTCAACTATTGTAAGGGAAATGGTTTTGATTTGCATAAGAATGCGCAACTCATTTCCATTTGAATGGTTGTGCACCAGAACTGCCTTTGAAACTGAGGCATGCAGCAACTCGGAAATGGGCTATTCAATCCGTGCTGGCTGGATGAGGAAACTGGAGAAAATCACGCTTACCACTGGTTAAACTTATCGCATGTTGAGAAAAAAACCTGTTTTGACCGGTTTGGCGAGCGGTTTAGATCCACGAGATCCTTGCTGGCTGGGAAACAGTGACAAAAAATGTTTTATTAGCGTTTTTTTGTAAGTTTTTTTCCTATTATTATGCAAATGACACATGGAAGGTGAGGCAAGATCTCGGAAACAATGGCCAATATGAAGAGGTTCCATTTTTTCAACTTTCCCGGTCTCCCTGCAGCCTACTTAACCATCCGTCCTTTTTGGGATCATATCACAGGAGTAGGGTACACTATGTGTAACATATATAACCAATCAATAAGCCAAAAACAACATGGCGGACAAGTTTGCAGTATACTTTTTTTTTAATGCCGTTGTTCTCGTGGCACGAATCCTTGCATTAAGAAGGTAACAGAAAATTATTCGTAGCGTTAACTAAAAGAGATATAACCTTACGATGGCAGAGAGTACTCGTCTTCCACCCATGTTTCCGACGTTGTCAATCAAAAAGCACAGATTAATAATTTTGTCTCTCTTGGGGAAATCTGACCTTTTGATTGGTTAATTGATTTTTGATCAATTCCAATGACTCCTGTCCCGATCATATGGTGATAGCAAAATCGTGAGCGAAGCTTGAAAATCGAGCAGGATTTTGAGGTTGCAGAGCCATGTAAATGCGATGATTTTTGGCACGATACTAGCAAAATTATCGACTTTTACATGCCCAAGGCTGGGAGGGCAGCGACCTTTGGAAGTTGGAGAAATTTAGATAAATTCTGGAGACACTCGGCCGTGAGCGGTCTTAAAAGCTGCACACCTTGTCTATATTGTATGTGACGACGATCTGAAGGTGAAATCGAAGCGTCCCAAAAACCCATCAAATCACTCAGGACAACGCAGAAAATAGTGGGTGAGTGAACTTTATTTATCTGGCTGTCCATAGAATGAATTTTCGAAAAGAAACATCGCGATTTGAAGTTTTCATGGAACATTTCCTCAATCAGTTGAATCGGCTGTTACAACTATCTCAAAATAACGTGACGTCATGCGCTCTCGCATTCTTAGGGTTATCTGCTTGTGGTTTTTTTACTTCTAGGTTGAAACAGATTTTTGATTCTTAATACACGCTCATATTTCCTACCAGCCAATCAAAACGTGCATCTAACAACACAATCAATCAAGATTCTTGTGATGTCACGGCCGTGTTTCCATACTCTCTTCTAAACACAGCTATTGACCAATGAGAGTGTGCGTACTATGCTAATTATTTTATAAAATTTGATTTCATACGAGTATGATGTGTGGGGTGGCCAAATTCTAGTTGACCACCGCCATAGTAAATTCTTCTTCTTCTTTCCTTTTGGCTGTTCCCTGTAGGGGTCGCTACAGTGAATCATCTGCCTCCATCTAACCCTATCCTTTGCATCCTCTTCTCTCACACCAACTATTAACTTCATGTTCTCTTTCACTACATGCTTTCACTGAATGCTGGATACCAAACGCCTAACATTATAAAATCAGTATTTGACGGTATTAAGTGTACAATTACACTCAACAATAACTAAAAGTTAACATTTTAGAAATTGGTGCTTACTAATTACTGCAGAAATCATCATCATCTTGTGCTTTTCCCTCTGAGGGAATTGGGGCCTAAGTTGCGTTTTCTCTCTCCAAGCTTATCGGTCTTTCGCACAACTACAGGCTTCTGCCCAACCTTTGAACCCAAGTTCACGTCGTTCTCTCTCTACCAATCCTCGCCATGTCTCCTTCAGCCTACCTCTCCTACATCTTCCTTCTGGGGTCCATGTTAAGGCTATCCTTGGGTTCTCATTTACACTTTACCTCAGCTCATGCCCAATCAGTTTCCTGCATCTACGTTTTATCTGCTGAGTGATCTCTTCCATATTCGTCTTAAATCTTATATCTTCATTTGTCACTTTCATAGGCCAGTAAATCTTCAGAATTCATCGTAGGCACTTGTGGAGGAAAACATTAAGCTTGGTCTGGTCGCTTTTAATCATTTGCCAAGTTTCGCAACCATAGCGAAGGAAATGCACTACCATAATTGAAAGCTAACCATTTGGCGTTCGGTGTTCTGCAAAATAGCCCCGCCCTTCTGGCATGACTATTCCCGAAGTGAGTGGTAAGGGATGGGGGGTTGGGGGTGAAGGGTACCATAGCTGAAACAACCCAAGCCTTAGGCCTAAACACTATGCTTTAGATAATGACTAGGTCTAAGGTTAGCATTTTTGTAAAGGACTGGGTTGTTTTAGCTATGGTATCCTTCACCCCCTACCCCCACTCCCAGAATAGTCATGCCATTGCCCTACTCATTGCTGATCCTATCAACCCTTGTCACTCCCATTCAGAGAACTTCTGCTACCTCCAGCTCAAGATCTAAGGCTGAGGCTCAGGATAAATTGTGGCAAGCGACATGGCCTAAAAAGTAGCTACAGCAGTTAAGTGAAATTGCAACAAACAACATCCTTTCTTTAAATTTCCGACAGCAACGTGTAACCTTGACAACGCACTGACACAAGACCTTTTAAAATTTAGACAAGGGACTCTGCCCTTCCCTACCAGGGCCTCAGATCTGCCTCCTGTCTTTTACCCAGTGCTAAGGTCTCTAAACCATACAACATCGCTGGTCTAACCACTGCCTTTTATACCTCTCCCTTCTTTCTTGCTGATACTCTTTTATCACATTTCACACCTGACACTTTTCTCCACCCATTCCAACTTGCTTGCACACGCTTCTTTACCTAAATTTCTTACCTACATTAAATGGCAACCAAAAATCCAATTACTACAAGTAAATTAAACCAAAATAGGTCCAGGAAGGTGTGGCAGCTTAGATGATAACAAAAGAGTACCTACCAGCTGAAATTAAGTTTGGTTTTTGAGAAGAACACTTTTGTACTCTTCCCTAAAAGTATTGTAAGACATGGCTTTGCATTGTAAGGGAACAGATTCCCAAATCTTTGATGCAAGAAACTGAAAGGCAGACTTTCCAAAATTAGTGGATAAGATGTTTTTCTCTCGTTCTTGACACTGCTAGCCAGCGAGCCACACGAGTCTCACATTTAATGTAAGCACCCCTTTCAAATAGCGCTGATAAACAGTATTTAAGTCTAAGCATCCATTTTAAAATGGTCAGCTTTCAATAACTGGTTGGCTCGTATGTTGACTTCTATGGCTTGCATGTTGGCTAGCATTTCTTGAATGTTGACTCACGTGGCTTGCTGGCTCACATATTGTACAACCTCTTTTTCCCCAGGGGTATTCCTGTTTTCCCCCTCTTACCAAAAACCAACCTTTCAATTTAGTTTGCTTTAATTAATATCACATGATTTCATTGAGACTTCAATAAATCCTTATTATTTTGATTAGACTGTATTAATTGTTTTAATTACGGTATATGCTTTTGTCGGCTTTTTTAATTAATGCAGATTGAAGCCAGAGAAAGCCTTATTAAACCAGGTAAGTCAGTCTTGTTGCCAAACTTTTATAGATGGACAGTTAAATGCAATTCCTTTTCAAGAGTGGTTTTTGTTGTGTACTCATCTGGGGTTCAGTGTTAATGACTATGCAGGATGTAGCGAACACAATCATTGTGCCAACAATTGCTTTATTACAACAACTCCTTTTAATGCTATTTACAATGATATATAATTTATGTGTAGTGGTAAATACTCGTATGATTTTGGTTAAGATATATAATTATTTTTATTATCTAATGGTATTCACTTATCTAACAACAAAGAAGTTCATCCCACAACAGTAGCAAAAGCTGCATTTTTCATTGAGTTTTGCAAAACCTTTGAACTGTGATGTACATAATTTGAAGTGCGGGTTATAGATGTAACATGCTTTTGTTTCGTTGAGTCCTTTCATGGGAACACATGAACCCAACAAATTGACCTGCTCCCAACTGAGTGGCTATATAGCTCAGTTGGTAGAGCAATTGCACCGGCCTCACATATGTCATCGGTTCTAAATAGGAGTCCATCCATTTTGCAAGGACATTGGTTTAATATGTCTTTACACAGATGACTCGTGTCGGATGCACATAGAATGACAAGAAAGCTAATTTAAAATGAGTAACACATAACAAACATGGGGTGATTAGCGCCAGGTCCCTATCTTAGCTGAGGTCAAATGGATTATTCTCTATCTCTCCCCAAGTCTTTAGTCGTCGTTGAATACTCTGGCAACATGCAGATGGGGGCAGTAAAGAATGAAAGAGTCAAAGAAAAGCAAAACACAGCAAGAGTCAATGAGGGTCTTATATTGGCGACTGTTTAGGCTGTCACTGTGTGTCCATAAATTGGCATTGTTCATAGTTCCAGCAAGCCATTGTTGTTATGATCCAGTAGCCGTCAAAAAGCTAGGGGAGGCTTCTTTCCTTGGGAAGTCCTCAGGTATAGCAGGGGTTACAGAAGGTGTAGCTGGACTAGCAGGTGTTGGGTCAGCATCAGCAGATGGTTGAATGGTCTGGGTCAGAGGTGATGGGGTGCTGCCATGTCCAGGACTGGAGTTAGGTGGTCCAGGTGCAAGTGGGCCTGCTGTCGCTAGTGCTGGGCTTGGTGTCAGGGAAGGGGTCGCAGGTGGCTGCCCAGAGGATGGAGTTGGGGTTGGCGGAGAGGCGGGTTCAGGTGTTTAAGGGCCATGGGGTGTTGGAATGGCAGCCTGGCAATGTGCCGAAGATTGTCATCGACCATGTGTCAAGGTGGCAGGGCGTGCACAGGGATGTATTTCTGTAGGAACTTACAGTTGCCAGTGGTGAGTCAGCCAGAGCCATCGACCTGCACCACATACTGGCATACTTCAAACTTATGACCATTCCAGTCTTATTCCGTTTGGTGGGGTGTGGGCAAGTCTGATTTTGGATGTGGACATGGTCACCAGCTACTAGGGGTGGGAGCCTTTTGTAATGCTGCATCCGTCTCTCAGCGGCTTTCATACAATGTACGCCTGTTTCTTAAGGTTTCCTCCCTGTTGGCAAGGGTGTCACTCCAGGTAGGATGCGGCTTGTAGCAGCAAGGCAAGATGGGTATGAAGTCCTTGATTGGTCTCCCAAATACGCACTGTGCAGGGGACAGCTTCGTGTTGGGGTCAGAAGTGTTGCGATACTGGAGTATGGCACTCTGTAGGGAGTCTGTGTCAAGGCTGCCATTCAGGTCAGTGTTATTAAGGATGAGGTACTTGACGGTTTTCATGCCGATTTCTGCTTGGCAGTTTGAGTGTCGGAAGGTGACAGATGAGAGGCGGTGGTGTACACCCCACTCTTTTAGGAACTAACACATAGCAGCCTCAAAGGGTTACGAGGACAAGATGGCAGCCGCAGCCGACCTGTTTTTGTTCTTTGCATACAAGGAAATTTGACTTGTGTCTTTACCTGCCGTTTTTTTATGCTGTTTTCTTATTCTTACAATTGGTCTTAACACAGTCTAACTTGTGTCAGTCATGCACACAGAATGACAAGAAAGTGAAATGAGTAACACATAACAAACATGGGCCGACTAGTGCCAGATCCCTGTCGTACATGTAGCTGAGGTCAAACGGTTAAAATATGCTCTAGGTTCCAATCCTATGGGAGCCACCTGAATGTTTCAGGTGTCTATAAGATACATTTGCTTAGATTGTCCAGATAAGTGCCAGAATCGCTTGTCCCTTAGGTGGCATCACTGTTACACTGGAATCTGTGTATAAAATATCAACTGAAAATACCGGTAATGGCAGTAGCAGAGAAATGATGTGAGCACAAAATCGAAAGGTATTTTAAAGCTATGTTGATGTCAATATTACATGGAATTGCAAGATCCAAACTGACAAACACTTGACATCCAACATGCCTAACATCACTGTGATTGAGAAAACGGAACCAGAATTGCAAGGACAGTGGATACAACATGGCCATGGCAACAGAGCTAGTCCTCAAGCCTGCAATCTTGGAGTCTTGGGTGTGAAACCACTACACCTCTATGCCCCTACTGATTGATGCCGCCCTTTTCCCATTTTTATATCTTATGGGTATTATAATTATGTGTACCCCTCAGACTTCAAAATGCAAGCATAAAATTCCAGCAATCCATTATTACTGTTACTTAAATAAAAATCTTTGTATCTTTTAAGTTCAAGGTCTGTCAGGTCTAAGTTTCTTCTTTGGCTTTTGAAAGCATAAATAGTCTCTGCCAATTGTGCCACTTATCATCCTGATGATAGATTCCCAGTCACAAGATTATTTTTAACACATAACTGAAAACTGCTTTTATTTTAAGTTTATTGAAAAACTGGGTAAAATTTCCCAAAATCATATTTTGCTCCTGTTCTCTAGTGTATGCAGATTTCATGCTGCTGATGACAAGCTAGGATGATGATGATGATGATTGTTACTATTATCACATCTCTTTGCAGTTTTTTTTTTTCAAGAAGTTCGTACCTTACCTTTTTTATTCATACCAGGTTCTCCACCATGAAGAGACAGCAATCTACCACTTAGTGCAGTTGACACCAGGAAGAAGTTATGAATTACGAGTATCATATGCTTCCACTGTGAGATATCTTAGCCATTTTTTTATTGTGCTACCCCCAAGATATACCTTTATCACATTTCATGAGGCAGGGTTGTTTCCATATGCCTTGACAATAATAGTGGTTTTTAAAAATGATTATAAAAAAGGCTAAAACTTACTAAAATTTTAAATAACCAAAGTGTTTTTTGACCATACAGTCATCATCAGTGGTACATGGTGGAAATCTAAATACAACTGTTCCCCTTGGGAATAACTTAATCAAACAAAACCAAGTTGTATGTAGATTTCCACCATGTACCACTGATGATGACTGTATGGTCGAAAACATTTTGGTTACTTAAAATTTACTTAATATTCTACACACTGATATTCATTGTTGTGATGATGGGTTCCTGGAGGTGAAGTGACTCCATTGCAATGATTAGACCTTCTTCCCCTGAGAAGATTGCTGCCCATCCTATGTTTTTATGTTTGCGGCACCATTCTAATTTTACTGAATGACTTTAAATTTAGTTTAATAATAATATTGTAATGCGCTTTTGAGTATTTTTATAGAAAAAGCGCAATATAAGTATTAAATATTAAATATTATTATTATTATTATTGCTCCATAACTATTGACCTTTTAATGGTGATTTAAAGGGAAGAAATCTTAGAGTTGGCATACTTTATTTCATACGTCTCTCTCTAATTTAACTAAGGCCAGTCTTTACTACTTCAAATGAGTACTGTTGAAAGAACTGAATTGATTATATACCGGTACTTGCCTGTACCTTACAGTAGTTGTTTATTTTCATCTGCACGGCCACATGTGACTAAATTCAGAAAGTGGACTAGTCTAACTTCACTTACATGAAGTAATCAGCCATGACAACAATTACGTATCTGCTGCTAACCTTTTTCAAAATGGGTGCTTTGATGTAACACTGTTGACCAATGCTGTTTAAAATGGGTGTTTAGGCTTAACACTAATTGTGATGCTGCTTATGACCAATAGTACTCAGCGACACTTAAAAAAGTCAAGGCATCAATGGGGGAGTCCATTAGGGTAGTCCATGGACTGGGAGTCAGTGTTTTCAACAGTAAAGTAAAGTATTAATATTATTACCAATATTTTTTTCCCAAGACACCAACAGACTTTAACATTCACCTGATTTCAAAAGATGCATTGGGGAGGTTAACACGACAGCTCCTTAACATTGATAAAATGGTGTTTGAAAATCACTTGGCAGTCACGGTATGTTTGTCTTCTGAATCAATGCATGTGTCCCTGGGGTAGGAGAAAGGAACTTTACGGGAATGCTCCTTTATATCTGTCATGAGTGTAAATAGTTATGATAATTATTTTTGTCTCACTTTATGTGTTCAGGGGCAAAAAAATGCTATTTTTGGCTTTCAAGGTACTTGGCTTTTTATGGTTACTATGCAAACATAATATTATTATATTCATAGCAGTATTAATTTGAGGACATTGTCTTCGTTAACCATTTTGGCACTACAAATCACATTTGTTCTTAATACTAGTTTCTCTTTTTATCTCCAGCTAAAAAAAGTGTGAACAAGGTATCCCCTTTAATTCAGGGAAAAAGTAACTCTTACATGTATGTTGCATCTCAGTTGTCTTGATCTGAGAGCACCATGGTTAAGCCCTTAGTTACATGTATTAACTTTCCTTTTGTTTTGGAAGTTGCTTGTAATAGCTGAGAAAATGTAAGTTGAAAAATGAAAAATTTACAGACGATTGTTTGATTGGGTGTATGGTGTATACCCTCAGTCATACAAACATCTGTAAATTTGTCAAATTTCAACTTACATTTTCTCAGCTGATATAACACCTACAACACTGAAGCTTTACAGGGTTACTAATTAAGTAAAGGTGCTCTTTCTATTTGTGGTATCAGTTTTTCATTCAGTTCCATTTTAACTCGTTCAAATTCTGTTGCCGCCATAATTTATGGAGAAGAGTCTATTACATGAACTGAGCATTCAAATTATGAGTTTGGGCTTCCTGTGGTCTAATCCGATTTTTTTTGTTGACAGAGGGGAAGCCTTTAGGGGAAAAAAGGGTTGAACATCTACTCAAAGTTGTTCTCTTTAATGATGGTCATTTAGGAGCAGTTTGCTAATGTGACAGCTCTTAGGGCTGGGGTACCAATGGAACCTGCAAGCATTGCTGAGCCTGTAATTTACAACATTGGTAAGAAAGTTAGTTTTGCGCATTGCCATCTAATCATCCTGCTGTGAAATTTTCTACCTAATTGACTGTGAGAAAGCAATACAAGTATACACTGAAGACAGGGCATCTATTATCTGACTCAAGTTTTAATATAAATTTCTGTATTGTCCCATTATTAGTACTTTTAAGTGTGCTTAACAATTTGTTTGTTAATTACTACATGTATATCACATCCAAATACAGACAACACTTTTGGATTTATTTAATACTGTATTTATTTGAGAGGTGCA
>OX421451.1:33316618-33334118 GCA_949126865.1 Montipora capitata
AGAAAAACTTCTCGCAGTACAGTAGAACGAACACAGTCAACCCTCGTGATGTTTAGTCCAGGAGTCCAACTCTGGCCATTTGGGTGCAAGGCAAGCACCCTCAACACTGCAGCAAATCTGCTTTTAACAATATTTAACAATTTTTCCATGAGCGCACATTTGCTACAACCAGTCTCATCAACCTGTTTCCCAGGGTCTCTCTTCTCTGCCTCCATTGTCGCAACAACAACAACAACAACAACAACGACAATGAGAAGGCAGAGAAGAGAGACCCTGGGAACGAGGTTGCAGTCTCATATCCAACAAGCGCGAATGGAATAATAAACTCCAACAGTTTGGAAGTACGAAATACCAGCGAAATCTTAAAAACTTGATGAAGATGCGATGTTGTGTAATACCTGGTTGTCAGATAGACGAAGGCCCATCACAAAAACATTTCTTGCCTTTTTGCATACTTCTAAACGGCGGAATTGATCCAAACTTTCCACAAAAAAGGGTTGGTTTTTTTTTTTGCTTTATTCAGAGAGAAATTTTGCTTTCCAGCTAAGCGCAATCATTTGCCATATAAGGTCAAACTAAGGTATATGGAGATTGAGTAAACCAGTCGGAGCACGAGAAATACATTAACCGAGGTTGAGAATTTTATGTTTATCTATATCATAATTTTGTGGCCCTTACGGCACCATTCATGCTTTCATTGCAAAACTATTGAGAAAATCCCTGTACGAGGACTGTACACATTAGCGTGAGAAGGCCTGGAAAAAGCCACACGGCCCCATTAGGAACACATACCGCTCTGTGCAATTTCGTCGCTTATAAACATCCAAGTTATTTACAGCCAGAAAATCAAATACAAGCAACATTAGATAAATAATTATTTTGTTCAAATTTGTTACTGCGCTTGGTCTGTACACCATGACCTAGGACCAAATATTTTCATGTCCAGCCCTCCCACTAAGTCAATAAGTACATTAAATGGTACGAGCAGGATATGCACCCCCTCGGAACATACTGGTTCTTTCCATTTTTTAAAATTTTTATTTCTTCATTTGTGTTTTACTTACACATGTAGTCGGCCCATTGCGAATGAAGAAGAAAAAACTGACCATTTTAAGTTCTGGAAATAATTTTTTTATACATACCGGTAATAACACAACGTTCTTTAGACACAGGTTTTTTAATAAAATATTATTTTTGTACATAAGTATTTACAACATTATTATTCCCTTTATAACCGCCAACATCAGCTTTTGTTGCATTAATTTTGGTAATATATTTTCAGTAAGTCAAGATAATATTTTCCTTACAAAAACTTAACATATTAATGCCTTAGCCCAATTAACTAGAAATGTCTGCATTCCTGGAAGCCAAATTAGTCCTACTTCTAATATGTGTTGGCGATGTAAATAACTTTGTGCTTTTCAATGGTTTCAATGTCTCTCTCTAACTGTTTCATCTCAGCCTCCATGCGTTCTTTTCGTGCTTTCTTTGGTGCTGTATCTGTGACCACTGACAGGCCCTGGTATTGGTGATGAAGCTCTTCCCAGTTCTTTTTTAGTCCATCAAGAATATCTTGTCTGGAAAAAATCAAAATACATTGGTAACTACTAAATTATGGATTATGGGAAATGATCATATTTGTTTGAAAAGATAGTATATGGACATTCCTCGCCACCTTTTACCTTTGCCCCTCCCCTCCCCCAAGGTTCCAATCAATTTTAAAACACACAACAAAAAACGTCTGGACATTCAACATTGAATGGGGCGAAAAGAGAAGGATCAATTGCCTGTTTTCATGTGAAATACTGTTTAGGATACCTGCACGTATGGCCCAATTACATGTAGTTTGTTTAATATTGTAGTTTTCTTATTTCATCACAAACTCTAGATTATCAGCTCATTTACCATATGATTGCAAAACGTGTAGGCAAGATGAATAATTCGTGACAGGAAGCAAATTTCCAAGTATCCAAACATTCAAAATTTCTTTCAATTTAATAAAACATTATTTTATTCTATTGATGCTTCCATGTTGGATATGAGATCAGTTAGTGCTACTTGCCTTAAATTACCTTGCATCCAATAAGTGTGCTCTTGAAAAAAGTAATCTAAGGTCAATTACCCATATTGCCTATTTCATAAGAAACTTGATTTTGAGCACTTGACAACTGTCTTACAGGAGGACAGTTTTATGTGGTGAGATTTTTGGCAGTTCGTTACATTGAATCAAGTACTACTTGTCGATTTGATACAAGGGAACATGAGGCTGTTTGAGATAACAGAAATTCAAAATTACGATAGAAAGCTTAACGCACTTTTAAATGTCACACTGTGTCTAAAAAAAAACTCTTTACAATCAAAATTGGGTCAGAATCAGGCATATACTTTAGATACATGTACATGAAGGATCCATGACCTGACAAATTGCACAATGTAAATAGCCCTTTAGCAAGAGAGAATGCACCCATCTGTGGGTTCCACGGCCTACCACACAGCTAGTATTTATCAAAATTCATTAAAGAAAATATAATGTATCTTAATCAAAACTTGCCTTTGTTGCTCTGTTAAACTTTTCATAGCCCCTTGCTGGAACCTTTCCTGAACGTAAGCATCATATTCCTGTTGTGCTCGCTCAACCTCTGCCTTTCTTCTCTCCAAATAAGCTGGTGTTTTGCCAAACTCCTTCTTGTTGACATACTTTGGTGTTAGACCTGAAGGGTCTAAAGGATGAGTTGCACCTCCTCGAGTGTCGACAAATTTTTTCTCTGGCTTCTTTGGCACTGACATTATATTCTCCACAGCATTTGTGGTAATATGATTCTTGTTTGAGCGTAACCCCATCAAAGGCTTTTCTGTGTGTTTTGGAACAGCAGGGCGTCTTCTGTCATCATCAGGATATTTAAAATCTGCCTCTGACGAGAACACAACATTATTTAAATTAAGTTAAGTATGCATATACACTATGCAACAATAATCTTATGGCTATCTCTACCCTTCTCCCTCAGGAAATTTTGCAAATTTAATTTCTCTCAAGTGGCATTTCCCGCATTTTGACGTCATTTTTGTGGTATTCTTTAAGGTCTTTATTCTTACCAATGCTTGTCAGCCATTTTTGGAGCTGCTAAATGGAATAAGACTGCTGGCCTTATGAGTCTGCACAACATGGGGTGTTTAATGGACAGACTGGGCAAGGCATTATAGGATAAGAAAGTATAATACATTATTTTTTACACTCGATCTCAAAAAAAAACCTTAACATT
Organism: Montipora capitata; assembly: GCA_949126865.1. Taxonomy (NCBI): domain Eukaryota; kingdom Metazoa; phylum Cnidaria; class Anthozoa; order Scleractinia; family Acroporidae; genus Montipora; species Montipora capitata. Next base: position 33,319,879 of record OX421451.1, read on the forward strand.
AGCAATTTTTTTCTTTGTTCTCAGAATTTCATGATAAATCCGGAGAATAATTTTTAAGATAAAAATCGGGAGACTCCTGATCAAATCGGGATGGAATGTCTGTTAATGGGAGCCTACTCACAGGTGTAATGGTTAAGACAACAAAAAGTGAACCAAAAAAATGCACAACCCATTCCACTAACTGGGATGGGGAAAATTTTTCATTGAGCACCAAGATCAATGCAACAAGCAAAGTTCATTCTCTCATAAAAGCACATTGACTGTTTACATTGGTGAGGCAAGGATCTAATGAAGTGTACAGGGTTGGTCAATGGGGCCTTTACCAAACCTAAGGTCCTACAACAGAAACTCTGACCCAGTATTTGAGCAGAATGGTGTCTTAGAACAGACACTATTGTCACTGTAAAGTAATAATTTATTTGTTATAGTATACGTAGGTCATCTGCATATCTTTCTTCTTATGCTACCTCACCAAGGAAGCCAGTACCACAATCGTATGACACAACGCCCCATAATTCAGAAACAACACTGAAAACCTTTGGTCAGACCCACTGGCCGTTTCGACAAAATAGCGCCCATAGCAACCAGTGTCTTTATGAACCTCCATCCCCGAAAATTAATGAACTCATGAATTGAAATGACAAACGAAGACAAATAAGTACATTTGACCTAAAGGAATGCAATAAAATTTTATGTAATGATATATGCTTTATTTCTTTATTTAATAAAAGGAAGGATTGAGAGGTGGGTATTTATTAAATGTCGTCTTACTTTCTGGAAGTTTGAATTCCTTGGAATGTTTCGTCAGGAAGTTCTTAGGCTCATTGGCGGCCACTTTCGGTGGTCCCTGGTAAAATAGAGAAAATATCCATAGTTATGAAGGCAGGAAAACATGACAAAAGCTCAAGTGGGATCGTGTCTAGAAATTCCAGATTATCGGAGGAGCATACATAATTTGGGCTCAATATTATAAAGCTTGTATATATGTAGGTCTTACCATGGTTTTTGAGCCTTGCTTGTTTGTTTTATTCTCTTGCTTTACTACTGAAGTAAAATTTGAACGATACCTGGGAAAGTAACGTTTCATGACATAAATGATGGAAGGTTAGTAAGTTCTTAAAATCATGCAGTCACCAAAAGACACACAAATCATTTTCGATTTGGTTGCAACAAAAGTTAAGCTTACATCGCGAACTTTGGAGGCCTTTCTTGAATCTTTGGAATCAAATTATATATGCTTTCAATGTGGTCGGCTCCTTGTCCTCCACGGCTCACTTCTGTCGCCATGGTTTACGCTTTGAAAAACTCGAACTAACACCGCTCTGTAGATTTGTCCCAAGAAAGATGGCGACCCTTCGTATAAAAATGGCACGGATGTTGATTGCTTGTTGCTAAGCAATAACCATCGTCACGTGATACAGTTTTTGCTTGTTGCCCTGTTGCCTCGCAACAACGGGTAACTTATTCATCCCCAGATTCCTCTAACATCGCACCTTGGCATTCCCACAGGTCACCCAGGCTCGAAGGGTAAAAATGTTGTTTGCCTGATTTAAAGCGATTTAAGCGACTTCTCAGCTTCCCGGGTTGTCACTCGTACATAAATAAAGGAAAGAGTGGAAAGTAATTTTTAGCTTACCTCACATCTCGCTGATAAAATCACACTTCTCCGGCATCAATCACGCTCAAACTCAGGCGATTGCCACGCGGATCAATTTACTTCTCTTTAAAAGTTATTTGACCTGGGCCATTAAAGTTTCAATAAGAATAAAACGCAAACAGCGGTTAGGGAAGTGGTCAAAACTACTTTACATGCTAGGGACCCACTTTTTAGGGGGGAGGGTAGGGAAGGAACCATGGGTCTCCCAGGCTGGGTGGGGGGATAGGTGAGAGACCATGGGTCTCCAGGCTTGTATATTGAAGAATTGCCGACAATTTTACAGATACACAGATATTTGTAAAATATAGGTAACTTTGAACGTGACAACTATTAGACTTGTCTTGTGGTCTGGGGGGGGGGGGAGAGGGAATAGCATATGCCATAACTTTCTTAGCCATGTGAAAGGCAGGGGGGAAAATAAGTTGATACCATGGTTCTCTAGTCAAGTTTAGCGGGGCTATCGCAGACGCCACAGATCTCCCATAAGGAGGTGGTAGGCTTGTGGCCGATACCGTGGTTCTCTCGTCAAGGGTAGTGGGGATATTGCAGACGCCACATATCTCCCATAAGGGGGCTGGTGGAGTTATGGCTGATACCTTGAAGATTTTATCTAGATTTCCAAAAGATTGCTTCCGTTTTGGCCCAATTAGAAGAATATGAGATCTTATTCCTTTAAATGTATTCATGAATGTAAACAACAGCCTATAGTTCAATCACATTTTGACTATTGTAGTGTTGTTTGAGATAACTGCGGCATAGGTCTTTCTGGAAAGCTACAGAAACTCCAAACTCGGGAAGACTGTATTTTAGAATACAAGTCGTTTCGCTAACGTGCAGGGCCCGGTTCCTCGATAAAAGAAGACAAACTAGTATTCGTAAAAAATGGACAACAAGTTTCAGTTTGCAAGGCTTGTTTCGATCAATCATCAATCATCTTCAGTTGCAAGTGTTCGTTACAGTGCGAATTTACAATTTGAAGTTACGTTAATACGTTGCCGTTAGAATTTTAAATTACCGAAAAAAAAGTTACAACAATACTAAGTTCAAACAAGCTAATAATGCGCACGCAAACAGTGTATCAAAAGAAAAAACTAACTAAAGTGCAATCTCGACCCCAGAGCTCTTCTCTTGACTGAGGGAGAGAAGAGCTCTGGGGAACCCTGAAACAAACTGTCTTCTCGTTGGTTTTCGTGACGAACAATCAAAAGCATCTCTAATTGTTGCATTCATGTTAGCACGAGGAGTAAGCAGGCGCCGTAAGGTTCAAATAGCGTATTTTTGGCTACAAGAACCCTACGGCGCATGTTCTCCTAGACAGAGTTTCCCAGAGCCTTGTGTCGATCCAAGGCTCTGGTGACGAGAATGACTAAAGTGCTAAATGGCAGGAAACTACAACAACAACACCAAAACCTACAGAAAACTAACATAAAAAAACATCAATGTAGCTAAAAAGATAGAGTTATCTCCGCATGTTTTAGGTTCCTATTTAGACTGGGGTTTTCCCAGCGGATATGAGCAGCTCCTTTGAGCAACAACTGGAAACGATTAGGTGCCATATCTAAAATGGAAAAGCAGCTCTCAGAAAAGAGTCTTCGACATTCCTCAGAGTGTTGCAAATGTTGGAAAATGTGAGAATTTCTGTCTCTTCTCAGATGTTCACGAATAGTCGTCATTGTAAAGCGTAGTGTCGTCTCAAAATCGAATTTAGTTTATACTAAAAACACAAGATCACGTACGGTTGGTGCTGCTACGAAGGAGACTAGTTAGTGGGACTGCCTTTTGACTCTGTGATTATTGAAAAGCATGCATGGACCACATCTGAAATATAACAGTTACCTATGACCCTCGAATTGGTCTACACATGAAACTTGTCACTAAAAAATACTTCTTACTTTAGGGAGAAGTCGCAAGGGGTACTTGTCCCTTGTTTGGCTATAGGGGTGCCGCTGGGGGTTTGAAACCGGCCCTGACCCTGTCGATAAAAAGGTTGTGCTTGGTCATCAAGGTAGTTACAACAATAATATTGAGAATTATCGTTTGTCTCACGATGTAGTCACTTAAGATGTAGATCATGACGTTTCGACTGCTTACTGGTAGTCTTCATCAGGCGATAAGATCGACTGATTACGCTTCACCATTTGTATCACGATGGTCGGCTGTGATTGGGGCACTTGGATCCCGCTACATTTTTCCTCTGATAGTTAGTTTCCTATGAGGTCCGCTGCTATGCCGTTCTCCTGAGATGTTCCCTCTGTAGTCCGCAGAACTAGCAATTGACCCCGTGGGTGTACCAGTCAATAATAATAATAATAATAATAATAATAATAATAATACAACTTTATTTCACTACGCTAGCCACACAAAACAAAAGCTGCTTCCCAAGTGGGGCGTAGGTAAATAAGTTACAATAAAATATATATGTATTTAAAATAAAAAGTATATTACATGGAATCATTGCTATCCAGTAGAAGGCATGGAAGGCGGGGAGGCAAGTTTGTGTTTGAAATCCGAAAGCGATTGTGCGGTCTTCGCCTCATAGGAAAGATTGTTCTAGATCAATGCACCACTATACTTAAAGATGCGCTTCAAAAAATTTGTGTATGGCCTTGGAAGTGCTAGATCAGTCTCGATATTCTTAAGATTGTAATTTATGTTAGTATCATTGAGTTTAACAAAGGAGTTACTCAGTTGTGGGGCAGATAGATGATTGAGGATGGAAGCGCCTGGTTTCAAGGGTTTTCCATTTCAAGGTATTCAACACATCTGTAGACCTAACATCATATGAAGAGCCAGTAATAACCCTTCCCGCACGATTTTGAATTTTTTGTAATTTATCTTTCAGTTGCTTACCACATGTATCCCACAGGGGTGAACAGTAATCAAAATAAGGTTGAATGAGTGATCTGTACAAAGTTACGAGGGTGCAGAGGGGGACAAAAGTCAGGGTCCAGGCTGAATAAATTTACCTCGTTCCAAAGTAGACAGGGGGAAGACCTCAGACAGCAATGACCAGAACCAGGTTGCTGACCAGCGGTTTTCGTTAAAACCATGGTTTGCTGGTGTGTTCAGTCTCGCGGGCTCATAAAACCTGGTTGTCGTCATTGTTATTTAAGGTTTTTCCAGACAGTGGCCGCTTTCGTGGCCAGAAATGGCATACCTACCCTAGTAGGACGACGCCCTCCATTTTAAAAACGATGGCGCTAATATCTAGTCCTGGAGATGATCTAATGTTGACTAATGAACTGCAAAATAAACAGAGGGGCTAAGAACTATACCGTATCCAGCGGCACGTCCCCGGGTAGGCCATATAAGGGAATAGTTTGTATGGGAATATATCAAACATAAGGAAGAGTGTTTCATCAAATATCGAAACACTGAGCAGCTTCGAGGTGTTTGGATATCTGATGATATCGATGGTCTCTGCTGCAAATTGACCGAGATAACTCTAATTATAATCCATCAAATATTTTCGCTCGCGCGCGATTGGTCTAAACGCGTCACGTGGGCGAATATTCCCCAGCTAAAACTGGGGAATATCAGAGGATGTCCTTGGACATTATCTGTTCCTCGAAGCTCACAGTTTTCCTCGAGCTTCGCTCTCAGAAAACTGTTCGCTTCTCGGAACAGATAATGTCCAAGGCCAAATATCCGAGCATATTTTAGCGCCAAATGAAGGCTATTGTTTACTTATACCCTTGATGTTATATTGGGTTGAGTCAATGATGTCATCAGTCCTCTCATTTGCATATTTTGCGCATTTTTCAAACGTAAATATCTCCGGAACCAATGCAGATATTTCCAAACGGTAAATGGATTTTTTAATCTTTCCTCGTATTTTATGTGATAAACCTTAAAATTCGAGGGATAAAAACTGGTTCCATCAGAGTAGCACTTTAAGTTTCACGTTGCATGCTTTCATTGAATGTTGCGGGCTGAAGTTGAATGTTGAGAGATCAAGATGAATGTTGAGTACCCAAGTTGAATAACTTAAGTTGAAAGTTGGGTAGTCAAGTCGGTTGTTGAGTAAAACAGTGAATATTGAGTGCCGGCCAAGTTGATTTTTGGCGAGGATTGAACACCATAGAGTTTTTGAGTGTGACATCATCGCCTCCTGTCTGGGCTTTCCGTCAAAATAGTATAAAACACTCTTCTTTTGCCAAAAACTTGGCTGACAAAATCGAAGCGATATCTTGGCGACGTCCTTAACATGTATAATATAACATTTCATGTTACGGTACTGCCGCTCAGAAAACGAAGAATCTAACGAGTCCAGTGCCTGCGCAGCTCAAACTAAATCTCAATTCTTTTAAACCGGAAGTGACGTAATTTTTGTTCCTTGATCTACAGATTGGAAAATTTGGCGAGTTTTTTGCCCCCGCCAGTTCATCAAGAAAACATCCATACCTGTTGACTTTAGATTGCTCGCTTTTCTGTTACGAGTGGCTCGACTTTCTCAGAGCTCCGTCTCACAGCAATGTGCCCTGAAATGAATACTTTCAAGATGATTTTCGTTTTATCCTTTCTCTGCAGTGAATGGCAGTGTGTGCGTTCTTCTGGCTACTGCGAGGTAAGATGTGAATTGCCTGTAAACAGGCTGTCAACAATAATCGCGATAGACAAAGCGAGAAACATTGCCAAGCCGAATGAGCCGATTTAGTGCGGAGCTCGAATTGAAAGGATTGCCGGGCCTGGACCTTACCACTCTTTCATCAAGAACCGGAATTTACGTTCATTCGTTTGTTTCATAGTGCGGATTTCCGTAAGATGGTAGTTAGATTCGGTCGGAGATGCTTTCCACATTATTCGCCGTTTATTATTATTATTATTTTTCAGTATGGATAAGTGGGATTGGGTTCACGGTAATAATCTCAATCTTTCTTAGCGTAAATTTTTAGGGGAGTGCGCGAAGAATTGTTTGGAGAGGGCCAAACGTTTTTTCAGTGAAACGTTTACTAATCTAGATACCTCCTGCATTAACAAAGATCCTTCTCTTAATTAATGATATTAACGTAGTTTTTGGCCAATTTTTTGCGACGAACGGTACTTCGCTTTTCTCCCCTCTGATCCTCTATGGTGACTGGGCTGGTATCGTTGACTACGAGAAGGTGCCTCTGTTGCCAGCGGAGAAAAAACAGAGCGGGCTCAAAGTGCTGGATGTTGAGTCCGTGGAATATAAAGGACAGAAACGTACAAACTCCTGCTAACGGAAGACGCACCAGTTTACAAAGACGAAAGATCCAAGCTGGAAAATACTGTAAAACCCGGACAACGTGTTTAAAAGCTCTAGTGTACACGTACAAATCCCAAAAAAAAAAAATAAATTCCGCGTGTTTGTTAATTTATGCACGCAGTCAAGCGGCACAGCGTCATTTCAATCATTTTGCTCGAAAAATGTATGCAGTTTCGTATTCGTTAAACCTCCTTTTTCTCCCCTTTGAAGTAATTTGTGTGGAAACGATCAGCTTGTAAGAAGATTTTTTTGTTTAATTCAAAGAAGCATCTGAAATGCATGGTCTATTTCTTTGTTTATCTGCATCACAGAGAATGTTGACCCCAACTTGACTAAAAAACAAGAAACCAATTACGGATATGTGTAAGTTCGTTAAATCCAAAACAACCTTATCAGGGCATCCAACGAGAATATAGTTCAAAACCACTTAAGGCATAGCATTGTTAAACGTATTTTAGTATTTAAACGGTAGATATGGGCATATTTTCCCCTAAAAATTTTTCATCTGCTCGGATTTCCTAGCTAAAGTCTAGTGATCCAAAAATTATAGGGATCAAAACTTACTTTTTCGAAAAGTTCAGCCAGAAAGAAGGCTCCCGAAAATTATAGGTGACCTTTTTAGGGTAAAAATCCGTTAAAAACGGGCAATTATACCATTTTTCAGATGTTCGAAAATCCTAGGAGAGGCAGGCAAGCAAGAAATTTTACAACAAATGTTCCGAAAATTCTAGATCTCAAATCGTCTTTCGAACAGATATTTTCCGAAAATTGACGTTGGGTGCCCCTGACTTATTGCCAATCGAAAAAAAGAGAGGTTTGCCGTGTGCAAGACCGTACAGCGCGTGACTGGACTGGCACACCAGAATGCGAAAAGATATCTCTGTTGCCAACGGAGAAAAAAAAACGGAGAATTCTCAAAGTCCTCGACGTTAAAGGTTTGTGGAACATAAAGGCCAGAAGCGTAAACTCCTTCTAATGGAAGACGAAACACTTTTTAAAGTCAAAAGATTCAAGCTGGAGGGTATGGGCAGCCTTTTGCTTCGAAGCAGGCATACTGTCAACTTGTAATAAACACTGTCAAGTAATGCATTTTAAAATTATTATAGCTTCGATGGCGGAAGAACAAGAGTTTATATCAACTTTTCATCAGAGTGTCTTTTAATAAAGCGTTTGAAATGTATGTTGTTGTTTGCTCACTGCTTCACATACGAAACCAACTCCCGTTTCACATTACAACGGTCTCAAGCGATTCTCAAAATCCAAATTAAGGGAACTTTGAACTAGATTGACTCCCGTCTCGTTTGAAAACAATCTTTAGAATGGCCCTTAGCGAAAATTTTGGAGCCATTGCTGCTCCCTATCTTCAAGCATTTTCTAATAACACTCTGTTAGCGTATGCTATGCTTGATTGATAAAACGAATCGAACGTTATGCAAATAAAAGGATAAACTTGTGTAAAGAAAGGATTATCGCTTTGGATGGAAAACAAACACCGCTACTATTACAGTCACGGAAGCGTGACCGGCTTTAAAAGACAGAGCTCATTTGGTTTGGAATATTCCGAACGTTTAGCCGCAAAACTTCCATTTTGTCATGATGTTTTTCATTAGTTTTCGATGAGGTCATTTTGGCTGTTTGTGATTGGCTTTAGATGATGTCATCTTTTCCGTTTGTGATTGGTTTCTTGCCCCCATATTATGACCTTATTGCCCTATTCACTTGATCTTTACTGTTTGATTGCTGTGCCGGACAGAGCTCTCTTCCCAAGCCAGCCTATTCACACATCGCCAAAATTATATGCACACACAGTACTATTTTACCGTGACACGCGCGCGGGCTTAATATATCTTCCTACACCGAAATTTGCACGTGTTGCGGAGCTAGGGTTACGTGTTCATTAATGCACGCCCCCTTGCCTTCTCATCTCGTGTACGTACGTGACTAGCATTCCATCAACCTAACCCTAATTTATGCGACGACGTGGGATGCACGTGTTGTTACACGTGCTAGGGTTTGGGTTACGCTGCGTTGCGTCATGCTCCAACTTGCCCTTAAATTTATGCACGCCCCTTTCTTTTGTCTTTTTTATTGATGACATAGTTAATAGAGGGACTGGGTTTGAAGCTCGGCAAACATCAAAGGAGCAAACAAAGATGCCAAGGTTTATGTTGGAAAGTCCATGATCGTGCACAATCTTTTGTTTTGCGCTCATACACTATGCATGAAATACGTTACCAAGACGTTTCTATTGGTTACTTCCTCAAGCGTTTCCTCAGTACGGAGTAAGCAACTATTGAGTTTTGTGCACGGTCAAGGCCAAAAAAGAGAACAAAACATACAACAAAAAAATTTCTCCGGTTTCATAACCATTCCCCTCTATTAACTATGTTGATGACGTCATTTGATGACTACCTGTCAAAATGGGTCTCAAGTATCCCATATAACTACTTATATTTCCATAGTCAACGCAGCTTTCATTCTATTTTTAGAGTTTTGACCTTCTTACCTATGAGGAGAAACCTTGCAACACCATGAGAACTGGCATGGTTCGCTCTACTGCCGACAGCGGTCACACCGTCTTAGAAGTGTGCTCAAGAAAACAATGGAGGCCATATCTTCCTCAGTGTAACCCCCTTAAAGGTTGCTATAACAACTGGGTACTTGGTTTGATTGGGCACTGGCGTATGGACGAGCAAACTGGAATCGAGGTCGCCGATGATTCGGGACTGGAAAACCACGGCTCGGCTAGTGGCGCAGTGCCTAAGCTGTCCAAGTTCTCACGAGGTCGCTTCTTTAACGCCGCAGGGCTGATTACAGTTCCAAACACCGCCATCTTGAATTTTGGCATTTCAAGCTTCAGTGTGACTGGATGGGCGAAGATTTTGGATGCTAAATATCCGTTGACAACGTTTGCTGTCAGGAAAGGCTTCGGCTGTTATTTTGGCCCAGGTCGCGCCGGATGGGTACCCGGTTGGGAAACAGCACACGGCTACCAAGCCACGGGTCTGCGGGTGTGCATACGGGACAAGCAGAACAGATTAGTGGACAAAACCATCGCATTTGACCAGGGCTATCAACCCGCACAGCTGATTGGACAATGGGTTCATTACGCTGTCGTGTTCCATCGCGAGAACAAGAAGAAGGTGTTTGTTTACATCAATGGTAAAAAGCAGTCAAACACGCTGGACATCTCAGCCGTTCATGGAAGCGTGGACAACACCAAGCCACTCGAGTTTGGTCAACTATACGGCTGGAAAACCAAGGGGACCCTGGATGAATATAGAGTTTACAACACCGCCCTGGACGACAATGAAGTTACGGCCATCTTTCAGAATCACCTTGTTTAAGATGTATTAAACTCAAGGAGACCAAGAAGGTGATGGGATATCGAGAGATGACTGTTTTTTGATACATAAAAAGAAGGAACTAGTTTAGAAAATTTACGCCATTCATTTTTTAACAGTATTTAGATTGAAAACGAATGATTCTGGGAGACATAGCTAAACTAAGGTGCTTAGTATTTCTTTGATTTTTCTACGGAACTTTTCGGCTACGAACAGTTTCGCGTTGGTCTGCCTGTATTGATGCCAATAAAGTCGAGGATTACACCTTGGTCTCAAAGAATAGTGTGTATGGGAATATATCAAACACAAGGAAGAGCGTTTCATCAGATATCCAATCACTGAACAGCTTCGAAGTGTTTGGATATCTGATGATATCGATGGTCTCTGCTGCAAATTGACCGAGATAACTCTAATTAGACACTTCATGTTATATTGGTTTGAGTCAATGATGTGTCATCAGTCCTTTCATTTGCATATTTTTGCGCATTTTTCAAACTTAAATATCTCCGGAACCAATGCAGATATTTCCAAACGGTAAATGGCTTTTTTAACCTTTCCTGGTATTCTATGTGATAAACCTAAAAATTCGAGGGATAAAAACTGGTTCCATTATAGTGGCACTTTAAGTTTCACGTTGCTGTTGCGGGCTGAAGTTGAATGATGTTGAGAGATCAAGTTGAATGTTGAGTACCCAAGTTGAATAACTAAAGTTGAAGGTTGGGTGGTCAAGTCGGTTGTTGAGTAAAACTGTGAAAATTGAGTGCCGGTCAAGTTGATTTTTGGTGGGGATTGAACACCATAGAGTTTTCGAGTGTGACATCATCGCCTCCTGTCTGGGCTTTCCGTCAAAATAGTATAAAACACTCTTCTTTTGCCAAAAACTTGGCTGACAAAATCGAAGCGATATCTTGGCGACGTCCTTAACATGTATAATATAACATTTCATGTTACGGTACTGCCGCTCAGAAAACGAAGAATCTAACGAGTCCAGTGCCTGCGCAGCTCAAACTAAATCTCAATTCTTTTAAACCGGAAGTGACGTAATTTTTGTTCTTTGATCTACAGATTGGAAAATTTGGCGAGTTTTTTGCCCCCGCCAGTTCATCAAGAAAACATCCATACCTGTTGACTTTAGATTGCTCGCTTTTCTGTTACGAGTAGCTCGACTTTCTCAGAGCTCCGTCTCACAGCAATGTGCCCTGAAATGAATACTTTCAAGATGATTTTCGTTTTATCCTTTCTCTGCAGTGAATGGCAGTGTGTGCGTTCTTCTGGCTACTGCGAGGTAAGATGTGAATTGCCTGTAAACAAGCTGTCAACAATAATAGCGAGAGACAAAGCGAGAAACATTGCCAAGCCGAATGAGCCGATTTAGTGCGGAGCTCGAATTGAAAGGATTGCTGGGCCAAGACCTTACCTCTCTTTCATCAAGAACCGGAATTTACGTTTATTCGTTTGTTTCATAGTGCGGATTTCCGTAAGATGGTAGTTAGATTCGGTCGGAGATACTTTCCACATTATTCGCCGTTTATTATTATTATTTTTCAGTGTGGATAAGTGGGATTGGGTTCACGGTAATAATCTCAATTTTTTTAGCGTCAATTTGAGGGGAGTGCGCGCAGAATTGTTTGGAGAGGGCCAAAAGTTTTTGGTCAAACGGTTACTAATCTAAATACCTCCTCCATTGACAAAGACCCTTCCCTTAATTAATAATTTAAAAGGAATTTTTGGGCTATTTTTTGCGACGAACGGTACTTCGCTTTTCTTGCTTAAGTAGAAAACGGTAAGAGAAACGGTCGAGCAATGCTCTACGCCATTTGCCTAAGTCAAGTAAATTAACCCATGTTGATTAATATGCAACGACAGGCCAATATTCTGAAGAGAAAATAAATAATTCGTCACACCATGACCCTTGCAAGATAATGAACACAAAACAATCGGAAAGAAAGAAAAAGCTGGCACCGCTTATCACTAGAAGGTACTGCCCTGTGGTCAGCCCCTTTCATCTTTCGAGTTGCGTAACAGATACACTTTACGCAAGCACCTTAGTCCATGGAATCTTGGCAAAACATAATTAATTTAGTGATTGCAAAGAATCTGTGCGAAGGGATTTAACGAACTGAAACTATTCATTTATTCGTATTTGTTCTCTTGGAATTATTCAAAAGTATTTAGACGATGATAGACCTTTTTTTGTGATGTGATTGATCATAACGCATCAACCTTTTAGCCTCATTTAAATGACTATTTTAAAAATAAGTACCCCAGTGGTACATGTGTGGGATACACTGTCCGCATCACAACCCGATGACATTGTATGTCGTATCCCACACATAAAGGAATCATACAACCTAAATACTGATGAACAAAACAAACGAAATTGCAATTATATTGCTATGTCTTAATGCTGTCAACGCCCATATTTGCATTTTTGCCGTGATGCGAAACGGCCAGATTGCGCTTTCCAGTCTTTTGTACGTACCCGTTTGGAGTAACTTTGGTTTCCCGACGATTAAATAAAGCGACGCTTAATTTTGGTGCATTTTAAAGGGGATGGCACTTAACCTCAGAAAGACAATGGTTGCTGAGAAAGCTGTTAGTAAAAGACCCTTACAAAAAGGTACCATGGGTGGTTTTATGAAGGAACTTTTTCAATGGAAATCTGTCGACACTTCAATCAGAAGGCGCATGCGCAACTAGTCCCAGTCCTCTGCCGTGCTTTTTAATGAAAAACAAGTAAAAGCCCCCAGGAAACGAAAGGAAGAGGCGGTTTTTTAAACGGATGGGAACCGTCCAATCTCTTTTCGTAAACTCTAGCATGGAATTTCTACTTGGACAGAAAATGGAACTGATATTTTGGAAAGTGTGTCAAAGAAGGACCTTATGACGTCATAATGTTTTGTGAAATAATTTCTTTTAAAACCCATGCTACAGATTTTGTGTTAGAATGTTCTCATACTGTTGCGTTAAAAAAATGAGAACAACATAGTTTACTCGCTGAGTTTTTAGGCATTTTCTGTTTTGGTCACGTGATTGACCAAATATGGTTGTGAGTCGAATCATACAAAGGTATGTTAGATAGAACACATTTGGCAAAAAAGGATAACTGAAGAGTTAAAGGAATTCGAGAAATGACTATTTGAAGGGGTCTATGGCAACGGATTGGTAGTTAAGAGCCACCCCCTTAATTAATTAATTTTTGAACAATCGCTAAATTCGCCAAAATTAAGTGTCGCCAAAATTTCATGTCGTAAGGTAGTGCTATTTGAAGCATCTGTCAACAGCTCCAAAATTGTCCAAGGAAAATAGAGAACAGCCAAAAACGCAATTGAAAAACAATGGTGCGAAAACCTTAGTTCCGTGAAGCCGCGACTTCCAGATATCGTCGATCGTCAGACAAGCGGGATAGTTATCCCTTTGCAAAACACAATTATCAGCCGCTTTGGGTCGAGGCAACCTTCGTCGATGCTGAAAACCTCCGGGTATATTAACTTCCACAAAATCCACAGAACGGCTGGCACGTTACGACGACTTCACTGTGTTAGCCAGGCGTGGATCCAGATCGGTTTCCAGTGTTTTACGGAAAACGGTCAGATTTTTGAAAAATACATATATTTTTAAAAATAAAAGTAAAATTTCCAAACCTTGAAACTTGGTTAATATCATTTCCGAAAGGCTCAAAAGCCCAGGGAATGGCACTTTGGAGGATTAAAACCAAAACGTTTTTCCAGGGTCCCCTCTAGAGCAGGGTCGCGAATTCGCCGCTCCTTTTATCGAAAAACGGTCAACATTTTCCCTGGATCCACGCCTCTTAACTATGGGGAATTCTGTAATGTATATTCCTCCAAGCACTGAGAAACAATTTTCACCAAACGGTCTTTATGTACAGTATAAACTAATAACAATAAAAGCAAGATGACACACGCTAACACCAACCCGGTGTGGCCAACACATCACGCATGCGCACAACCATTTCACCCGGTCAATTAGCAGCCATGGAAAGCTGTTT
>OX421451.1:33339118-33346618 GCA_949126865.1 Montipora capitata
ACTGTACCCTCTTAGTAAAGCATGTCGATGTAATCATCTGATTCAGGAGCCCATCTGGAGCGTGCAACTTCCATACAGCGTCTGTGAAACGGCGTTTTCACAAGTAGGAATATTTTTAGACTAGCCCTTCCCGCGAATTAGGTCAAAAAACAAAGGCAATTCCGGTTCGGTGACCCTATGACGTCAGCTTAATTTCTTGTAATTTGTCATCGGGCTTCTGTGGGAGTCTCATTCGCGGGAAATTCAATCTAAACTGAATAAATCGGTCTGTGAAAACGCCGTTACACGAACACAGTAGAGTTGTAGGCTCCGGGTCATGGGTTCCTGTCTGATTCTATGATTCGTGGCTGTGCATCCGGGTGCTCCCTACTGGTGTGCTGCAATTCAAATTCTGTTAAATGATGTCCCCGGATATCCAAGAGCACTGTACTGTTGCTGTACTTCAGCAATTCTATAATGCAGGATGCAGAAAGAGCTGCCCTTTTGTGGGCAACATTCAAAATTTTAAGATGCTTGTGGACTTGAAAGTGAGACACTCTTTAAGCTTCCTCAGAAATCTCTTGGCTATCTTGGAGGAGAAAATTTGATAACAGTTGGCATTTAAGCGCTAGCTGACTGAACAGTGAGTTACTAACGCTGCGGTGGCCTAAATTGGGCGTCTGGAATAGCCAGAATCCGGAACCGGAAACGGAAACGGAACCGCAAACGGAATAAGAACAACAAGAGGCTACAAGTAGCCTATACTCGGGCCTGCAAAGGTACAGTGGTGTATGGTTAATTTAGCACTAAAGAAAAGAAAAGAGAGAAGTTTGTCCTTCTCACATCGGCCTTACACTGCGATTGTCATGATTTTCGACTGTGTATGTAGTGAATACACGGACCCAGATTATCTTCATTACAGGTGTTAACAATGACCACTGGACCATGGAAACGAGGTAAAAATAGTGTATTTGTTCCAAAGTGGCTAAGCACATTGTTTTTTACTGATCGATGGGTATTCTTGCTCAGTGTTTGAGAAAGGAAACGTTAATTGAACGGTTGAAACGAAACGAAATGACCCATTGAAACATCTTTTGCAGAAACACATGAAAGAGAAACGAAGGTGAGATGTGAGAACATCTTTCCAAGATGACCAAACTTTCGTGCAGTGGTGCACGTAAAGGTCACTTTGTCACGTGCGCGACACGTGAAGATGTGCAATATATCTCGACAATTGAAAATACTTTCAGAAGTACACAAGTTCCGTGAGGATGGCCGTGCCAAATGAATCCATAGCAAGAGAATCAAATATTTAAAATATACCATTTGTTGTAATTTAAATACTCACAGTAATATGTACCCAATTGTCATGTATATGTTATTTGCCAGCTGAGGCCTTCAAATTGCTGCCCGAGGCCGCAGGCCGAGGGTAGCTTTTTCAAGACCGATGTCACAGTTTTTTGCTATACGGACCGACCCTTTGCTGGTAAATAACTTATTTATTTTTTTCCTCTTTTTCTCCCACCCTCTATGAAATCACTTGTTTTAATTATTGACTCGCACCGCGCTTGATAGTGAATGCAGTATTAAAGCGACTTACAAACTGAACGTTTCAAGAAAAATATTTTTTATTTGAATTCTATTTCCAAACCTCTTGTCTAATGAAAAATAACCTCTGTATGTAAACGTAGACGGTTAAAAAAAAATTGGAAATTTAAGGTCATCACCCAAGTTCAAGGCTAGCATTCCGCCTGCCGTGAGCAAGCCGGATGAGAAAATTCCGCCCGCTCCCCGAACCAATCAGATTGCAGGATTTTTTTAATTCCGCCCACTCACGCATTGAGAAAAAAAATTAAAGAATTATAATTCTCTGTGACCAAATTTTGGAAAGTACCTATCGAAGACATAAAGTAAGCAAAATCTATTGTGCAACTTCCAAGTACATTACCAGTATGACTTGGGCTGTATTGAATCTGAAACGTTGTGTTGAACGCTATGACTTCTGCAGGTAATTCTGTTAACATGAAATATGTTTGTCTCGATAAGCTTGATATGGCAGTGTATAGTTCATTTCCTACATTTATAACTGATAATTACAGGGAAGTAATTAATTTCCTGTCATAATTATATAATAGCACATAGTGACATAGCTGCACATCCACTACCAGTATTTGAGCCATACGCTAAAACATCACCTTGACAGTTGTTTTACAAGGATCAATAGGATGTGAACCAAGATTTTTCTAGGTTATGTCCCTGCAAAGGTTGAACTTAC
Organism: Montipora capitata; assembly: GCA_949126865.1. Taxonomy (NCBI): domain Eukaryota; kingdom Metazoa; phylum Cnidaria; class Anthozoa; order Scleractinia; family Acroporidae; genus Montipora; species Montipora capitata. Next base: position 33,341,373 of record OX421451.1, read on the forward strand.
AAGCAATATGCCATGCGGTGGACCAGACTTTTAACAACAAACTATTCCAAAAAACAAAAAATAGTGTTTCGTTTCCAGAATGGTAAGGGCAGCTAGGAAAAAAGATAGAATACTGTAGTGTGGGTCACTTGGCGTGTCATTCTTATTTCGCGTCGTGTATTGAAACTCTCGAGAAATACAGATAGAAATGTGAACGCAAACTCTCTGAACGGAGTTCCTTGGTATCAAAATGTATAATTAGCTTTTAAACGCATAAGGCAAGCCGCCATAGAACGAGACAACAGACGTTCGTTGCAAACAGCTAGTTGATTTTACTCTACAAGACAAACTGCCAAGTGAACCTTGGACGACTAACTAAGGCTTTTATAGCTAGACCCTGTCTATTAATTAAAGAGGCCAGTTGCACAGGCTCTACTATGTAGCAGGTAGGCATTACACGTGCTCTTTAGCAATAATGAATGAGGCTGTAACAGATTTGGCCAATGCAGGTGTACGTTATAATCTGAGATCTAGGAACAAGGTCTTTATGTCCTCGTTTTATTTACAACAAAACCGTTGATTTTATGACCTTGAACGCGGGCCGACTACAAAGAACGCGAAGAAAACTATCACGACCTGAATAGCCTTTTAGTACAGTCACGCCCGTGCCAGTGGTGCTAATCCCCTTCATCTCCGTCATCATCATCAATCAACACAATTCAAAGGTCCTCTTCATTGTCACTAGCATGTCGTTTTTCATCTGTAGCTGTCGGTGACCGAGGTGATAGATCAAGAAGCTCGTAGTTCTTTTGAATAAGCTCTTTGAGCCGAAGAAGAAGAAACCGCTAGCTGTCTTCAATATTAAACGTAGCTCGGAGGACTATCTCAAGCCCTCCCTTTGCAATTGGAGAAGGCCTGTACCTTTCATCCTCAACTGTTGCATCGATGCTGCCACCTTGATGTAGGAAAAAGTACACAAAACGTGATATTTCTTGTGGAACGTCGCCGACAACATCAGCTACAAGTTTTTCTTTTCTCTTCATCATCCAGGCGACAGCGTACTGATCAATAAGAAGTGCGTCTGCGTCTCGTTCTCTTTGGCCATACAATCTTTGACCTTTCTTTGGGTTTGGCCAGACAGTTTTACCATAAACATGCCAACCTCGGCTAGCGATCAGGTGCTTGAAGACAATTTCCATTTGTCTTTAAAGTTGAATAATTCGAAATTCTCGAATTTCGCTCGTTTTACTGTCGTTGTACATTCACAGCCTAAATTGCGAAATGACATTCTTGGGGTATTTATTGCGACATGCTCTGGGGACTTTCCCGCCGGCTTTTCACGTCTTGGCGCCATTCACGACTTTGTCAGTAGGTTTTAGCGAACCTTATTTCGTATTGTTCGAAAGTTTTCCTTGATCAGTTTTATTTCAGAGATGTCTATTTTAAATTATTTTCAAAAGGCACCGAAAACCCCTCTACAAGCAATGTCATCGGCACCGACAGAAGAAGATAGAATGAACGTTGTAAACCTCACTGCAAGAGAAACCGAAGAAGTAACAAAAGAATTCACTGTGCTAGAAAACAAAGGTACAAAGCGAGGAAAATACATCAAGTGGTCAGCCGAGGAAAGAGCAGAAATAGGTCAGCATGCTGTAAGGCATGGAGTCAATCAGACAGTGCGTCTGTTGAAAGGAAAATATCCTCGACTTACTAAGCAAACGGTCAGTGATTTCAAGAAAGCTTTCATTCAAACCAAACAAACAACAAATGGGCCTGTTAGCGAAATTAGCTTCAGAAAGCTTGGGCGACCTGCATTACTGCCTGAAGACCTTATGAAAAAGACCATCGAAACGATGCAAGCCCTGCGACTAAAAGGTGCCCCGGTAACAGCTGCCGTGATAAATGCTATTGCCAAAGGAATAGTTATGGCCAATGACCGTACCATATTGGTTGAGCACGGGGGCTACTTGCGCCTTAGTTATGACTGGGGTCGGAATGTCCTCTACCGCATGGAGAGAGAAGGCAAGAAGATGACAATGAGAATGGCTACCACTGAGAAGATACCCGTGGCCCCGGGACTCTTGAAGGAAGCGAAACTGTCGTTCCAGCGAAAGATCAAAACCCTGCAAGCCATACACAGTGTGCCTAAAAATCTGATTCTCAATTTCGATCAAACCCCTTTGTCCTATGTCTGTTCCGCAAGTCACACCCTCCATAAAAAGGGGGAAAAGAGTGTGCCACTTGTGGGAAAGGGGAAAAAGAAGCAGATTACTGGAACTTTCACGGTAACAATGTCAGGTCGTTTTCTCCCGATGCAGCTAATTTACGAGGGTAAGAGCCCGCGATGCCTTCCACAAGGAATCACGTTCCCGGAAAACTTTAACTTGACTTTCACTCCAAACCATTGGAGCAATGAAGACAAAGTGATTGAGCACTTGGAGAAGGTTGTTTTTCCGTTTGTCGTGGAGAAACGCAAAGAGCTTTCCCTTCCTGATGAGCAGATATGATCAATATGACCAACTATTTCTAGCCGCTCGACTTGACAGTAAATGGTCCTGCCAAGCAGTTTCTGAAAGGAAAGTTTCAGGAGTGGTATGCAACCGAAATCGCAAAGCAGGTCGACACTCCATTGATGTCAGCACTAAGTTATCTGTAATGAAGCCGATTCACGCCCGCTGACTTGTTGGTTTGTACGACTACCTCCGAAACAAACCAGATGTGGTAAGGAAGGGTTTTGAGATGGCAGGCATAGTGGAGGCTTTCACTAAAGTACTGGAACCAGAAGATCCTTTTGAAGATCTTGTCTCAGATCATTAAGCCACATTAAGCTTCAAAGCCCTTAGTTCCCTTTCTGGACCGAACTCTATAGTTGAGACACTGCTTGAGGCATAAGCTTGATTGAGTTTGTGTTATTTTCTCGTTGGTGTATCCGGCTGTAAAACCTTGAAGGTACAGTAAAACTATCATTTTCACAGATTTTATTTCAGTCTAATTCATGTTTTTTAGTCGTAAATTTACTTTAGACATGTTTCAGCGCAGTGTCCGAAATTTTTGTCCGAAAATTGTCCGAAATGAGGGAAAAAGTGTCCGAAAGTTAAACGTCCGAAATTTTAACGTCCGGAATTTTTTGCAAGTAATGTAGTTGACTTTTCAGTTCAGTTACCTGGAGTCTTCGTTTTTCAAATACGGCCAGTGTGTATGGAAAACGGAGACCTTTCGGAAATGTATCCCTTTGCATGTGACTCGACAGTGTGCCAGAGGGATGTGAAGTGACAAAGTCGATGAAACAAACGTTACCTGTTCGTCTAGACAGCAACGAAAAAAGACCTTTCCTTTTCATTTGTACACCGCCTGTTCAATGTTATGTCAACAAGTATGAGACCTTGACTACAGCCATTGGTGGACCTAACGGAAATTTGATATGAAGCATCGCGCTCCAAGAACCTTGGTTGAACTGAAGTTACTGAACTTAGGTTTTCACGTTGGCACATAGAGCTGTTAGCATTTTGCGTCTTGACAGACGCGGTTTCAAGGATGGCGTTCACGGTTGTACGCATTTTCTTCGTCTTGACTGCCTTTTTCTTTCCAATTGAAGCGCAGCATGGCCGGATTGGCGGCGGCGGCGGCGGGAGTTCGAAGACGGGTAAGCTGAATTATTAGCGAATGGCAATAATCGAGGTTTTGTATTCATAAACCTTGATCTCTGTTTCCTTTGAATTCTTCCAAATATTTCGCTATATTTATGCGATCAATGCTGAGAAGCCAAGCTGGAGACTTCATCCGATAGCTCGTGCATGGCGTAACTTTTGACTTGATTTAATATTTTGATATCGGTATTTATATTCATGTTACGTTGAGGGTTATGGGATTCAGGTATTTTATCACATAAACCGTAAAATGCACATTAGCTCAGAATAATATGTATTTTCCACGGTAAACTGTGTCAATTACAAAGCAGATAAGGTATGTGAAAAGTGTCTTAGAGAAAGTCGGTCTTTGTGAAGCCATGCAAATAATACCGCCTGTGTTCTCAAAAATCCCTGCGAAAAACAAACCACACTCAATTAAACTCTCTAGTAGGATGAAATGTCATGTCTTTTTTCCGATCGCGAGAAGCATCAGGGAACATGTTTTTTCTAGTTTTCATGTGGAAAAAAGGGATTCTATCACGTAGTTCTTGACTAATATGATACTCCTTTGTAACTTGTTGGCCTCGAGCCAACAAATTTTATTGAACTGACGGGTTGCTGGAAGAAAGATAAAATTTGGTTAATTTAATGGTATATCCTAGCGAGATACTGCACGGCAACATCTTTCACGTTGAAGAAATCTTTTTTTTTCCCCATTTTTCTCGAGATATTTTCTTCAATACATTGTTAAGAAAAATGCCAGGAAATTCTATACCGGAAGCCATCTGTGACGACATGCGATGGGTGACATCCGCTCACTGCTTGCTGTTTTTCGCTCAAAGGTCGGCGAACGCGAATGGCGTAAGTCTCGGCATTTTTCGACTTCGTTATGTTTCGGATGTAAGGGGAAAAAATGCACAGCGCGCTGGAAAAAAGGAGGAAAAATCTTTTGTTTTGACCTTCAAACAAGTTCGAGCATATCTTAATGCTAAGCCATGCAATTAATTGACCTTTTGACATCCGCTCGTTCAAGAATGCTTCATTTATTGGTAAGTTGGTTATTAATAAACTGTACTGGATTGTTTTCAAGGAGAATATACAAGATTCACCCACAAATTGAATCTATTAACGAGAAAAGTCGTCGCAAACTGAAGCAGGGCTTCGTAAGGCCACTTAATTAATTTTTTCAGTAGCTCGTGCTCCGCAGCTGCCGCTACGAGAACGGCCGAGTATTCCGCAGTTTTACTCCTTATTGAGGTAGATTTTATAGTGCTGCAAAAGCAGCTGCAGATAGGTTACGTCACACGCCCCATGTAGCTCATTTGCCTAGCATGCGCACGTTTCAATATACTGCAGATATTAAGTTATTAGTATGATATCAGATGTGCTGAGCTCTAATAAACTTGAATCTTCCCTATGAGAATCAATTTGTACATTGTAGCAGCAACCGCACAGTTCATGTATTAATTATCAGGTCTACACTGTAGTCACATTTCTAATCTTATGAAGAACAATGTACCCTCTCAAGAAAAGTTGTTTCGTATTTAAACTGAATGTTTTCCAGGCCCAGGCATATGCCCAAAAGCCGAAGATCTAGAGTGCCCAGAGGATATCCTCGATTTTTGTACTGCAGGAGAT
>OX421451.1:33349118-33351618 GCA_949126865.1 Montipora capitata
TACGGGTAACATACGAGTAACATACGAGTAACATACGGAACATACGGACACATACGAGTAACATACGACTAACATACGAGTAACATACGGATACATACGACTAACATACGGATACATACGAGTAAAAGAATACGAAAATATAGGAGTAAAATTCATACCAGTAAATTTTTATGCAAAGTAACGACAACTTAAGTAAAATATTACGCATGATCCGACTAAGGAAAGTTTGCGTTACAAGAGCAAAGATATTTGATATTAAACTGGTGGCCTGGGGTCATGCCTGGTAATCTGATGTGCGCAAAAAATAGCCTGTCGCGCAGTGGATGGTCTTCACTCGTTCGATCTTTACCGTGCACTGAACAGATTGAAGAGAGTAATACTGATTTACAGATGACACATTTGGGAAAGGAACCGTGATGTAGATGTAACTAACAGTGGTAAGTGAAGTGTTTTTGCTACCGCAGATGATACCAAAAATCTGCTTTAGTTTTGTAACATGAAAGATAAAAGCACATGTTTTGCAAACCAAACGAACCATCGATTGCATTATGATTTAAGCCAACTGAATAGTCACAGAATGACACAATCAGTAGCTATTTAGTCTTATATGTCTGTATATATTTGTCGTTTAAAAGTGTGTTGTTAGAATATCAGGAAAAAATAATTCTTCGGACGTACGGTCAGGGGCACCCAACGAGAATATAGTTCAAAACCACTTAAACATAGCATTGTTAAACGTATTTTGGTATTTAACGGTAGATATAGGCATTACATGCATTACAGGCCAAAGCAGTGCAAATGAAGCAGTTAAATTTTAACTGTTACAAGTTGCTTTCGTAGTTGATTATGACTGCCAGGCCAGGCTTCTGCCATGCTTCTCAGAAAAAAATGCGCAGTTTTCTGTGTATGGGCGCTAATAAAGGGTAAAATTCCGCGCAGCTACTTACTTACCCCCGCCAAAACCACACGAGGAGTCTGTGCAGGCCAGTCACTCACTTACTCTCTCATATCGTTTCAATACTTAAATAACTTTTCGGAATTATTGTTTGTTGTCATTAGCAGTTACAGTTACAGTTGCAGTTAAAGTTAGCAGTTTCCAGTTTCAGTTGTCTGACATACAGAGTAAAGACAAACTGTTTTGTTCTATTGTCTAGTTTTGCAGGTTTAGTGAAACTTTGATTGCCAATCAATACAACAGGGTTTACATACCGTCAATAAATATTTAGTTATTTAGTGTTGCAAGGAACGTTTCAATATTTTTTGAATTGTTAAGAGCTTTTGACGGCTTTAATAGCTTTGTAATTCCTGATATCTCGATGCGAAAAATACATACCCCTTGGACCTCTGATATGAAGTGTGTGTGAGTGAGTGTGTGTGTGTGTGGGGGGGGGGGGGGGAGGAAGGGGGGTGAGGGGGGTTTGATGCCACCCCCTCAGGGTTTTGTAAATGAGGCGAGAAAGGGTTGAATGCCACCCCCCTCAGATTTTGCAAATTTTGAAAAGGAGATTTACTTTGTTGCTGAAACTTTAAGCAGCTGTTCGTTTATTGCTTGCGGATTTTTTAATGTGTCAACTGTTCCCAAAATTCGACATTTTAAACATAATTCTTCTAGTTTCTCAACACGTCATACGACGTCAGAGACATCCAAAATATATTGTCATCTTGCAGCGCAAGCTAAGGGTTTTGCACCCCATGTGAATTTATTTTACTGTGACTAAATTTAACGAAAGCCTTGGGGGGGGGGGGTGTTGATCGACCCCCCCCCCCCAAGGGGGAACCGGGAACGTGTTTGCTGACGTGCAAAAATGCTTGCAAGGCTTATAATTAGAGCTTAGTTTATGAGAAAAACACTCGTATTACTCGTATGTATTGGTATGTATCCGTATGTTACTCGTATGTTAGTCGTATGTTAGTCGTATGTATTCGTATGTATCCGTATGTTCCATATGTTACTCGTATGTTACTCGTATGTTACCCGTATGTACTCGTGTGGTGTTGTATAGTTGTTTTCTTTGAAGAAAGTGTAATTGAGAAGGTGGTGGTTATATCATATATTTACATCAAGGATATCATCATCCACGTACTCAACGAAAACCAGTAAGCACCGCGTCAATAACTCATTGTTGCTTGTTTTTTTGATATTCTCTTTGTCTTTAACAATATGTATGGGTGTTGAACAGAACCCTGGTCCCACCTCAACACTCGCAAACTCAAGACATTCTCACCTTTTGGATCCACCACCTACACAGTTCCGTTACTCAAATCTGTTCAACACAACTAAAAGAATCCAACTGAAGCTCACGCGATATAACCACCACCTTCTCAATTACACTTTCTTCAAAGAAAACAACTATATTCCACCGTCACTCTACCCAAGAAAACCTCCACTACACTCCGACAACCAGTTCAACCGCAAATGGAAACACATTTCTCATCAAGCTGCGCACAAACATCTGAAACTCCTTATCAAAGAATGCAAAAATAAGATAAACACCTTAAA
>OX421451.1:33356618-33364118 GCA_949126865.1 Montipora capitata
AATTACAGTTCCAAACACCGCCATCTTGAATTTTGGCAATTCAAGCTTCAGTGTGACTGGATGGGCGAAGATTATGGATGTTAAATATCCATTGACAACTTTTGCTATCAGGAAAGGCTTCGGCTGTTATTTTGGCCCAGGTCGCCACGGTTGGGTACCCGGCTGGGAAACAGGGCACGGCTACCAAGCCAAAGGTCTGCATGTATGCATACGGGACAAGCAGAACAAAACAGTGAGCAAGGTGGTTACATTTGACCAGGGCTATCAACCGGCACAGCTGGTTGGACAATGGGTTCATTACGCTGTCGTCTTCCATCGCGAGAACAACAACAAGGTGCTTGTTTACGTCAATGGTAAAAAGCAGTCAAACACGCTGGACATCTCAGCCGTTCATGGAAGCGTGGACAACACCAAGCCACTCGAGTTTGGTCAACTATACGGCTGGAAAACCAACGGGACCCTAGATGAATATCGAGTTTACAACACCGCCCTGGACGACAATGAAGTTACGGCCATCTTCAAGAATCACCTTGTTTAAGACATATTAAACTCAGGGAGACCAAGAAGGTGGTGGGATATCGAGAGATGACTGTTTTTTATCCAAAAAAGAAGGAACTAGTTTAGAAAATTTCGCCAGTCATTTTAAACAGCATTTAGATTGACAACGTATGATTCTGGGAGACATAGCTAAAGTAAGGTGCATATTATTTCTTTGATTTTTCTACGGAATTTTTCGGCTACGAACAGTTTCACGTTGGTCTGCCTGTATTGATGCCAATAAAGTCGAGGACTATACCTTGGTCTCAAAGAATAGTGTGTATGGTATTATATCGAACACAAGGAAGAGTGTTTCATCAGATATCCAAACACTGAGAAGTGGATTGGAAAAACGAGGCGTAACCGATTTTTTTTTTAACCAGCTTCGAAGTGTTTGGACATCTGATGAAACACTCTTTCGAATGTTTGATATAGCTTCTCGAAGCATTGATAACTCTAAGAGAAATTCAAACCAAACGTTCGCCAAGTTTTGTGATACGGTGTTTGAATCCAATTATCCGACGAAATACTTAATAATGTATTACCTTAACAATTACAAGAGAGTCTGCAAGAATCCGAAGGCATTTGTAATCGGCAACATAGACTAGGGCCAATTATAAGTCCTTTTAAATTTCCCCATACTTTTCTTAAACATTTCAAAAGCTGTGTGAGCACAAATTTTGCAATTGCTTACTTCTGCAAACCTGAATTGCCCAAATTTTCAAATATGAGCTGATTATGGAAGAAATTACTCGCTCTCCGACGACGTAAAATGGCTGGCTAAGTATTGACAGCGTGTTGTTGTGTCAATACTAACTTAACCTGTGATCAGGCCCATTTTTAGCTTCACCCATATGTTCTCTTATGTCGTCGCTCGCTAAAATTGGGCCTGACCAAAAGTCTCTCAAGAATTCCGGACGATCTGATTGGCTGTTGAAACGCCGGAAGAAACCGCTTGGATCTCGCGCTACCGTCAACTTGGTGAATTGTTGGACGTCAACCGGAAGTGAAGCGTTTTCTCTTTTTACTCGTCTTGGTGCTACCCCCATCTGTATTATTTCTAAGTGACTTTACTCTTATAGAGACGATTTACTTGAAAATGTGTGCACAATGTTACGTACTGGAATAACCAAGAGATGGCCGCGAACAAGGCATAAATGAAAAAAACTTCCGAGTACGATATAAGGCACGCAACAAAAGTATGACAACAAGCATAAGTTACCCTTTTTCTCTATTATTTAATTAGCTTTACAATGTTGCAACTACTTAGGTCAAAGATTAAGACAAGCGGTTCGTAAAGCAAAGCAGGCTTACTGTCTTCCATGCACAATGCTTGACTTCCATGATTCACTGGATACTTTCCATTCACTGGATTTTCTGTGTACACAAACTTTTAAGGAAGACTTCATAATGAACTCTGACTTCTTTGTCTTCTTTCCTTTTAATCTATCGTCTTTTTTTTCTCTTTCTTCTCTTTCTTCTCTCCGGATATAGCTAGGTCAAAGGTTATATCTCCACCATAGTTATCGCAGTTGATTACTGGGTTGCCAGTATGGCATAGTCGGAAAATGAGTAATATTTCTCTGTTTTTTTATTTATTTTCATTTTATTTTTCTCGTGTCGGTAAAAGTCTTGCCTGTCACTCCCCTGCTAAGTGGTGTCTTTGTGCATAGAGTCTTTGGGGTAATGCGTAAATTTCTCTGGTGCACACAGGAGAACATTTAATTAACCTGCAATGGCGTCGAAAGTCATTGTAACGCGAATGGCGTTTTAGTGCATCTTTAAACAAAATATACCCTCATGGAGTTCAACAATGGAACGTCAATTGTACGAACAAGACAGGCGGTGAAAAGTAAATATCTTGAATCTTTAAAGCGATGAGTAATGGTCTTAAGCAACAATTTTATTTTTCGCCATTGGATATAAAGTGAGCTTTGTTTCTAATATTTTACTAACTTGGTATTATATACAACACTGAAATCAAATGGCAAATTTTTTATGGATTTAACAAACATTGAAGGAATCGAACGCCTTGAATGCATCACAGTGTTTACTGAAGTCGCATCTAAGTTGTCTGGCAAGTTACATTTATTTTGTACTCAACTCTGCAAAGGTAAAAAGAAATTGGAAATGTGACAGTGAAAAATTCTTTGAATGAAAGCTTGTTGTCTCTTTTATGCTTTATTATTTACGGTCAAGGTTCTTCCGAAAAGGGTTTGATGTGAACTGTCAGAGATTTATTTAATTGCATATGCTTTGTGACACGGATTGTGTGTCTTGTTTGCACGCACGCAATTGAAATAGGAAGGGTTTTTTGCCTCTAATAGCAAATATGTTGTTTGTTTCAATAAATTTTTCGCTGGAAAAGGTTTTTGTGCGATTTCCAGCCTTTGTGAATTTTAATATCATGTTGTGTAATTTTCGAGCTTAACAAATTTTAGCCTTTTTCAGGCTCCCAGATATTAGGGAAAGAGAATGGAAGCCTGTAACAGGCTAAACAAATTTGCATACGTGGGTTGAAATGTGATACGGGAGGATTTTTGTGGTAGTGCACTGTAAGCAGCGCGTGCATAAGTCACGAAAATAAACAGGTCTGTTGGAAGCGTGCTTGAGTTTCAACAAAATGAGCCCCAACATCAGCAAAACGATGGCATTACCTGGTGATAAATAACCTCGTCTTGGAGAATAAATTTTTGACTTTGCAGAAACAATGGTCAACCTCGAGAGTTGGGCGATTGTCATCTTTGTGTTGAATTCGCACATTTCTTGTCAAACTTTATAACACTTGAAAAAAAAGAGAAAATTAACAAAAACAAAAACCCGGTATCTTGCCATCATCAGTTGACACAGATGCTCACTGTTTCGCGAGTAAACACGCCGTGGTAACTTGATCAAGGCGCCCGCTGAATTCGATGTGCGATTTACTTGTGCAGCCAAAAGTACAATAACAAAATTGAACGTAGCAAAACTCTCCCAAAATGTTTTTCACCGATGCTAACTTTTTGTATTAATTCGCAGTTCAAAATTAATGTTGTTTTCATGTCGTAAATTTTGTTGCTGATGGCAGAATATTTTATTCTCGATCGACCGTCCTGAAAACTTCCTTCTGCTCTTCCTAAAAATTGTGTATCAATATTTATTTACTTTTACATTTTTTACATTTTTTAAATTTTAATCTTTATTTAACCACGGTACAATTCATCAGCAATATAAAAACCATATGTACAATTAAAAATTTTAAACCAAGTATAGATAAAACTATGTAAACTACTCGATATCATAAAATAAAATCTGCTTTCCATGAATGCCGCGCATAAAGCAAGCTAACAAATCTGTACCCTGCTTAGTTCGCATTTTGTAGCGTTAAAGGGAAAGTACCCTGAAGTACGGCCTTGAAAAACTTTCTCTGAATCGAAAGTTCTTTACCTGTTTTGTCATACTTGACCACTCATTTGGGCTTAATGTGTTTAAATAGCCAACAATAACACTTCAAAAATGGGCAATTTTAAATTGAAATCTGTCATCTCTGTTTTTGTGTATTGCAAACGAGGCAATGACGTAGCAATAGTCAAGTATTTCTCCGGATGACCAGATGTACTTGATGTGAACAAGAAAAACACAGGCGAGGAGAGCGATACTTTGTAGACTTGAATCTTAATCCAGAGGCTAAATTGTATCAATATTGGCTCCACCATCAGAACAGATTTACCTCGTGGTCGTTAAACAGGGTTTTATATTTGAGTTATATGCAGGAGAGTTACGAAGCGAAAGAGAGCTTGCAGTGCTATCCCGCGCTCATTGCTGTGAAATAAACGCCTGGAAATCAGGTTTAATCTGTCTACCGTGGCTTTCTACGAGATCCCTGTTACAACTTCAAAACAAATGATCTATTTATATATTTCCATTGAATGGTAAGAGTAAATCGTTTCAGTAGTGTCCATAAAGCTAACAAAATTTAACTACATTTCAAGTTGTTTGTTTTAGTGCCTGGAAAAGCGCATAACAGTGAAAGTCGTTTATATATTGCTTGATTCAGTTTTTTCGCTCCAATATAATGATATTTTGGACTGGTTGACTGAGATTTCAGTATGAAACGAATGTTACCAAGACAATACCTGAAGGTCCGGCTTGAAGTCCTCCTTAGCAAAATGACAGACCCGAAGAGACAATATAGCAGTCAGGTTTTCAGGTTTGAGGAATCCGTCCATGTTTTATTTTGGCAGCCCAACTTTTCTTTAAATTTTCATTTTCCGGTGGAATCTTCCGTTTTTTTTATTTTAATATGTGCTCGAAGTCTAGACATGTGTCTAGTTTCATCCCCCTCGAAAGCGTAAAAGAGCAGTAATTGTTGCTGTGAAAAAGCCTTGCTCTGTATATTGAGCAAGATCTCAAAGCTTCTTCGGCGAAACAAATACGTTTGCTGAAGCATGAAAGACGTCTGTCGCAGAAGAAAGAAAGCGAAAAAGAAAAGAAGGTACGCTTGTCGAATAGTTCTATATCGCATGTTCAAGGTTTTTGTCTCGTTTATATTTGCTCTGGCTGATTTTTGCCGCCTGGTTTGATTGACCAGAGAATCTACAAGTATTAAGTGACTTGAGTTTCTGTCGCACTTATGGCCTACTTGGCCTACTAGCTATTGAACCACAAGACCGTTTACCATAGTTCATCTTACATTTGAATTTCTTGGAGCAGAAAGGTCACACAACATTGAGAAAGTGATCGGGGAACAAAGAACTTGGTAAGGTCGAACACGTTTGTTGACTATTGCTACGTCATAACACGTCATATCCAAGATGGCGCTCTCCAAGTCACGAAAGAGACAACTTCAAAGTGCTCTTGTCACATTTTTACAGGAAACTGGACAAAACGGCAATTATTTTCAAATTCCTGGGAAAACATTTTAGTAATTTAGAGAAACTTTTTCTTGGCCGTACTTTCCCTTTAAAATAGAATTTCGGTCCTATGCTTCTGTTACAAAGTGGAATATTTTTTAGGTCACCCATCCAGATACTAACTCCGCCGGATAGGCATTAACTTCAGTGAACTTTTGTATTACAAAGCTGTCAGATGCTCAGAGTGCACGCTTAAACTTGCAGTGAAAGGAAGATGTGAGGGAACTTGAAAATGATCAGCATGTCAGCCTAGAAGCCAATGTTTCTCGATTCCCTTTTATTTTCTTCAATCTTTCTGGGTTTAGTACTTTGCTAGTAACCACATGTCTTCTCAGGGGTCTATTTACCAGACTTCTACCATGGCACTACAATGATATACAATACCAAAACAATATCGTGTACTATAAGAGCTACATTTTACGCAAAGACAACTTGAATCTCCTGGAAGACAAAACGCAGCTCAGTTGACAATATGGAATAAAGCACTGTGTTACTGCACTACCACACGTACGCAATGCGTGCCTATTTTTTCTAAAGATGCCAGGAATTTTTTTCTTTCTGACAAATGATTAATAGGCTGGTACCCAGCTTTTTAACCTCAGAAAAAGATCTGTTTTGTCGTATGAACGTGTGAGCCAAAGGGCCTCTGCTGGCACGACTTCTGGGTGACCCCTTAAATGGTCTTAATGGCCCCCTACTTGAAAAATTAACTGGAACGCTGCAGTTCAATACCACCCAATTCAGTGACTTCTTTTTTTGTGTAATGTGTACCACAGGCAACCCAGTGTAAGCTTTTTGGAGCTTCTAGTTTCTATTATAATTAGTTACATGCCCGCTTTTATATTTTACTCTAAGCATCTAGGATTTTCTGTTGGTATCTATAGTGTATTACAAGGTTTACTATTTGTGGAAACTGCTGAGTCACATCAAAGAAATTTCTGGAATATTACAGATTGTAAGACAATTCTAGAGAAGTCTGGAATTGTATGACAAATAAACTAAAAGTAATTCTGATCCTCATAACGACAACAACTGCCCATAAATGAGAAACATCCAGTTCCGGTTGCAGTACGTCGCTCAAAAACGCCTTTGCTGAAGCTCCCTATTGTCTTCGCCGAAATTCGTCGTGGCATTTCCGGCAAAAAGTTCTTTGTCTTGACTGTATTGTCAAGGTTTAGTACTGGGTTTCCAGATTACCATAACGTGATGCTGCGTCGGATCTGAGTCTGAACTGCCAGTGCCTGGTGGTAAAGTTCTTTCGCTCCGACCTGTACTATCCACTGCTGCAGGAAATCATTTCCAGATCGCTATTAAATGTTGCCATGTCGTCATGTCGGAATCGTCTTAGTTGAAAATCTTTGCTCTGAAATACCAGCGTATTTCTATAACGTTCCTTTGCTTACTGTATTCTCCAGTCCTTCGGTAGCCATTTCCTAGCCAGTTTAGTGTAACTTGATGCTAAGGAAGCATTCCCTTCGCCGAAAATCTTTCACGATGAATCACCAGTGCCTTTTCATAAAAGCCTTTTTCTTGCCTATAGCTAGCTACAGCTAATGACGCACAACAAAGCTGAAACAGCTGTCTACGGGCCGATTTACACGATACGATTTTGTCGCATGCGACAAGCTCACGACAGGCCTACGACATGACTTACGATTGTCGCGGTAGTAGCCAAAACGCGGGGCCGGGGCCGGGGCCGGGGCCGGGGCCGGGGCCGGGGCCGGGGCCGGGGCCGGGGCCGGGGCCGGGGCCGGGGCCGGGGCCGGGGCCGGGGCCGGGGCCGGGGCCGGGGCCGGGGCCGGGGCCGGGGCCGGGGCCGGGGCCGGGGCCGGGGTCGGGGTCGGGGTCGTGGTCGGGGTGTCTTTTTCCAAATTTTTGGTTCATTTTGTCGTCATTCTCGAATGACTGTCATTTATGGTGGCAACTGAGGAACCTACAGAAGCTATGAAAGCTCTTAAGGGGCATTTTAGTTTTTCTTAAAATCGTACTTTGTTTTTTCGTCTTTCCGAAAATCGAAGTTTGTTGTTCGAAATTAAGAGAATTTCCGAAATTGCTAAAATTGGAGTTTATG
>OX421451.1:33369118-33374118 GCA_949126865.1 Montipora capitata
GTGAGTTGATTATCACCTGAGATCCGATGTACAAGCTGTTGTAGATCTTCCAGTACACATCTCTGACTTTCCGCGCGGGATGGAACATACCCTGCAGACGAATACAAACTCGGTGAACATAAAAGACGCATAAACACATTCACCACTGGAAAATAGTTAAGTCACCCACTTATTTTAGTTCATGTGAAACGCTGCTAAAATCAAGAATTACGGGCTCTCTCTTGGTACGGCACGGCGCCTTAGGACAGGCGTCGAATGGCACAGCTTGTTGGGACTCCAGAACTTCCTGCCTTTAAGGCAAGTCCCAAAGCTCAAATGGCGTCCAGACGGAGCCATCACTGATTACTCTTGTTCACGTACACGTACGACGCAAGCATAAGAACAAGCAACATACGCAGACGCAGTAGCGTTTTGATAATTGGTACCTTTCATTAGAACAAAAGACACTAATTAGCAACAAGCTAATGCGCCTGCGTATGCTGCTTATGCTTAATGCTTGCTTCGTACGTGTAAACCGGCCTTCAGGGTGAGGGTTTCAGGTAAGTGAATAATCTGCTAGCAGAGAATACACCAAATCTGTAGATTGCATAACAGGAGAACAATTATTTCATCGCGTGACGCCGACACCAGGAATCAAACCCCGGATAACGCGATTCACATCTGGGAGTTATTAGGGAGTTTAAGCAATGACGACGGCTACGGGGGGACAGATATTCTTAGAGTTATTTTCATAGAGTTATGTCGTAGAGTTAGAGTTAAGTTTCCAAAATCCTGAATTCAGGATTTTGGACTGCCAAAAATTCAAGATTTTGGACGGCCAAAATATCCTGAATTGAAGATTTTGGAATTCAAGATTTTGGCAGTCCAAAATCTTGAATTCAGGATTTTGGAAGTCGTTACCTCTAACTCTTAAGTCATAACTCTACTGGAATAACTCTCTTGATAGTTAACCTCCGGCTACGGCTACGGCTACGGCAACGCCACAAAGCAAGAATATGATTGGTTAAAAAGGGAAAAATAACCGTGTTGCACGTGCAGCACGAATTTCCGTGCATTTCTCTGCCGCACTCCACAAAACAACAACGTGAAATCACCAAATTTTAGGTTTTGACGACAACGTGAGCATATATAACCACGAAACAGTCATTTTCTGTTTTGACTTTAAAACCGTTCCTACCCATCCAGTTACAGGATAGTTCGCCCGCATTGTACAAGGTGAACAAGACGGAATAATCACGAAATACTTGCGATAGCGCTAAGTTATATTTTGACTACCGTTTTCGTTGCCGTAGCCGTCGTCTTTGCTTAAACTCCCTAAAAAAACGACAACGGCTACGGAAACAAAAACTTTACTTTATCACAAACTTGAGTACTTCGCGAGTCCTACTCCATCTTGTTCACTTTGTACAGAATGGGCGAAGTATCCTATAACAGAATTTCCTCGAACAGTAGAGAATGAGAGATTCAAGGCTGCATAGACAAGTCGTCGCCAAGACCTTCAATCTGGTTATTTCACGTCTTGCTCACAACGGCAGCATGATCATTTTTCTTCCTCAAACCGATTAAAGTCCTGTTCTGTGCGGATGTCATTGCCTCTACCGAAGCCGGCTTCCGGCTTTACCTATCAGCGAAATGCGAGTGCTTAAACAACCTTGGAAACACTGTCCCATCGAAAGCGCCTTTAAAGTATTAGTAATATCATTAATAGACCTTTTCGGCTTGTACAT
Source organism: Montipora capitata (assembly GCA_949126865.1). Classification (NCBI taxonomy): domain Eukaryota; kingdom Metazoa; phylum Cnidaria; class Anthozoa; order Scleractinia; family Acroporidae; genus Montipora; species Montipora capitata. The sequence continues at coordinate 33,370,846 of OX421451.1, forward strand.
TTTGTTTTCCCAATACAGATCATGTGATAATACTCGGGAGGTTTGGTCTTTTGTTTTGTTCATTAAAATGAGGGCATGCAAGCATGAATATGCCTGCATGCACTCTTTTTAATGAACAAAACAAAGGACCAAACCTCCTGAGTATTATCACATGATCTGTATTGGGAAAACAAAATGTACAAGCCGAAAAGGTCTATTAGAGGCTTAGTGGACAAAGAGAAAAGGTCTGAAGTACACTACTTGGTATGGTTATTTTTTTTCCATTTGCACACAGGGTTCGCACACTTTTTCAGACCAAAAATTCAAGGACTTTTCAAGGACTTTCAAGGGCCAAATTTTGAAATTTTAAGGACCTCTTTTTTATTTACGTCGATGAATTAACCCATAGAAATGGTCTGACAGTACAATTCTTCCTCATTTTCCGTAACGTACATGCGTGAAAATAATGTACGTTTGTATGACATGACTTGAGCGGCTGATTATTTTCACTGAAGTTTTCAAAGATTAAAAATGTGGGTCAGAAAAAAATTCAAGGACTTTCAAGGACCAGGAATGAAGAGCAGAGATTTTCAAGGATTTTCAAGGCCTTGAAAATGCACTCTCAAAATTCAAGGGTTTTCAAGGGTTTTCAAGACATGTACGAACCCTGTGCACATCTTTTGAAAACCCCTAAGGGGGAATTTAATAAAGTTTCGAGTTTCAATTTAAATGACACAATTAAATTCTTTCAGATTTTTCAGCGAATGATCAGTTGGGTTCACCTACCTGCAAACAGTAATGCAGGACTCTACTTGGACCTAAAGCCACTCTCATTCCCTCGATAGACTCCATGACAGCGTTGATAACATGAGGCGAGGTTTCAAAGATGTTGGGCCACACGTAGTTAACGAGATGAGTAAGAGCATCTTCACAGCCAAACCCGGCCACGCCCAAAGCCATGTGCTTGATGGCTGCGCAGGCAGTCTGTCGGTGAACCAAGTCCCTAAAGAATAAGGTGGTATACACTTTCACTCTTAACAAGAACCGAAAAGTTATTTCTAAACTTGCACTTTCCACAAGGAATGGAATAAACACTGAATCTAAAATTGCTTATTTTGTGCGCATTGTCTCATTTAATGCTAAAAAATCTCTTTCAAATGTTAACGTTAAGAATTCTAACCTGTCCATAAGTGCATCTTCCAGCAGAGGTGTTACAGCGTAGATATAATCTTTTCCCATTTCTCCAATGTACTCAAACAAGAAAGACAGAGACTTGAGGACACCATTTTGCACATTCAGTTCCGGTACGCGGTACTCGTTCATGAGCGCAGGAAGGACGGTGAATGGAGAGCACGTCTCTGCCACAATAGCAATGGCTACTGTAGTACACACTCTGTTCTGACGCTCCTGTACTTTGAGATTGTTGAGAAGAGTAGCCAGAACATCCTGAGGACTTGATATGGAGTGAAATGGGTTAGCTTAATGAAAGTCTCCGTTTTTAGCTACATAACGCCATCTATTTGGCCCCAGTTTTTAACGATGTTCAAACGATGACATTACCCAGTGGATAAGTTACTCTACGCTACTCTACGCTAAACGTTACTCTCGCTTAACGTTGACCAAGCTTCTCGTACACGCCTTTCTTTAGGTGATGTGCATAATCACGGTTCCGTGAACAAATACAAAATCTTTCTATAGATTGAAATTGTTGGATACTGATTTCATCCACCGGATACAGTTATTTGGTCTTTGAACAACCAGGGCCTGACGGATAAGCGTCATAAAAAACATCTGAACGACTCGCTAGATGGTTACTTATCCTCCACTAATTGAACAGTTGAGGCAAGTTCTTACACACGAAGACGCACTATAAAAGGCGTGGTACAAATGATTTCTCACTCAACCGTGGAAGCAAACGAGCACTGTGATAATTTGTGAAATAAAAAGCCCCTTACGGCAACATGTCCGTAATACGTCATAAAACGTTATCTGTCGTTCTTTTTTTTTAATCCTCAGTCCCTTTTTCTCGCGCTAGAAATATATTTTGGGGCTTCAGTCTCTGCGTTGCTTCTACCGTCGCCGTTCATTCTGGATAATTAATCAGTCATGCTTGAATGAATTCGAACAAAAGCAGTGCGTGAAGCGACCCCTTTTATAGAGCGTCTTCGTGTTTAAAACTTCACAGACCCATTTACAGAGCAAACACACTTTCTGGCGAACACACGAGAACGCTTGGAATAAGAGGCTGCTCACTGAAAGGTATGTGAAAGGATGCCCCTTTAGAAGAACAGCAAGAGAATTGCTCTAGTTGTAATATTTCGGCCCCTACCAACCAAACTCGGGTCAGTTTTGTTACATGTACATTGATGCTGCCATAGCCTGACTAATCATTGCTTCCTCACCAAAACGCACTTGCCTTAAAAGCTACGTGCAAAAAAAAACCCCGAGGCCTCGCATATCCGCATGTAACTGCTTACCAATATACATCAGGGTAAATCAAGGTTGCTTTTGCTTATGTCTGTGCATGAATCAAGATCCCATTTATACCAGATTGGATATGAAGGTCGCTGCCATCGGGTGACAACTGCAGTTACTTTGCGGTTATTTCACCTCCCTTGTATTGTAACTGTGTTATGAAGGGAATCACCTGACTAAAGTTTTTAACTACACAGAACGTTTCACGTGGCAGGTTTTCACAAGACGGTAAGCACATGAAAAGGCTTCAGAGCTATTGTTGTGGGTCCTGTTTTGAAGCCTTCCTCTTGACCTTGCTTGAACACGAAGAGGCGCAAAAAAAAGAGGGGGTAACTTACGTGCAATGCGGAAAAATAAAGAGAGAACTGAAGAAAGACATTCAGACTCACCCAATAGCCTTCGCAATATAACCAAAGGTGTTGACAGTGGCTCTTCTAATGGCCTTTTTGTGTGCCTTCAAGAGTTCAAGCAGCTCGAAACAGATTCGCATCCACTCTCGCGCTCCTACATGCTCTGCTCCTCTGTCGGCAATTCTACCCACAAGATCAATGCAATTCTCTTGTACCTTCTCGTGCCTTAAAAAAAAAAAAAGAATTATTTACTGAGATATTCTCAAATTCAATAGAAAGTGTTAAAAGAAACCATCTAAGGTACTTTTTTTTGTTTTAACGACACTATCGGAAGTTTCTGTACCATTTGTTCATCTTATCAGAGACAGGCCACAACACTGGGAGTCTCCACCTCTCCCCCCCCCCCTTCCTCACTCCCGTGAAGAGACTTGAAAGTCTAACTATTGTGGATGCAATTACAAAGGCAGCA
>OX421451.1:33379118-33406618 GCA_949126865.1 Montipora capitata
AAGATGTCAACTACCAACTGAAACCAACCTTCAGCACAATCTTCTTCATTTCTTCATCAGGACTCTGAAACTCACGAATCAAGATCAACATCACTTCTCTAGTGTAGTAGTTGGCATACTCAGCGTCCATCAGTGGAATAAGGTACCCAATGGCTTTCAGAAAAGCAGCAAGACCCTGAAATGGAGAGACAATCCCACTGTTAAAAAGGTAGCTACATTAAACAAAAGTATGCATTGATATTCTTTTTTTTTTCTGCACATAACTTTGACAATCCATTCACTAGATCAGACGATTTACAAAATAGACAACTTTCATTTTGTCTAGCTTACAACTTCACTTGCGCTGCTGTTATTTGGTTTTTCTTTAGTTCCAAACATATATACACGAATTTTTAGTGTTGTATCATGTTCAAATAGGCCATTTCCGAGTTCCTGTTTGTTGCCTAGTGCTCAACTATTGAAAGGGAAATGAGTTTGATTTGCATACAAAATACACAACTCATTTCCATTGAGGCATGCAGCAACTCGGAAATGGGTTACTCTTAACTGAGCCTCATAGCTGTGAACGTGAAACCAATCTGCTAACAATCCAGATTCTGACTCTGATACTAAAGAGAACCAGCCCTTAGCAGGGCTCAAAATTAACGAAAAAATCCAGTCACATTTTGCGATAAGATACGAAAATTTAGTCGCAATTTCGCAAATTTTAGTCGCAAAATCGCCGCGCTGCATTGTGTTGTCAGCGGTTTAGCAAAAAAATATGAGCCCGCAGTACTTGTGTGTAAAGAAACTGCTGAAAATGGCGAATGATCGAAGGAATGGAGCTGTGCACGTAACATCGCAGCTAAATTACTAAACAATTACGCTACCTTCAGAGAAAATTCACAGCGAGAAACAAAATAATTTTGTCATTTATTTATTTATTTGTTTATTTTAGCAAAAGTAGCAGCAAAGTGGCAACTGCTAACCCTTCTGTTTCGAAAGAACGAAGGTGACAACAAGTCGCAAATTTGCGACTTCTCCAGATATTTTAGTCGCAAAGGGAAAAATTTAGTCGCAAATGCGACTGTATTGGTCGCAATTTCGAGCCCTGCTTAAGTAGACGCAACCCACTGGGAAGCCCTCAGGGAATTCAAGTGGTCCTGTTGTGCATCTCCTTACATGTAAGTGTGCTGTTTATGAGCTAACTTTAAGTGGATAAGTACTTTGCTCTTGCAGGCAAATCTTTAAAGATTCTCACACCCTTTGCTTCTGTGTCTCTTATCACACTGGTTTCTTGGTAGTATTTTGGTCAGATAAGTGATCTCCATCAATTCTTTTGTTCAATTGCGCCTGTATGCAGCCACTTTTTTGTGGGAGGAGGCAGAGCACCTGCTTTCAGTACCACCTTCCTGCATATTTGCATTTGGTCGCAGCTTACATTTAAACCCTTTCCAAGTTCGTGTATTTGTGAGGAGTTTAAAAATCATATCAGATCTTTAAGGTTCTTGGAGTACCATAAATACAGGGTACAGGGTTTTTGTTTTGTCTCACCTTTCCTCTGTGCTGTCTGATACCTTTCCACAATGGCTTCAGCACACTGTCAAAAGATTCAATACCATAGGGAGTTGCTGCTTCAGCAAGAGCTGCCAAGGCAAGAGCTGTAATGGTTCGCACCTTCTGCTGTTCATCAACCAAACCTTAGAATATTCAGAAAAAAAGATGCGACAAAAGAGTTCTCCAACAACTAAGCACTGTTGACTGAATGAGAAGTCAAGTTTGTAATCAAAGAGATGCATTTATCAAGGATGTTGTTCAAAGCACTCAACTGGTCTCTACTATCATCTCTATTTCCTTGATATGCTGGGCTGCTATTTATCTTAGGGTCAACTTAATAATTTGTAGTGAACGAGACAAAGGAAAACCGGTGTTCTTTATAGGAGGGGAGAAACATACTCACCATGCTCAATAATTTCCACCAAGTTCCTTAAGTGTGGCAAAATGGCACAACCCATCAGAATAGCGATCTGCTGCACAATTTTGATTCCAGTATGCCTCGCCTGCCATGATTTCTTACTGCGACAAACTGCCTTCAAGAAAGGTAACAAGGAAGGAATTCCAAGGGCAGAGGCAACAACTGCAAAGGCTCTGAAAAAAAAATCACCAGGGACTTGACGTCATACTGGGGTCCAAGTAGGCCGTAAGTGCGACAACAAAAACTCAACTTGAGACTTCCTAGACACCTCACTGTGTTTTGATCTGCTCAAGTAAGCATTCAAGGGGGATAAAACCAGTCTTGAGATATTACTTTGATTTCTCTGAAGATACCTCATTTCTAAGGTTACAAAGCAATGGACTTGAACTAAAATAAACCCTGTGCACATTCAAAGTAGAACTTGGCTATACTTAAAGCCTTCTTATGTCCCTAGTATGAACCCACTTACTAACATTCACACAACCCAATCTCTGAATAGGCCTGGTGGATTGCCTTTCTTGTAAAAAATGTGGTTGTAACACAAACCTTTAGCACTCAGACCCACTTCAGAAAAGATGCTGAACTGATCCCCACAAAAGGTCTTCTGAGCAAAGGGTTTGACAATATTTTGAAACTTGTCCAATTCGGAGAATTTTTGAAACAACACTTGCGCTTACAGCGCTGGAAGCTCAGTTTTTTTCTAAGTGGCCTTTTGGTGACCTTCTTTCACAGAAAGGTCGCCAAATATAAAATGTTGGTTGCCATTTTCCCTCGATGACACACTATAGAGTATTATATGAAGGAAAGAACCGCTGACCATTTTGAGACAAAGATGGCCACCTTACAATCACTCTTAAGCGTGTACATCTACATCTACTCGCTGTCCTTCAACTCTTCATACAAATAGAGAAAGAAGACAACTGTAAGAATTGCAAAAGAAATTCATGGACAATGTAGATATACATGTATTATCAAGCTTTTTCAATTTTGTCTCCACCGATCTATCACAATTTACCAATTATCATGACACCACTTCCACCCCGGAACAGTTGCCGAATTGGCGACCTTGGCGATAATTTCAGTCGCCATTTTTTTTTCTAGTTGCCATAGCGACCAATTCGGTCGCAGCTTCAAGCGCTGGCTTATTACAAAATTATTCTTTAAATCATGCAATTTCCATTACAAATCACGATGAGCATACCTTGCTGTAGTGTTTCGGACATATTCATCAATGTTGTCAATATCAGGTCTCATGGTTGAGATCATGGTCGCCAAACCGGCAGCCTAATGAGAGAAGCAAAACAATAATAATATAATAATTCATTAATATTAGTCCAACAATTAACCCATGCCAAGGATGATAATAACATTTTACGCATTGACCCCTGAAAGTGAGACATAACAGATTTTACTTGATCTAATGCCAGATGCTTTTACTTGTCAACTGTCCCTTCCATAAAATAATAAATTATCATTATTATTTTTGTAAATATAAATTATTGATAGTAAAAGATTAGATAGGAAACAAGCATTTCTGAACCTTGGCTAAGTTGGAAATAATTTCACGTCCTTCCACTCTTGCATAGTAATCTTCATCAATCAACAGTGGCTCAATAACCACTAGGATCTGAAATGGAGAGCAAAATTAATGCTACGTCAAACAATCAGTTCAGGTAGGTTTCAGGTAAATCACTAAATATTTCATATGTTATTAATCGTTTAATCAATACTTTGTCTAACACGTCAAAAAAATTTAGATTCCCTTTATCAACATTTCCAGCAGCATCATTCTGGTGAGATTGCTTGAGCCACATCCTACCACACCTCCCTGGCTGGCACAGCCACATGCAGTTCCTGGTCCCTTATCTCTATCTCCCAAGAAATTATATGAAGGAAAAAAGTTTCCATGCTTTACATGGGCCTTGCCTTGGGCTCCAGAGGCATCTAAACCTCTTACCCATTTGCACAACATGGGTCCCATAACAGTTCCACCAATTCAATCCCAGTAGTGGTGAGGTTAAGGGAAAAATACCAGTAGATCAATCCATGTTGTTTGCTTTCTCACACTGAAAGCAGTTACTGTTGAATTGACCACAGAGACTTCTTGATATGGTAATGTATAACGGTATAACTGTGAAAATAAAATTAATTACATTAAAAGCTTACCTTGTGAACAAATGGACGAACAAGATCATCAAGCTTGTACAAGATGCGATCAATAACTTTGACCAACAAGTGACGTTCCTAAAAAAGCAAATTAAATTATTTGACAAATTGCAGATAGGAAGTTGTTTATCAGGCATGCTGATATCTTTTTTTTAAAGGACACAAAAAACCTTTCCACTTAATAGTAATAATAAGTAATTTGAATACACAAGACTTATTTAAAGTTTTAGTCGGTCAAGCCATACCCTCTAGTCAATTATGCAAGCCATCAAGCTGAGGGCAAAACCACTAGTTAACTTTCTGGTGTGACTACAAGGTGCAGTCCTACTGACTGAAGACAGTTTGCACGCTGTTATGGCTTCCCTTTCGGCTTCATCAACACAAAAACAACCCCTAAAAGAAGATAAACGAAAATTTCAAAAACTACTTTGGTCACTGACCTGATCTTCCAATGTGGGTGACATGAGAAGAGGGAGGATCTGATTAAACAATGGCCCTGCACCAAATTCACGAGCTTTGTCTGTTATCTGTCTCAGGGCTGCTTTTCTCATGGGTGGGGTACCATTCTTAATCTTCAAAAGCAGTTTCATGATCTTTCTCTCCTTCAGCTCTTCTGGACTCAATGTGCTTTCATCAACATCCACCTAAAAAATACACAAGCAATACAATAAAAATTCTTGCTGGTACGTACACCTTAACTGCATGAAATGTCAAAATGTCAATGGCAGCATGGTAACAAATGAAGGGGAGGGTGAAGAACAGAAGGTGGGCAGAGGACTTACACTGGATCATGTGGATGTTATAGCCACTCTCTTAAAAAAATTGTTGCACAGCATGCAGTTGCCAAGGAAAAGGTTTTTGGAGTACGGAATCGTCAAATCCTACATTTAGTTTACTGTGAAACCAACACCCGTATGCTTTTAGGATAAGTGACTCAGTTCACTGCCAACCCTGCTTGAAACACCTTGATCATGTACTTTAACCCATTGACCCCTGAGAGTGAGACCTGACAGATTTTACTCTGTCTAACACCAGACAATTTTACTTGTCAATGGGTGAGGGGGGGGGGGGCACGTCCTAGGGCGTTTTTGGTGTTAATAAATTCTTCAAGTAGAATTCAAAGGTGCGATGCTGGGACACTGCACACATGCACAGCGGGTATGGTCACCAACAATGGTCGAATGCAAATGAGGTAAACAATTTGCTGCCAAGAGAGCTTCAAGGAAAATACTTGAAAATGACATTCCCTTTCTCAAGTACCAAGGCAGAGTTGAACTATAGATCAGATTTCTCACAGAAGGGTTGCCCTAATATCAACATTCTACACATCTCCCCCTTCCCTAACAAATTTGTACAAAAACCCGGCTTTATAAGGAAAATCAATAACAAAAACCAGCGGGTGGAAACTCATTTGTACTGGAATGAAAGAGTCAAAATGTGGGAGTGCATTACACTGTAAAGTTGCTTACCGCAGAAATAAAAATGTTTCTTGGTACTGTCATTGTGTTATTTGATGTCACCGAGATGCCCCAATTTCAATGACTGAATTTTAATCATTGAAATTGGAAAAAAAATTAAATTGCAAAGATGTTACAGCATCTGTAGCATTGCCTTCGGTTTGGCTTTCTTGCACTTCATTCTCTCTTTGTGTAGGCTCATTATTGCCACCTGAATTCTGCATAAATCCAAAACTTTGAAAATCCAATATGGCGCATTCAGTTACAAAGTGTGACTTTTTCGTGTGATTGTTGTACCCAGACTTCTTCAGACAGGAGCTCTTCAATATGGCAGAAAAATGTCATAAATGAGGTGATCATGGCAACCGTTAGCTAGTGTTTAGGGGCTGCTTGCTCGTTTTCTTTGCATACATTTGGATTAATGCCTTTAAAAAGAAAAATTGCTTTTCCGTCGTTGTCAAAAATTTACTTTCCAAATCGGGTGAGTATTTTGGTTCATTTCTATTTTTTTACTCTCCCAAGTGTTAAATTTACTCTCCAATGGGAAACAGGTGAGTGTTAATGTCAAGCCCTGGGAGTGTGATAAACAATAACCAAACGTGTCAAGGAAAGCTGGTATCATCAACTTACCAACAGCTTGTCAAAGTACTGCACATCATCAGGTTTCAAATATGGCAAATTTCCAGGAGGTTGGTCTTCAACAAGTTTGGCTGATCTGTCTTCTTGCTGCAAGTAACATAAAAGGCAAAAAAGATTGTACACTATCTAAGGTATACAACTACAATAATATCAGTGTTCCAGATAAGGGGTGGGTCTAGGGTCAAAAACCAGGCAAAGCTGAAGACCTGACCCAACAAATGAAGGAATGCACTTCAGGAAACACACAGAAACCTTCTAGACTACAGTTTGACCCCTACAGATTACTTGCAGAAAACCCTACCTCCAAATCTTATCTAGAGCACTGACTATTAATATTAATATTGGTATAATTACTATGAGGTGCATCCACAAAAAGGAAAAATGATCACAGCTACTTCCATGTCAAGATAGAGCTCAGCTTCTCGTTACAGTGTGAGGTTGCGGAGAGATTCCGGTTCAATGATTACCAAAACTTGTGTCACCAGTCATATGCTATTCATCGCCTACGAAGGGCAGCTAAGGAAAAACAAACAATCACTCCAGTAAATCATCTTACTTGAATGTAAAAGCCACTTCCACCTATTGGAGTCGGTGTTGCTGTCAGCTTACGTGTTGGAGTTCTGATGGGCTGGTATCCAGGAGGTGGTTCAAGAATCTGAAAAAAAAAATAATAATAATAAATGATCACTCATGCTTGCAAAAAGAAAATAACTTTTCAGTGACATGTTAAGCAGCTAATAAGACAATGCCATAGAACCAAGTAGTTTAAAATGTTCCTCTCGCCACTCATAGGTAATACCTTATATCCTTCCTTGGGGAAAAGAGAGTCCAGTTCATCATCAGACAGGTATCTGTTTCTTTCATCAATTTCCCTCTCCCAGCGATATGCCTGCATCTGTTCAGGTGTCATGGCCATCTGACCTGGGGTAGGGGTCTGCATCTGCATGGCAGCAGGTCCTGCAGGTGTCACACCACTAGTGCCAATAACAGGGGTTGTGCCACCCATTTGACTAGCAGGTGTCTCATCCCATCTGGACCGCCTCTTGCTGCCTGGAGTGGGCGTGGCCCCAGGGGTCTCTGCCCCAGTACGGTCTGTTCTAGGTGTCTCTGCCCAGCCAGGTGTGGAATGACCTGGAGTTTCACCTTCAAAAGAAAAATGGTCATCTTTAATAAAAGAATTCATTCTCAAGTAACCTTTGGTTTTGGACCCAGAACACAGGAGCCTAGAACAGTGGAGCCTTCAATTAGTGCATGTGTAAAACAGTCAACTTGTACAAGAAATGGTGCTCCAACCTAAAAAGTAAATGCTTTTTTAACCCTTGTCCTCCTAAGAGTGGTACTTATGATGCTCTGTCTAAAGCCAGATGATTTCACTTGCCAATGGGGACCACTTCAGCGGTGAAAGGGTTAAAAAGCTCTACATAACATTGTCATCCATATGAAAACTACTCAATTACAAAAATGTATGAACAGAATCTCAAAAAAAAAAAATCAATATTACATGACAAATTATATCTGGTTCAGTACAAAAATGTATGAACAGAATCTCAAAAAAAAAAAATCAATATTACATGACAAATTATATCTGGTTCAGTACAAATTTGTTACATCAAGATCCTAGCATTGACAAACAGAGTGAAATAACAGATCTTCAAAAATGAGCAAAATTTAACGAACCTCTCTCCGTTTTTGGAGTTTCATCCCAGCGATTCCTTCTTGCTGATGATACACCTATTTAAGTGACAGAAGCCATTAAATCGACTGGAACACTAATTGAGCAAGATACAGTGTAGGTCAATGCAACAAAATAAAAGGCACTTCCTTGTATTGTAACAACAACAACAACAAGTGATAGTCAATGTAGAAATTGACAAAACATTACCTCCACTGGGTGTGGCATGCCCAGGGGTCACATGCCCAGGGGTTACATTCCCAGGGGTCGCATGACCGGGTGTCGACTCCCAAATCCTTGTACTTGGGGTTGCCCCTGGAGTCTCAGACCCAGGCCTGTGGGGAGTTACCCCTGGAGTCTCTGAACCTTTTGGACGACCAGGAGTCTCATCCCATCGACTAGCAGAAGGGGTTGCCATCTGAACAGAAACAAAGCAAGGATTAAAAGACAATAATTCCTGGGGCTTACAAATGACTTTGGACAAACTATACACTATGTTTCTTTCAGAATTTTACTTATTTCATGTGCCCCTGTGATAAAAAAAAACCACTTCTTTTTTTCCTTCAGTGTTCTAAAGTGTGTTTGCTTAACACCTGACTGGCAAAACTCTGAGCTTTGACTTTTATTCAAATGTCGTTTACTTTTGAGTGTAAGTTTTGGATTTTGCACTGGGTCATCTGAAACAAAACAACTTAATTTAAATTTTCTTTGTTTTGGATGTCCCAGTGGGGCAATTTGCTCTCAGGAAGGTGGTTTTTGTACCACATGATCTCCAGCTGCCAAGGGTCCACTATGCGGGATCGCACCATCGTGTAATGTCAGAGGCCCTGACTTGTATTATTGTATAACTATTGAAGTTTTATCACTATCATTATCATCATCATTAGCATATTTTGCTAATGATGATAAGACATACAGTTATCACTTAGTCCACTGTGAAGTTTTACCCTTAAAAAGTCGTTACTTAGTTACTAAATTACATGGATTTGGTATGGCATCCATAGGGTTAAGGTTACAAAATATGATATTATTGGTTTCTAAAAACTCTCAGAGCAAGGGAAAAAATCACAAACTACTGTAAATGTAAATGCAGGTAAATTTAGTCCAGGGAACTGAACCAGAAACAAATTGGTCCAAAGAGCGATCTCATCAAAGCAACAACATTGCATCAGAGATGTATCCAGGTTTTCAAATTTGGGGATCCTCTGGATCCCTTTTACAAAAATTTGGGGGTCCACTGCAAAATTTTGGGGGTCAAGCTAATTAATATTCGATCTATTGCCTCTTAATTGCTGCTGCAGTACCCTTTCAGATTTCCAAATTGCACAAAAATAAAGTCTTATCCGTCCCCACGAATATGTACTTAAAATGATCAAGTTTTTTGAAACTGTTATGCCTGTTGATTCATCGAACAAAATGTATGGGCTGTCAAAGCTCCATCTATCACATTTGAAAATGTCTCGAGGTATCCATATGCTGTAGGAACTGTTGGCTCCCGTTGATAAATGTTCTAGATCTCCACAGCAAAAAAACAAAAGAGAACTGAATCTCAAGTTTTCGTAAAAGAGCATCATTTATTTTAACAACACTTGAGGTGTAATTTAGGAACAAAAGAGTTTACAAACAAATATACCGTATTTACCCATGTATAAGTCAACCTTTTATGGCCTCAAAAGAAGCTCCAAAAATCACCCTTGACTTATACATGGGTCAAAGATTTAGAGCCAAGTTCCAGCTAAATAATTTATTCAAAATTAACATAATAATGTTTTCTTGGGCATAATGAACGCAGTGGACAAAAAGACTTTAAAATCAATGACAAAAGACTTCAAAATGAATTTAAGCAATTCCAGTTGAAATGAAAAAGGATTTGTCCAACTCTAAATGTTGAAGATACACACAAGCACAAATATGAAATAGACACTCGAATTTTCGTTTTCCAAAGGCGGAAAGCCCCCTAAAGGCATTTCTGTTTCTTCAAATAAAACGCAATCGTTCAACGGCTTAGTAACCTGGCGCAATATATATCTTGTGCTTGCAAGCATCGTCACTCGTCTTGCCTGAAATGCTGGTTGGTAATGATTGTTTTTTATTCTTTATACAAACCTGGCTGATTTAAATGCTTTTGCAAACTTCATATTCTTTGGTTTATGAGTTTTGTTTTGTTTGTCATGTGAGAAATTATAAGTCAAGGCCCAATTAAACATTTCACATTGTTTTTGAAGTTATTTTCAAAGATTGACTCCTGCTTCTGTGATGTTGTACTTATCCTCTAAAGCCGTTTATCCTCGAACAATGAAACAGGTTAGTTTGAGGTTTACATGTTCGATTTTCTGAGAACTTTTTCGAAACTCAAGGACAAAATGCCCGCATATACAACAACAGCTGAACCACAAAACTGTTAAGCGCTTAGGCCCTTATTTTTTTGTGAATCCACAGTTCCAGAAATCGAAGAATACAAGGATTAGTGTCCTGTGAACATTTACATGTAACAAAGAAATGAAGAAATTGCCTTTTTTGCCATCAAAAATGGGGGGTCGACCTACACACGAGATCGACTTATACACGGGTAAATACGGTAGGTGATCGATACACATTTCATCGTCAGCCCGAGCGGCACTGACTTCGCCGCGCGCCATGGCCAATGTTAATAATCAACCGATTGAATACATTCAAGTTTCATGTTCAACACATTAATTTTAACACAACTCCAAAGAAGTTGCATAATTTGCAAAACAGACAAGTTACGTGAAAAACGAGAACTGAGACGATGACACATGCGCGCCCGGAATTAATATCGACAGGATCACACAAAACAAAAATGCAGCATACTTTGCCGTTGGATTCTCTGTCATTTCACTCACAATAAGCAAACTAATGCTTGAAATTCGCTTGGAAAGCATGCAACAAACGGAACTTCGACTGACATGTTTTATTGTCACTGGCAGCGGATCAAAAGTGTTACCGATTGTCTCGCCTAAAAAACAGCTCAAATCATATCACACCACACGTGGGAAGCTGGACATATGGTTGACAAAATTAAATCATTAGACCACGAAAATGCGAAAATAACAGCTTACCTTGAAATTTAAGGAACTCGATCATTTCTCCATTGTGAGAAATGGGAATGTTCAATTTCCTTGTGAAATATGCCATTCACATGTATTTCCTGACCTTTGTAATTTGCATAAACATTCTATTTTTTTTCTGCGTCCAATTGGACCCTTTGTTCCATATTCTATACGTCCAAAAGGAAAATGAGTGCATCCCAGGACGCAATGACGCACTCTGGATACATCTCTGATGCATCTCCATAAAGTAAGGCAAAATAGAGGTGGAGACGTTCTAGTTTAAGTGGTCTTTTTGGCCTCCTACCTCAGCTTGATCCCAACTACTGGACTTCTTCTTGGCTGGCGTGTCATCTCCAGATGCTTGTTGATCCCACCGCCGTCGCTTCCTCTCTGAAACAAGTCGAATTATGTTGTTTAACAAAAAAAAATTTTGACCAAGGCAAACATTGGAAACCACAAATAAATGTAGACTAGCATTGTTGGCTTCCATTTGCATTTTGCTCATGGAACTACGTACTATAGCTCGCCTACCTGGTTTAGAAGCTGCAGCTTCCTTGGTCTTCTGTAAATCTCCAGCTGCTGCCTGATCTCTCAGATGACGAAATATCTCTGCCTGCAAATCAAACAGAGGTAAATTAATTCCTTAAATGTACAATGACTATGCTTTGCTATGACTCCCTGAAAGTTTATCATTCTCAATGATTACAACTCAAAGGGCATCTTTGATGAGTGAAATAGTTTTAGACTTCTTCATATCTTTTTCATGATAAAAGTAATATATCCAAGAATTTAAATTTGTGAATGTACATAACCTTTTTATATTATCATTTCATCAACATTTTGAAGTCGCAAAAGTAAATTTTAAACATGACATGAACATTTACAGTGTATATTTCCAACATACATAACAAAACAAGAGTTTTCCCTACCTGATCTCTATGCAGATCCTGCTCTTGAATGATGTCTTTGTAGGTTCTTACATGTTTTAATGAAGAAGCATCAGGAGTTTTCCCACCTACAAGAAGGAAAAACAAACAAAACACAGACATAAATTTGTTGAAAATTGTCTCAGAATTACAATGTATCACAACAAACAACAACTGAAGCTCAGTAAAAAAGTAAAAATCACAAGACATTAGAATTTTTCACAACGCTTTAATTCATTCTTACAGGATGCCTGCCAGTCTCTTAGCCTCTTCTGAAACAGTTCAAAAACATTGTAACTGCAAAAATGAGAGTTCTTTGAGACTGGCATAACAATCCTTTAAATTTCACTCAGCTAGTTTGTCGACTAGCAGAAGTCAAACAACAACACAACAATCAAGACAACAGCTAGTTTAATGTGTGGAACTGTTTTCTCCGGCATGTAACACCAACCCAGTGGGTAGGATTCTTGTGACGAGTTGTACCATTCACCGTCGACATCTTATCCTGGCTCCTCTCCTAATAAATAATTATTCTTCAGAGGTCAGTAATCGACCACTGTGTAGTATTAGTTCCAATGTTTTTGCTACTTTAAAAAGTACTAAGAATTAACTAAAATTTCTTCCCAAAAAAGGGGAAAAAATGAAGGGGTTTGAGAAGTGTCAAAAGCTATAGATCTCTTGGTGTTGAGTCTTTTTCCAAATGCTTGTGTAATTTTTGAATAGGCTGCTGAGCAAAAGGGCAGACTAGGATACTCAAAAAGACTAGGTAACACCATTTCAGTTACCATTACACCCATCATCAAGAAATCACAATTTAGTCAAGGTTCTCAAACGGAGGGTTAATGTGGGTTGCACATGTTACAGGAAAACCATTTAGTTTCCTATGTGAAAAAATGCCCTGAGAAACAACCGATAGCTTTTGCTAACACCAAACCATCCCAAAATTTAATGATGTTAGATCAAACTAAATCAAATATTACATTTTCATTTCTTAAGAAAATTTTGAGGGGAATGCAGCGTTTCCAGTAACTTACTTGAAATAATGTTACCTAGCCTTTCTAAGTCAAAAATTTTATTATTGTTGAAACAGTATTAAAAATTATGATACAAAAAAATATCAGAATAAATAGTTTGAAATTTTCAAATACAGTATCTGCTAATATTAGTGAAAAGCAAAATGATTTTTTTTCAGATTCAATTTCGAAATAATCTCATAAAACCAAAGATATAATTTTATTCAGGGAATTAATTTACAAAAAGCCATAATGGGCAATAATTAATGTTATGTATTTTCTTGAAGCCCTGCTTTGAGTTCTTATTCTTTCAAAGTAGCTATTTCCCTTCATACAGGCCATTGTTAACGAAGCTACACAACCCATATTGATCAAACTTCATGGCAAATATGAGAAACCAACAATGGCAATTCATTTACTCTTGCAATATTATATTGCGTAGTTGTTGAGTCACAAATCCAGCATTAGATGCTAAATGGAAAAAAGGGGTTCAGGAGTAAGTAAAATGAAGTCAACAGAACTTACATTACTTGTAGAGAATTTACACACACTATCTTTACTAAACACATTATTTTGATTAAAAAAATTGGCCAAGGAAACTACAGGCTGAGGGGAAGTGGAGCCTTTAATTTTTGTGAACAGGTGCTTATTAACAAGAATGCCTATAAAAAGACAGAGGTCTATGCCACTTAATTCTATATCTACATCTATATCTCCCTGAGATGAATATTCAAAGATAGGTTGGGTGAACAAGCACAAATATGTAATTTATTGAAAAAAACATTGGCTGAAGAGGGGGTTACACGATATTAAAATAGAGAAGGCTCTCGTCCAAGGATAGGTCCTTTTTAAAATAAATTGGCATTCTCCATAGTTGATAACTCAAAGGGAGGGACATTATTCAATCAAAAATGCAACCCAGTCCAACAAGACCATTGGACCCAGTCCTTGCCATGAGTAACATAGAAAGTTGGAATTTTACCTTTTATTGTAAAATGCCTCAAATTGAGCGGCACTTGATTCAGTTGAAACATTTCAAAGTCTTACACAAAAAAGTACAATGTAAATGAATCAAATAACTTTTTTCACAATACATTCTCAAAACCTTTAACTTTGTCTGAAACAGAATGATTTACCTTTTCAGATAAAGTTAGAGAAAGTACATACATCTAATTTTTAAACAGGCACTAAACAGCAATGCCTTCTTTGTTGTCTAAACATTAAAATATAATGGATTTTTCTCTACATCACAAGAAAGTTATTATATGCTGCATTCCTTTCCTAGGTCATACCTAATACTAATTTCAGTCAAAAGCAAATCACAATATACTGTACAATGCTTGCTTCTTCAAAGCAAAAATGCTATGTAAGAAGGTTGCAACTAGACTAAAACCTCACTTTCGTAAAACAGGATTTTGTCATGGAGAAAGCCCGAGCCATTGGTCTTGTTGAACTAAGATTCAAATAATTTCCTATTATCCTTAATGTAAACATGAAAAACCTAAGAATTAATTTTTTTAAAAATCTCCTCATTAGGATTTCAAGTGCACATGTACTTCTTGATTGACAACATTCCAACTTTCAGCAACAATTCAATGTAGAAATACAGCAACCAAAAGAAAGTTCCATTCAGAAACTTCATGAGGTTGTACAATCAAGACCAGCAAGGAGAAAAACTGTCACATTTATGCAGAATGTCTTAAACATAAGGAAAAAGGTAACAGTTTCATGATAATTCTGTGCGAGTCCTGAGTTCAATCAGTGCCGACACCTGTCCTCAGCAAGTATGGAAAACTACATTATAGCCCTCAGAGCTTGCATGCTTTTTGTCTTCTTCAAGACGTAAGTCTCCACGAAAAAACAAAAAACCTCATCTCTAATTCCTAAGTTAATTTTTTCTTAAAAAATGAGCTTAGAAAAATATGTGCATGTCTGACCTAAGAGTGCCACTTATATACAAATGTTCATAGTACTGTATTTCAATTTTGATAGGACAAGAAAAAGGCTGTTTGAACTCAGGGATCAAACAACATGATCACACAGAAAACTTACTTACCCGCAAAAGCCCTTTAAAATAATTTAACTGCATAAGTGTATCACTTGGAAACACCTACCATCTGCAAAGGGGTCATTCCTAGGAGGTGATATGACCATCTGCCTCCTTCTTGCTCTGTACTCATCCTCTCTCTCTGCAACGGTTGGCTGTCTGTGTTGTGCAAATGGGTCCACCTGATGAATAACACTTACACATTAAATAATGCTACGATCCTTGCAGTTATGGACGTAATTTTAGAAACTGCGTAGAGAAGGCTGAAAAATTCAGGACTTCAATGGGGTTTGAACCCATGACCTCGCGACACCGGTGCGACGCTCTAACCAACTGAGCTATGGAGCCGCTCTCCTTGGGAACTGGTCATTTGTGGAATCTAATGTTCCCGTGAGGAATGAGTCAATGAAAAAAATGACATATATACAGGGCTTGACATTGCGACTCACTGGTCGCCAATGCGACCAAAAATCAAGCGTTGGCGACTACATTTTTAGAGCTAGTCGCCAGTGGGCGACTAACCTTCACCTTTTTCCTTCATCCTTTTAACCTCAAAGGCAAATGAACCGTAGTTTTGGATAAAATGCACGATTTATGCGCACAGAAATAACAAAACAAACCCACGACTCTTCTGGCTCTTCGATCTCCATGTTTCATAATCGAGCGCCATGTTTGATTCAGCAGCTGGTATTGCGGGCGCACTAAACAACACGTGCAATCGTTGAAGCGTGAAGTTCACACGAGGTCTGATCCCTGGTCAGATCATGAATATTTCATCGAATTCTAGGTCAAAAGATGCCTTAAATTCATTGCATACTTTGCTGAATGCAAACAATGTGGAATCGCGCAAGAAATTGATCAATGATTTGAGCTTGTTGTGGGCCGTTCAGGAGGATAAAGCAGATTTTTACAAGCTGGCAAAGGACGACCTTGGAACCAGCCTGATACCAGACATCGATCACAAACCAGCAGGTCATCCTGTGGCGTTAAAATCCACTGCAAACGGAGATTGTTTGTATAATTCCGTTTCGCTTTTTCTTTGTTGTGATGAAACACGAAGTAACTGGCTGCGTCTTCTAGTTGCAGAAGAACTGTACTCCAATGCCGAGTATTATGCAATGCATGAAGTTTTCAAAAAAACTGCCAAATTTACCGAGATCCCGGAATCAAAACCGCAACTTGCAAGTGTTTTGCGCATTAGTTTTATAGTAACCTAAAAAAGAATGGAGCCTGGTACGACTACCAACAATGTGGCAGAGCAGGGCGTAGTACCAATACGTCTGTCGATCGAAATTGCAACGAAGCCTTGGCTTTTTAGCGCTGAAAATATGGAAAACTGGTGATTCTTCATGTTCAGGTTCGTCTATTTATGTAAGCTATAGACTCGATGTTACATGGAAACTTAACAAAAGCGAAGGAAGCACAGGAAACGTGAATGAAGCTGCTTTCACATTGATTATTTACCTCGTAATGCGTAATGATATGTTTTACGAGCCCTGGCTTCCTTTTAAGTTTTAGTATGTCAGTCTTAGAAGCGTAAACTTAGGACTATGAAGAAGATTTCATGTGTACATGATCATCAGAAAAATGAAGAAAAAAACATCAGTGAAAAAAATGGCGACTAAAAGTTAAGATCTGGCGACCAAAATTTTTGGATCAGTCGCCAATTGGCGCCTTACTAAAAATGTTAATTTCGAGCCCTGATATACTGAACCACCCATATGAAATCAAGTAATGCTATGATCCTCGCAGTTATGAACGGGTTCAAACCCCACTGAAGTCCTGAATTTTTCAGCCTTCTCTACACAATCACTAAAATTGTGTCCATAACTGCAAGGATCATAGCACCCTCCACGCTTGTTGACTATTGCTACGTCATACCCAAGATGGCCCTGTCTGAGTCACAAAAGAGGTCACTTCAAAGTGCTCTTGTCACATTTTAACAGGAAACTGGACGAAACGGCAATCATTTCTGAATTCCTGGGGAAAAGTTTTAGTAATTTAGGGAAACTTTTTCTAGACTGTACTTTCCCTTTAAGCGAGGCAGTTGGTTAACTCTGTTTAATGCCAGATGATTTTGCCTGTGAGTGGGGGCCAATTCAGGGATAAACGGGTTAACAACACCTAGGACTAATCACGACTTCATTTAACAAGTACATAAGTCAATCCTACTTAATGAGAGCACACATAAAAAGCACTTAAATAGACACGACAACGCCTAACACACTTACATGTTCTCCAGAACGAGCAATTTCATTCAAAAGTGCAGCAGGAGCAGTATAACTGTTTCTTGAAGGGTGCATGATGGTTGTTGAGTAATCATCTTCATCCTAACAAATAAAAAGATGCAACATTAAAACTGGATACTACAGGTTAGTGTTTCGTAAAGGTAAAGGGCAAGACACACATGTAACAACTAGAAATCAAAAGGGTCTATCTGAGTCATCATCATTATTTCTAAGAGAATCATCTGATATGCGATTTATTTTTTACTTGCATAGGTTCAACAAACTGCCCCCTTAATCCTTTCCCTAGATAAAATTCTAACTGAAGAATAATACCTCATTTTTTTAGCGAAGAGGTGGGGACATGCATGTTTTCTGAAGCTTCAGGTGTCAAGTTTTCGTCTCTCATCTGGTATTGGGTATGCAACACGTTTTTCATGTTAACAAGCACTTAAAACTCACCTCCTCTTGTTCATTGGGGGCAATATCAGTAGAATACCCTTCAAATCTACAGGAAAGATAAACGATAACATTTGTGACAAAATCTTCAACACCTACAGTATACATGTATATCTTTTCATGCATAACCAGGTGCATGATCAAGTATTACCAACTACTAGGTCACTTCATAACAAAATTAACTCATCTGTATACCACATGAAACATGGTACAAGCAACTTTGATTTTGAGCTACATGTAAAGTACATGCTGAAATTTTTAACTTGTTTTCCTGAGGCATTAATTGTGAAACACTGGAGCACAGACATTCAGCAAAAACAATAAGACATTAAAGTTCATAATCAAATCAGTAACCCTACCATGGCTGAGATCTTTGAATCATAAAATCAGCATTAATTTAACCCAAATTAATTTCCGTAAGATACCCAGACTTCAGAAAATTCAGGCCAGGGAAAAAAAATACTTCAATCCTTGACATGGAAAGGTGAAAGGCTTAACACTGTGGTTCAGATCTTAATAAAAATTGCCTTCAAGTAACAGTAGCATAGTGGTTTTTTGTACCACATTACTACAAAAATCAAGCAGACCATGCCAGCTATTTTTTTCCTAATTCTTCACATCAATGTTCATCTTTTCATTAATTTGCTTTAAAAATAAAAAAAGACATCAAAAAACTTTACTTCGTACCTATCACCACCTGGGCCATAAATGTCCACATCGTAACCAACATTATCCAACCTGACCTGTAAAGAAACAGATATGTCAATTATCTCACTGTAGTACAAATAATTTGTCCCGTGCGAGTTATTCACACCACAGATAGTTTCCACGATAAACTTAGTAATTTCCCAAATAAACGTCGTTCTTGTTTCAAGTTTTCGACCAGGATAAATCTCAGATTAAGTATATGTAAACCAAAACTAGGAAACTGACAAAAACACCTAAAAAACACGTCATTATTATATATAACCGCTCACCTTTTCGCCAATGTCAACTTTTTGTAAATTAGATCTTTGGGCTTGTATCAGCTGAGCTTGCTTTTCGATTTCTACAAAAAAAGAAACACAAAGGCATTTAGAAAGTGGAAAACTGTAGAAATTGGCCAGGTTTTACGCAAATGAACCATTAACCTTCGTAGGTAGTTGGGGCCTTCACTAAAGTGGTGGCCATGTTTCTTGCTTTACGTGAGCACAACGAAGATTTCCCACAAAACACCGGAATATCACTAAATAAAATTGCCCGGATGTTGTAGACACTTTATGAAGTATACACAAATAAAAGTTTGTTTAATTGAGTGCTTTTGATAGTAAGTCATTCATATATGCTATCCCAATGTGTCTTCCTGGATTCTGATGCACGGCTTGCAGATGGACCACTATACAAAAAGCAGCAGCGTCTTTCCTGAGGATTCAGAGACAAAGAAAACATGCGATATTTCTGTCAAGAGTGGCAGCAAAATACGTAACATTATATCTCAGGTTCACAAAATTTTTAAGGTGAGATTTAAGAATTTAAAGTGATCGATGTGCGTATGCGACCATATGCCAAGATGGCATGGCGCGAACCACCCCCACTGACACCCTACTGATCCCCCAACTGACCCCCTACAAAATTCAGAGCACATGTGAAAAATGTTGTAATTAGTAATAAGCCTGGTGGTTTCCTGAGGTCTCCTCGCCTAACAACCTGCTGTATGCTGTCTTAAAATCTGTTATACACATAAAGGCAAATAAATGATGATGATGATGATGATGATGATGATGAATAAAAGATAGGAACAAAGTATTAATAATAATACGAATAGGCTTACCAGGATTTCTTTGGAGATAAACTGTCTGGCATATGCACTTTTGTGATAAAAACCAAGCCCGGGGGGGACGGGGTACTGCAATATATGGACTATATAGGTATGTGCCGCTATGAAAAGTATGGTTTTCAAGCAGTTTACTCTAGGATTAGAATATATAAATCATAGCCTTTCGGTCTAGAATAGGGTATCATTTTTCACGGAACTGACCAGTCGGTTGAAGTTTTTATCAAGACTAAGGAAACCAGAAATTCCCACTCAAGAATATAAAAAAAATAAAATCGGCAAAGTTTAAGTTTACGTAACTCAGCCTCAACAGCGTCAATAAATGGCTATCATGAAGCACCTCTGGATATTATTAACTGTCAAGAATCGGAATTTAGACGGAAATTGGTGGGAGTTTACTCTAGTATAGGGTAGCAACATTCAGCTGGACTAGCTCTGGGTTCCAGGGTTCCAGGGTCCCAGCGGCACATCCCTACCCAGAAATTCCTAAAGTGCCCCCCCCCCCCCCCCCCCCCGGGAAACCAAGCCTATATTCAACCCCAGGGGTGCTTTCCATTATGCCTGACCATCAGGTCAGAGACCAGTAGAACTAACCACGGAAAAATGGAACGACATTTTTCCTCAAAAGTCAATTTCCAACCGTACCAAAGCGTTCCATTAATTTTACGTTTCAACTGAAATTTCAGTTACATCACAGTGAAGTGGGACTGGAAACGACAATTTTTGTAAATTGAAGGGTACTTTTTGGTTGGACCGGACTGACCAGTCAAAGAGGACTACCTCCAGAGGTGGTCCCTAATCACCCTGCTAGCAGAGCATTTCTTAACTCAACGAGAAAGAAAGGACTCTGCAGAAATCGTGTCAAGTCTTTATTGAGTATGCGGAAGCCATTCCTTGGAAACAGTTTCAAACCCAGGCCAAGACTCTATCGCACTCCAAGACGCCTCGTTGATTTTCATATTGAAGGCTTAATTTTGACCTTCACCTTGTCAAAAATATGATGTGCGTGTTGCCTAAACCGGTTTGACCGGGGTGACTAGCCCAGAATCTTGGGCTGCGGCTCTTTAAAAGACTTGACACGTTTTCTGCAGAGCCTGTCATTTTCGCCCTCTAGTAATTTTTAGAGACGCTCTGCTCGCAGGGTGGTCACTAATATTCTGGTCGGACCAAACAGAAACAGACCTTTCCATTTGACTTCAGCGCGAAATTTCTGGAAATTTTGACTTAATGGAAAGCACCACAGGACTCCCACTTGGCACTCAGTCCTGTTGTCAAACAAACAAGCGCACACTAACCAGGGCAAAAATGGAAAACAACCTTCACTGAAGTACATAGATTCCAATGTAGACAAGGAGCTCTGCATTGATTTTCATTTTCATTAATTAATTATTTAATTAAAAGTGGTGAAATGTTAATTGACTGAACGATTTCGTGGATACAGACATCACACAAAGGTCTTACCTGAATCGCCCGTGAAAGTATTCCTGACGGTGGAAGAATGAAGGTCGGGTCAAGACAAATAATAATTATTTGTGCAGCAGCTCCATAACCACATGCTTCTTTCTCTCCCACTTTTCCAAAGCAAATCCCACTTGCCCCAAATCAGAGAGAAGAAACTCTGAGATCTATTACTCTATTCTTATGCACATGTTTTCTTTTGTTTTCATTGAAAAAAATGGCTGTTGATCACGTGAGTGAAAACCAACAATAACATAACTACCCTTTTCCCCTACCCACCCAACCCCCCCCCCCCCCCCCCCCCCTCAGAGCCAATGCAATCATCCACACTGACACTTTGGCATTCCGGTATGTTGCTATTGCTGCAGGGTTTTCTTATTATACACAAAACTACTTCTGCAGGCATAGTCAGATAGTCAATCATGAACTGTCAGACAATACTGACGACATGGAGGGCATAGGGTTGTTTGATGGTTCGTCATCTGTCCCCTTTCCCCTCAGAAGCAGAGTGAAGCAAGGCTGTGTCCTGGCACCCACCCTCTTTAGTATCTCCTCCCTGCTGCTGTCTTATGCCTTCAGTGCATCAGAAGATGGAGTGTCCATCCTCATGTGCTCAGACATTAAGTTGTTCAATCTCTCCCACCTGCAAGTTAAGACTGCCAGCTCATGCACCAAGAGATGCCATTTTCTGATGACAGCCTGGCCTCCCGCATACAGGAAAGACTTCATAGGCTAATTAACCATCTGGTTCATGCCTTCAAAGAATTTGGCCTTACCATCGACTTGAAGAAAAAAAACAAACGAGATGGAACAGGATGTCAGCAAAGTGCCCAGCATCTCCATAGGGGACTACACCCAGGAAGTGGTTGAGGACTTCACTTATCTCCTGTCCCTTGAGGCCGAATTCAGCAGGACATTGGCAAAGTGGCATCTACCATGCCAAGATTGTCCAAAAGAGTTTGGGAGAATGACAAGCTGACCACAGACACCAAGATCCTGGTGTGCAACGCTTATGGGTTGAGCACCCTACTCTGTGGTAACGAAACCTGGACGGCTAATGTCCCTTAGGAATGCCGCCTCAACAGCTTCCATCTGTGTTGCCTACGATGCATCTTGGGTATATGCTGGCAGGACAGAATACCGAACAAGTATTGTTCTTGAGCGGGCAAACACTCCAACTGTCCCTGAGACACCTGGCTTGGCCATGTCAGGCACATGGGGGATGGACACCTCCCAAAGGCTGTCCTCCATAGCAAACTTAGTATGAACCCATATTTTCCCACTGAAAAAAAGTGCACTTCATTCCCCAGTGTAAAACCATCTTCAATGTCACTCTTACTATTGTAAATTGTAAATTTATTGTCAGAAATTGGCTGTCTTTTTATCTCATAAGGACACATTGACAACAAATTGCAATAGTTATTTCAAGCTCTTGATCTTTCACTGAAACAATATTCATTTTTTTACTTTCTGAAGAGTAAGACAGAGGAAAAAATCACATTGATTGCAATTGGCCCTTCTGTTACCAAAGCTATTACATGCGCAGAGATCATCAAGAGGAAAATCAGAGTAAGTATTGTAATAATATTGAGGCAGTGCTGCGCAGTGGTTAGTGCACTGCCTTGCTTGCCCAAAGACCCTTTAATCTGATCCTGGTGGTCCCTGGTTGGTTGAACATCTCAGCTACCCTTGTAAATAGCCAACTGGTTTGCCTTCAGCCAGTTGGAATTGTCCCACCCAGCTGTCATTTTGATGTTTCATTGGCCCTGAAAAGCCTGTATGGGGAGTGCTCAATTAACCCTTTCACCTTCCTGTGGGGTTCCCCATTGACGAGTAAAATCGTCTGGCGTTAGACAGAGTAAAATCTATAAGTGTCACTCTTGGGAGTGAAAGGGTTAAGTTTGTATATGTGTATTTATTGTGTTCTGAAAGTGAAGTGGACTCCTTGTGTTTAAGTGGACAGAACATCTACATTAATTTTGCCAATCATTGGAAGCAGAGACATTCCTGAGAATCCTCAATAATAATTTAATGA
The DNA here is from genome assembly GCA_949126865.1 of Montipora capitata. Lineage (NCBI taxonomy): Eukaryota > Metazoa > Cnidaria > Anthozoa > Scleractinia > Acroporidae > Montipora > Montipora capitata. The sequence goes on from OX421451.1 coordinate 33,402,054, forward strand.
ACTACCTGATGCCAAACTTGTCCTTGATCTATTCAAGGATATTCTTCAGCGCATTTCATTAAAATATTATTATGAAACAACCTTGGTACAGTTGGGACACAATGTATCAACTTAAGTTGCCTTGTCACTTGGCACAGTTCATTGTATAACTCTAGTGACACTGGAAACCTTTTTTTCAAACATTTAATTAAGCACTTGAAACACTGGACCCTTCAAAAGTTTACCAATATCTCTTTCAGGCTTTGTAGATATGAGAGAATTAATATGCATTTGGAATGGTGCCCCTATTGTTTTTTTCACAGGGGCTGCATCAACTAAACAAGCTCTTTTACACAAAGTAAGTGTACGTAATAATATCTTTTTTCTGAGAAGTAAATGAATTACCGGTATCATCAATGGCAAAATAAATAATAAAAGACCTTTTGAATTTTTTAAGTCTACTAAAAAGAGAAAGGCTTGGAATTTTTTTACTAGGGGGTCTTGATAGAAATCGACTGAAACAGTAAATAAAATAGGGTCAATTTAACTAACTGAACATGTTGTTTAAATTCAGAACTGAAGATACATGGGAACCGAAGGAGGAGTGTTTAGACAAGTATGTATGTGGAATAAACAAGAAATACCCTCCACAATGCTTAAAGGCATTGTGGCATTTGTGCTGATGTTAACACTTACACTCTACATGTATGAAATGCTGAAAGTGGTGGGAAAATGAGATGCCCATATGCTATGGCATTTTACCCTGTGTATGAATATTCAATTTAATATACATTACATTTTAAGACATACTAACAACATGTAATTGACTCATCACCCATAATCTTGCCACCATTATGAAATCCAATTTCCCACCCCAAGGAGGTTTTTTTGCCACCAAGTAGCAAGTGATTGGAAGCCTGCTTCACACAAACACTTTAACGATCAATAGTTAGATTCTGATTTGTGTCAGATTTTTTTTTTTAGCCATAAAGACATAATCTAAACATCAGTTAAGGAAATACAGATGTAGAGCACATTCAACTAGTATCAACAATTTTATTATTATTATTATTATTATTATTATTATTATTATTATTATTATTATTATTGATAATCCTAGTTGTGCATTCCTTAAAATCGTGGCTAAGACAACAGTACTTTGTCTCCGGTGTCCAATAATTTTTTTTTGTCTGTATACAGTGGTAGAAATCATCTTATCTTTAGCAAACACAATTCAGTCAATAGTCCCAGTTGTTTGTTTGTTTGTTTGTCTTGTAGAGTGACAGACTTCAATTCATAACCTTCATAATTATGAGCTTCATGTACTGTAGCCTAAATGAAAAGTGAATATTCGGAACAGTCAATGTAGACATGATCCTTGGTGGCAAATCAATCCAGGGCTAAAAAACTTGTAAAATAAAATGTTTAGGCTCAAACTGTGCACAGACACAGCATTAATATCATTACATTTTTACAGGCTTCAAGTGACAAGGAGAATTCCATCTATCAGCATCACATTGTCAAAAACTCCCCTAGATGCAACACAGCCTGGGTAAAAATTATTAGTCCCCAAATGTATTGTAATCGTAATTTAATAAATGCACAGTCAAAAACGGCCACAGAGCTCTCACTGCAGTAAAAGTGATGGTAACTTTTAACCCTTCTCGCACTTAGCTAGACAATAATTTAAGCAATTGTCTCTTAGAGACACCTGAGAATGCCAGTGCTATGCTCTACCACCTGAGCTATAAAGCCACACATTTGGTAAAGTTGACAAAGAGAGAGAATTTTTTCATTGATAAATTGGGTATATCACTGGAAAATTCTTGGTGCTTTTCAAGAAACTTCAAACCATGACCCTCCAATCACCTGCCTATATGCTCTACGGCTGAGCTAAAAGAGAAGTCATGTGCAGGTGGCAATTTGCCAGTATATTGCTAGAACTGAAATTGTCAAAAAATGGCATTCTTGCTATTGTAATAACGGAGATAATAATAATTTAATGTTATCCCTATTAACTTAGTGAACTAGCTACAATCCTGAACAAAAATGTTGAAACACTGTCTATTTATCTCTCCATATGACAACAAATTTCTTTCAATGACAAAAATCTGCTATTTACGAACCTTCCTTTTCCTGCAAAACAATGTTGTTTGATACCCTGGTTATTTGTGCTTCTCACAAACAACTTTGCTTTGGCTGGGGAAGGGGGAGGAAGTATTTTAGGGCTTTTATTGTAGATATTGTCTAACTGACTAAACTGGAGGAATGTCTCAACCTTTTTTGTCCAGGATTATAGCTCCCACAAGCCTGACTTACAGTTCAGGGCCCGGTTGTTCAAAAGCCGATTAGCGCTAAGCCCATGCCAGATTAAAAATTAACCAAGGAATTTATTTCTCTACTCCCACATGCTGTTCAACGCTGATATTCGGCGGAACTTTACATTAGAAGAAGTCAGTCTTGAAAAACAAACATAGGCGAAAGTAACTTTCACCAAAAAGGTGGAAACATGAAACAAAAGTTTACGCTAATCCTGGATTAAGTTAATCGGCTTTCGAACAACCAGGCCCAGATTTGTAACATCCAAGGTGGAAGTCAGGGGGCTCTAGTTTTGACTCTTGCATCATCCAAACATGCATCTCTTCAGAGGTGGTTTGGTTGTGACAAGCGCCAAGAGCAGATGTAATCTAACACCGGTTAGTAACGTCTGCGAAGCAGCGCCAAGATCCTTGTTCTGGACTCCCAATGAACTCAACAAACAAGTGGAAATGCATTTCAAATTTCAATTTTAACTGATTGGTTATGCCCATTCTTGTGTGCCAATTGATGACAAATCGAACAATATTGTTTTTTTAAACAGACTAATCATGGGGCATAGTCAAATCCTGGTATGCTGCTGGGAGGCCCAGAGCAAGGATTTTGGCACTGCTTTGCAGATGTTACGAGCTGGTGTTAGATTAGGTCTGTGACGCACGCTACTAAAAGGTTGCTCCCAGAGGAGCTTCAAACAACTACTAATAGTCTGGAAAATAAGTGGCTGGTACATGATTTTTGAAATAAAAATTAGCTTAATTGTGCAATCAAAAAAATTCAAACTTCATCTATTTCATTACATGAGACTTTAATGATTCCCACTGATGGAATAGGCCATTTCCGAGTTCATGTCTGCCTCCTCTTCAAAGGGAGTCTAAGTGCGAAGTTTTTCTTACGAAATTAGTTTTCATTCATATTTAAAGTAGAACTAATTACCATGATCACAACAACTTCGCACTTAGACTTGCTTTAAAGAGGAGGCAGACATGAGCTCGGAAATGGCGTATTGCCTTTGATGGCCTGTCAAACTGTGTTCCCATTTACGATTGACAGAAGTGATCCTCACACTCAGCTAGACAATTTAAGCAATTGTCTCTTAGAGACACCTGGGAATACCAGTGCTATGCTCTACCAACTGAGCTTTGAAGCCACACATTTGGGAGCAGATCAGTTTTTTCGGCTCATTTGTTTCCTTGATGGACTTGATGAATTGAATGTATATTGAAGTGCAGATTATAGATGAATGAGAGAAGTCATTGTTGCACTTAACTGGACAGTTTGGGCAATTGTCTGTTTTAGATACCTGGGAAATTCAGGTACTCCAATAGGATTCGAAATTCTCTCATTTGTCTATAACCCGCATTTCAATATACATTTATTGTGCCTCCATATGTTTCGCCTTGGCTTCTGTTTGTCATACACCTTTTTCTTTTTTCATAGAATTGTAATAAACCCAAGCTTGATCCCACCATGGGCAAGGGCTCGGTCATCCGTTCATCAGGGATTGTTATTTTAGACAGATGTTCCCATTTCCAGCACTTCAATAATATTATATCTGTAAAAGGTTTCTAAAAGCTAACAGTACAGATAAAAGTTTTAAAATAATCAATTCCGTCATGTAAATTAACATTGCTCCTTGCCGACATTTGTCATGTGCTAACCCCCAGACCTTAAGAATATTTCTGCGAAGCAAGCCTTCTTGTACTCCGTGTGATGGGGGTTACCTAAGATTATAAAGCTTCCATTTTGTCAGCTAATTCTTCATCATTCCTTAGATACCAGGCCCCTGGTAGATCAAAAAGTCCAGTCCAGTTTGGGACTGAAGATTGGGAGCTATCTTGGGAAGACGATCCTGCAAAAGAGCCCAAGAGGACATCAAATGCACATATCCACAAGGCAAAAAAGAGCAAAAGTAGAGGAGACAAGGATGAGGGCACTAGTTCAAAAAGTGTGCAAATTGGGGATGAGATCGCCTGTACCAACAGTGAGGACCACCAAGAGAAGTGTGCCAATGCAGGTCTCACTCAGGAAAGATCTTGTGGGCGTCGCAAGGAGCATTTGACTGGTGCAGCTTTGAAAAATGAACAAGACTATTCAGAAAGGAACGACACTCAAAGGCGCCAACCAACAACGAGGAAACCGAAAACCCACAGAGAACACAAACCCAAGCCATTTCCCAATAAGAAACAGAAATCTGATAACTCGTAGCCACGATATGGTTCGAGAAGGGATGATGTAAAATGTATTCTAAGAGTCTTTAATGGGTCATTGAA
>OX421451.1:33416618-33434118 GCA_949126865.1 Montipora capitata
AAACGTTTCTTTAGGCCTAATTAGGCCTAAGGTTAGCTATTCATGTAACCGTCACGGTAAATTTCAACCTGCAACCTGCAACCTGCAAAATATACCTGCCCGCCTTAATGACACCATGAGGGATGAAACCTGTAAAAATCTACAAATGGTAACGGTTAATTCACACTAATGTGACCGTTAACAACTGAAAGAGGTCAAAACCCGAAAAGTTTCCCTTGGAAATGAAGCAAGTTGCCCTTGACGGCATGGGACCTTTGACGCTTAAACTTTGTCACCAAGCTTCCCTAGTGCCGTACTCAGAATCGTAGTAAATGAGGTATGATCGTCCAGGTGAGTGTGGTCCTGAGGAGGACCATTTAAACACTCTGGTCATTGATGTGATTGGTCAATTAAGTCATCACTCAGGTTGTCAAAACATCAGTCAATGTCATCCTTGACAGTTTTTCTCAGGATTACATTCACCTGGGTGATTGTACTTCACTTAATTACAATGGGGAAGAAGCAAATTATAAGCATACTAATTGATAAGAAGAAAAAAATTATGTTAGGGCAAAATCCTGTGACAATGTTGAATTTAAAGTTTTAAATTTTATGGTTCTCTTAATTTTTTCAGGACTGAATCAGTTTTCACAACTAGCTAGCAAAAGATGCAGAATTCAGGTACTGATATCAAGAGAAGTTCAGTTAATGATAATTCTCAGAGTGAACCAAGCAGCAGCTATTCTAGTGAAATAGGAAATATAGGGACACATGAAAAAGTTCATATTAAGGAAAAGCGTTACGAATGCAAACAAAGTGACAAGTGTTTAAGTGAAACAGGAAGTTTAAGGAAACATGGAAGAGTTCACAGGAAGTTTTACAAGTGTGAATTGTGTGGAAAGTGTTTCACCGAAGCGGGAAGTTTGAAAAGACATGGAAGGGTCCATACTGGAGAGAAGCCTCACAGTTGCAAACTTTGTGACAAGCGTTTTAGTGAAGCAGGAAGTTTAAGAAGACACGAAAGAGTACATACTGGAGAGAAGCCTTATGAATGCAAAGAGTGTGAAAAGTGTTTCAGTGAAGCTGGAAGTTTGAGAAGACATGGAAGAATACATAGTGGGGAGAAGCCTTATGCATGCAAACAGTGTGACAAATGTTTCAGTGAGGCGGGAACTTTAAGGAAACACGAAAAAGTCCACACTAGAGGGAATCCTTTTGAATGCAAACAGTGTGGCAAGTGTTTTCCAACTACAAAAAGTTTGGGCAGACATGAAAAGGTGCATACTGGAGAGATGCCATTTGAATGTCAACAGTGTGGGAAGTGTTTTGCCATGGCAATAAGTTTAAGAACACATGAAAGAGTTCATAGTGGAGATACGCCTTATCACTGCAAACAGTGTGACAAGTGTTTCAGTGGAGCAGGAAATTTAAGGAAACATGAAAGAATCCACACTCAAGTGAGAAGCCTTATGGATGCAAACAATGTGGCAAGTACTGTTAAAAGCAAGCAGGGCATTGACGGGTGCATGAAAGGGTTCACAGTGGAGAGAAGCCTTACAGGTGCAGTTGTAGTTAAGCAGTAAGATTAGGGAGACATGAAAGAGAAGCCTTATGAACTAAATACAAACAGTTTGGGAATTGTTTTATCCTAACTATGTTTTAGCAAAGCATTGTATTTTAGGAAAGATGAAAAAAGTCTTATAAGAGGGAAGTCTTAGGAATGCAAGGAGGGCATCTGAGGATTCATGAAAGACCTCACTGTTTAAGAGAGGAGGTTTTTGGAAAACATGAAATGCTCTGAAATGGAGAAGTCCATATGATTGCTTACTATGTGGTTAGTGTAAGCAGAGCAGGAAATCTAAAGAAGCACAACAAAGTCACTGTGCAAAGCAACTTTACCACTGCAAAACATGCAACAATAATAATTTAATAATAATTAAATACCAATAATAATTTAATAATATTTAATTTAATAATAATTTAATAATAAACACTTAAAGGTGTTTGACCATCACACTAATAGCTATATCTCTTTGGAGCGTAAGAAGTTCATCAAATACTTAGGCGTGCTCATCGATGAAAATCTTTCATGGAGTTACCACATTGCTCATGTTGCATCAAAAATAAGTAAATCAATTGGTATTATCTCTAGGATAAGGCATTTTGTACTGCTGAGTACTTTACACCATATCTACAGGTCACTCATTCAACCATACTTAATGTATGGTATAGTAGCATGGTGTAATACTGCAAACGTTCATAGAACTAAACTTTTGACCCTTTAAAAACGAGCTCTTCGCCTAATGTATTTTGCTGATTACAAATCTCATGCAATACCTTTCTTCATTTCTTCTTGTCTTCTTCCTTTAGATATGCTCTATTTTAAATCTGTGGCTGTGTATCAAACAACTTGACACCTCCTAATATATTTAACTTATTCACCCATCAAGCTGATACTCATCCTTACGAGACGAGATCATCGCAAAGAGGAAATTATTTTCTTAAACGTTCAAGAGCAGATATTCAAAAAAGATCTTTCTCAAGAATTGGCATTAAAATTTGGAATAGCATATCTTGTGAAGTCCGCCAGATGTCAAAATCTAACTTCAAAAATAATGTTGATGATATCCTCTTCCAAAGACTGCTAAAATATGATGATTACATGATGTTTCGATAATATTGGCAAATTTTGACTCCTTAGTTTAGTATGTCATGTAGTTAAAAATTTATTTATTCAATTTAATTACTTTTTTCATGTTTATTTACGTTATAATGTACAAGTTTTGAGCTGTTCTCCACTGCACTAACTGTATTCTAAAACTAATTTATTTTATTTATTTATTTATTTTTATGTAAATGTGTAGTTATGTATTTGTAACCATTTTATCTGGTATATATTTGTAAGCAATGCTCGCCTCGACTAGCTATTGCTAACTGCGAGCATTGCATAGCTTTGTGATTTGTGATTTTATGCAAAATACATAATAAAAACTGAAACTGAATTTGTCTTGTGGAGTAGAAAGCTTGGGGACATGTTGAAGGGTTCATAATGGAGAGAGGCATTTACTGGTACTTTTAGCTGGAAGTTTAAGGTTTACTCATGAAATAATCCATGCTAAGAAAAAGCCTTTCAAATGTCTGTGTAAAGAACATGATAAGTGTTGTAATGTTTTAATATTATTTATTGATTCCTTCACGATACTTTCTGTGGAATAAATTCATTTGAATAGTGTAAAAAGTGTTTCCATCAGTGAATCAGGGAGAAACAAAAAGTCCCTTGGGAAGGGATGTACATTGTATAAAAACATAGACCCGTTCTGTGGACCACCCCTCATTTTGTTAATTCAATTACGAATACAAGCAGAAAAATCTTTTGACAAAAGAGAAAGAGTGACCCTTGCCACTTATCTGGGCTATTTAAGCAGGAGCCAATGACTAGGAGTAGACTGTCACCACATTTTTACGGACCATTCTATTTTTGGACTACTTTTTTGCAAAAAAAAAAAAAAGAGATTTTTGGTTCAGTGACGCTATGACGTCAACTTAGTCTCTTGTGATTGGTCATTGGGCTCCTGCAGGAGTCCCATTCATGGGAAATTCAATCCAGAAAAAAATTCTGCTCTGTGAAAATGCCGTGAAAGGTATATAGGGCAGTTGTCGCTCCTAGTTATGGGCTACTGATTTAAGCATTTGTCTCTCATAGACACCAATACCACCTATTTGGTGGCTCCAAAGGGATTCATTTACAACCCGCACTTCAAATGTACATTCATTTCTTTCACTGAGTCCTTCACCGTAATGAATGAGCCCTACAAATTGACCTTCTCCCAACTGAGTAGCTTCATGGCTCACATTGCAGAGGTCATGGCATTGAATCCCGTTGGACCCACCTGAATTGTGCCTATAAGTGACAATTATTCCTTAAATTGTCTAGATAAGTGCGACTATCAATCTCTGTTTTATGTAAAGATTTTTCTGCCTGTAACTTTACAAAATGAGTGGTGGTCCACAGGGGGTCATCCATGGGTGTCCATGTTTTGTATATATCTCTCAGGAAGAAAAGCCTTATGAATGCAAACCATGTGGAAAGGCTTTAATTTGCTATTGTAAGAAATTTGAGAACACACAGAAAAGGTTATAATATGGGGACGCCCTTCTGTTACAATAATAAATTGTGAATTATTCAGACAACCAGGTAAAGTTTAAAAGAAACTGAAAGGGTCCATAATTTCTGGAAAAAAGCTCAGAGATTTGAATGAAGGAAGGTGCCAAATGTTTAGGCAGAGCAGGAAATTTAGGCACTCAAGAAAACATTGGCATCTTTTTTTTTTTTTCCACAAAGGCAGTATGTTGCCCGGGAGGGGAGGGGGGGTTCCCATATAAAAAGGACAGGGATGCTTGTCATACCTTTTAGGGGTTAAAAAAGAGGTTTTCATTTGGTACCTGTTAGGGTGTTCAGCCTCAAAAGGTTCACAGTGGGAGCTTAAGCGATACCTTTTAGGGTATTGATCCAAAACATTATGACAGGAGACATGTGACAATTAACTAATTGTTGTCCAATAAAAACCCATAATTTGGTACCTCTTCTGGGTGAAAAAAATTCATGCCACGTCCAGAAGACAGCATCTTGGTACCTCTTAGGGGTTCTTTTCAAAATTTCCTGACAAGCAACCCCGTCCTTTCTATATGGGATAACCCCCCCCCCCCCCTCCCCTGTATGTTTAAAGTCACAGGGAAGACTTCTCACTTTAAAAGCCTTGAAAATATGTCAGAAAGGTTTGGCAGGTGCATATTTCAGTGAAGCAGGAGTCATGAGAAAACATGATAGATAGATCTGATTTGGGGAGACAGGGTGGTTTAGTGGTCATCAACTACCCCTCCCTCATCTGTGACCCAGGTTCAACCCTGGCATCAGATTGTATGTGGGCCGAGTTTCAGTCGATTTCAATCTGACTCCCAGGGTTTTTCTCGGGGTACTCTGGTTTTCCTCCCTCATCAAAATTGCCTCTGAGTCAATTACATCCAGTTGTGGCTGGAAACCCTCGATTGGGATACCGTAACCTCTGGTATCCTTCCCTTTCATTGAATTATTATATTATCAGAGGAAAGATTAAGAAGTCTACAAGGGTATTGAGACAACATTTGAAGATATGTGGAGCTCATACATACCATCTTCAAACATTGAAAGTGGTTATCATCATGGAGCAAGCTTGTGAAGTGGTGATGGCCCTCGCCTACCACCAGGTGTCCTGCTTTTATTTCTTGAGGGCCATTTTTCAAGCACCAAAACCTTTTCGGGTGCCACAATTCCCTCTACGATGAAACTGATTTAAACTCATTGCAAATTGATGAGTTTGGGAACTACTACCTTAAAAGTTAGCGGGAAGGGGCCTGTTGTGATCCAGGCACCACAGGGTGGCATCATTGGCAACCTGCAAGAAGGAACCACCCTGAAGCAGCTGCTTAAACCAGCAGTCACACTGGAACATGGTCCAGTGAAAAAAAAAACTCTTACCTGACCAGATGCTTAGGTCCATGACGAAGTAACCTCAGGATGGGAAGGGTGGGGCTCAATGATATAAGCTCTCATTATTAAATGTGGTTAAGAATTTATGCTTCAAACTGGGTAGAATAACCTGCTTTTTGGAGAGCTAGTTGCCTACTTTAACAACCTCTTCATCCACTCAAAAACTTTAACCTATTGACTCCTAGGAGTGAGACTTACTGGATTTTATTCTATCTAATGCCAGCTTGCTGGCGATTTTACTTGTCAATTGAGAGGTGTTTCAGGAGTTAATGGTTAATGGAGGAGAATAATAATAATAATAATAATAATAATAATTATAATTATAATTATAATTATAATTATTATTATAATTATTATTATTTATTCTTTCATTCAACTTACAATATTTTACAATAAAATAAAAATTTTAAGCATTAGACATTACAAAAATTACAAATTTATATTAAATATTATTCTTTATATAAATACTGATGAAATACCAGGATTTCTCCTTTTACTAAAAAATCATATCTTCACCGCGCGCAGTGAACATATTATTTTTATCTTTCACATGTGAGAATATAAGTGTCATCATGGTAACGAACACGATCAGCCGATAAAACGCGAGCTTCCTCTTCATTGTAAGATATATACTTTTGTGCTTCAACATAATTCTTCTCTACTACATTAACATTTTTATTGCAAAATTTTACATTATCATGATTTGCTTTTCATAACTTTCATTGATTATCTTGTTTCATGTTACACAACATGCGTGTTTTAGTGGTTAGCCTGACTACTTTTTCATCATTTCGAAAATGAGTAAAACAAGTTGTTTAAATCTATACATTTCATCAATATCTATATAATAAACAGAAAATTATATGGCTGCTTGGGGATACGAATTTTATCTTTTCATGCTGAAAGTATCTCAGTATATGATTCATTTTCGTTCATTGATTCATTCCTCACGGGAAAATTAGAACCTACAAATGACCGGCTCTCAACGTCAGTGGCTTTATAGCAAAGTTTACTCACCTGTGAGAGATACTTTCAGCCCTCAAAGATAAAATTCGTATCCCCACGCAGCCATGTAACATCCTCTATTTATACCAGTGGTGTATAAAAAGAGTTCATTTCTATAATAATAATAATAATAATAATAATAATAATAATAATAATAATAATAATAATAATAATAATAATAACTAAATATTTTAAGTCTCTAAGCTATTTAGCCCCAGTAGACTAGTAAAATTGTCTGGTGTTAGGCAGAGTAGAATCTTTTTGTTTTGCTCCCAGGAGTCAATGGGGTTAAAGGTATTTCTTTCCCAGCTGACCTCCAGTAAAATTGCCCTTGAAGCCTTGGTGTTTGTCTTTACAACTCAACTTGAGACAATGGTTTGGTGAAACAGAGCAGGTGCCCCTTATCCTTTTGTGGTAAAAATTAATTAGTATTAACTTACTTTAAAAAGTATCTTTTAAAAATGATTAAAACAGTATCTGAGTCAAAGTGGCTTTGTGGCTTGGTCAAAAGCCACTACTATTCACTTCCATTTCTGTGGATATTAATAAATTATTATTAGTAATGATAAGCTAGTTGCTCAGAAACTGGCCAAAGGATAACTGGGTTAGAGTTAGAGTCCTTGGCAAGATTCAAACCTAAGACCTCTGTAATACCTGGCGAATGCTTTAACCATTGAGTTACAAGATCTGTTAATCCAGGTCGTTCTTCTTTGACAAAGTGTCCCACTGGGCACCAATTGTTCAAAAGCCGACTAACACTAATCCCAGATTAAAAATTAACAAACAAGGAATTTATTTCTCTACTCCCAAATGCTGTTCAACGCTGATATTTAGCAAAACTTTACATTAGAAGAAGTCAATCTTGAAAAACAAAAATAAGGAAAAAAAACTTTCACCAAAAAAGTGAAAATGCGAAACAAAACTTTTCGCTAATCCTGGATTAAGTTAATCGGCTTTCAAACAACCGGGCCCTGGTCTGTGGGGTCGACAATGTCATGTGTCATACATTATATTTGAGGCACATGACATTGTCATGGAGAGAGAAACAAAGTTGGAAATAAGCAACATAAGAATAACATCCTTTGAATAATTTGCACAAAAGACAAACTAACCACCACAGAGGAGCAAAATTAACTGGCAAATGGAAAGGTGCATATATTCCAGGAAAAAAAGTTGAAAACTTTCTGATTTTTTTCACCTGCTGGAACCAAAGCCTCTTAGCCCCACTCAACACAATGTCAAAAAAGGAGCACAAAATAAGCCATACAAATCACAACATTGTTTCCTGGGGGAGGGGGGGAGGGAGCTGTGAGTCATTTAAAAGGGTTATTAGATGAGGAGATTTAAAATGTCATCAAACATTTTATACGGGGTTGCTGCAAATGCAAGGCATTTGAAATGAAATGCACAGTAAATATGGTAGCCCATTGCAGGTTCCTAGAGCTGCATAACTCCCCTTCATAAGATCAGCATTTGCATTTTAAAACTACTACTCAAACATGTTGAAATGATTGCAGAAATATTGGATAGAGGTGGAACAACACTCACAAATAATAGCATTTATTTTGCATTGTATTTTGTCACTGACAAATTAAAGCAGATTGCTCTCAAATATCTGTGTATCTGAAGAGGAAGTTCTGGCGTTTCTAAAACGAGGGTAAGGCTAAGACCAAGGGTCAGGGTAAAGGTTAGGAGTGATCACTCTTGGTGGTTGTCTATTTATCTGCAGTACACTGACCTCTGACCTGTGTTTTAGATGCACCATATAAAAACGGAATATTGCAAACATTGACAAACACAAAAGTGAAGGAAACTGAACCTAATTATTAACCTCTCTCACTAACCGAGAGTGAGGGTCGTGCTGGGGAATATTGGCCCAAGGTCATGGCAGTACGGACCGCACATGAATAAAAACAACCGAGGGATAATATCCAACAGTACGGCCCTGAGCAAGTGAGGTTAGCAAGTTGTTTACGACATTCAGGGGCACCCAACGTCAATTTTTGGAAAATATCTGTTCGGAAGACGATTTGAGATCTAGAATTTTCGGAACATTTATTGTAAAATTTCTTGCTTGCCTGCCTGTCCTAGGATTTTCGAACATCTAAAAAATTGGTATAATTCCCCATTTTAACGGATTTTTGCCCTAAAAAGGTCACCTAGCATTTTTAGGAGCCTTTCTTCTGGCTGAAAAGGTAAGTTTTGATCCCTATAATTTCAGGATCACTAGACTTTCAGCTTGGAAATCCGCACAGATGAAAAATTTTTATGGGATAAAAATATGCCCATATCTGCCGTTTAAATACAAATTTAAAAATACGTTTAACAATGCTATGTTTAAGTGGTTTTGAACTACACTGTATATTCTCGCTGGGTGCCCCTGTACATTAACACAGTATATAGTTTCTTTGAGTGATCGGACACTTCTAAGCTTGGTGAATGTTCGTAATTTTTGTCAAGCGAACTTTGAAAGGTACCCTTTTACACATAAAACTAAATTCTGCTTGCTCTAAATTGTACTGTCCTGATGAAAAAAATTAAGGACGGTGCCTACTATTGTTATTGCGCATACATTCTGCGTATCTCGAGATACTCGGATTTCCTATCGGTGAAGCTTACTGATGCAGGGATATTTTTGCGCGGTTTAAAACTTACCCGAGAAAGTAGATCTTAGTACTATTGGTATCCAAAAAGAAAATTGGCGGCAACCATGCATTTTTCAGAGATAATTAAGCTTCAATTTGAGGAAGAACACCATACATCGCTCTGTATTTTAAAACTTTTTAAAAATATTGTTTATGAATTATCTTTGAAAAATATGTGGTTTACCCCAATTTTCTTTTTTCGGTTTTCAATGACACTTGTTAAGATCTTTATTTCCCACATAATCATAAACCGGGGCAAAAACACCTTTGAATTAGTAAGCACGGCCCTTAACTTCCGCTTTTTGGGAACTTTTTGTGTTTCGCTCAACGTGAATTTTCCGGAATACAGAAAGATACGGAAACATACCATTTCCACGGTAATGGTCTGTGCAGTAAAAATGCGACCAAAAACCAGCCAATCAGAGTGCCCCATTTTGCCTGAAAATTGCTTGCCATATAATAACAAGATATTTTGACTAACTGAATGATTTTTGGTAAGCCTGAAGTGTATCAAAACTATCTCTTTTTGTGTTGATGCATAATGTCAACAACCTTTGCAAAAATTGAGAAAATCAGTAAGAGATTTGCCTAGTAGATGTGTAAATGCAACTCACCCTGTTATGGAAGCACCAAGGAAAGCATTACTTAAAAGCTTTGCAGTGGTAGATTAAGGTAAAAAAGCTATCTCTTGGTTTTCTTCGAATAGAGGAGAAAAATAACAAATTGAGGGAGCACAACAAAGCATCATACAGTCTGTAGCATTCTTTATCTTGCCTTTACCCTTAGGAAATCAGCATTCTAGAAACAAACTACTACTGGTATTTCTTTTCAAAAGAGCTTCTTTTTGCACTTTGTTTGCTGACTAAGGTAAGTATCAATAATATTTATGTCAAAATTAATTAATTAATAAACTATCATTCTGAAAAATTTCATTCGAAGATTCTCTGATGTATCCAATCTACTTGATACTTTGTAAATAAACATAGAAGACAAACCATAAAATAATGATATACACTATTTGACCTCCATTTCACACGGCAAGGTATGCTGAGAAAAAAAGGAGACTAGATGCATGTCTCACATCATGCCCCTTAACCATAATTCTACACAAGTTCAAGATCACTTGAGAAATACAAGCAACACAATAATCAGTGTCTGACACTTGCAGACTGCAGACTAACCCTAAATCACAGTTATTGAAACAATTTTAAAATGGGTTCTTAGACTTAAATAGTGTTTATCAGACTGGTGCTAGTTAAAATGGGTGCTTAGAATTAAATAGTGTTTATCAATGCTATATGGAGGCAGTCTGCAGTCGTCATACACCTCAAAATAATGCAACTTGAGTGACCTTCGACTCTAGTACTTCTAAAATCATCACTCCTACCCCTCTTGATGTAAATAGGTACCTTAGTGGGCATTCAGTTGAACAGACACTATGAGGTGTTGATCAGTTCGAGTTGTTACTTTGCTTTGCGAATTTGTGGGCTTTGCAAGTCAGCATGTTGGTATGTTTTAGATACCAAGTATGGGTGGAAAGTTATGTTTTCTCTATTTCCAATGTAGCTGGTATTTTGAAACCTTAAATTAATTGATCTGGAAGTAAGGCCCTGGGCCCGGTTGTTCGAAAGCCGATTAACTTAATCCAGGATTACCGTAAACTTTTGTTTCATGTTTTCAACTTTTTGGTTAAAGTTTCTTTTGCTTATTTTTGTTTTTCAAGATCGACATCTACTAATGTAAATTTTATCCGAATATCAGCGTCGAACGGCATTTGGGAGTAGAGAAATAAACTTCTTGGTTAATTTTTAATCTGGGATTAGCGTTAATCGGCTTTTGAACAACCGGGCCCTGATCTTTAAATCCGAGTTCTTTTTCCCTGGGAAAATTGAGAGGGCATATCATATAATTTCAAGCACTTGTGAACATTAAATTGGGCTAATCATACATTGCTGACTAGATGCTCAGTGTCCTCAGTGGTTGAATCAAGGTAATGTCCTTCAGGGTGCACACTGCTCAGGTCCACTCCATGTCCTTCATGTCGTTCTCTATCCAGAGTTTGAATTCTTGTGCGACAAACAACACATTTCAAGGGGAGGTTGAGATCATTAACAGCCACCTGAAGTGTCTTAACAAAACAGCGTCGGCAAAGAACCCTGTGTTTACAAGGGTAGGTCTGGATAATAGCCTTAGCACTATTGCACACAATACACTGAAATGGAAATAGAGTAATAATGTTAGCAACCATTCTCTAGAGACACGGATAACAATGCTATAATGTGCAATAATTGCTGGTGGATGAACAAAAAGAGCTAATGAGAGATCTTTTGTTTTCATCCACCACCATGGTCATTCATGGCGATAAAGTAATGTGAAAGCCACCTATTGCCCTTTTTAACCAACACATTGTACTCACTACTTCAACTATAACAGTCAAAGTTAGAACTTAAAGTTAACTTTGGATTCTTCAAGAACATGTAGTTAAGAATTGTGTAATAATAACAAGGACACCAAAGCAGATTATTACAAGTACTTTAAACGTTTTCCTTATTTTAAAGAAATAATAAGTTCTCAATGCATTTTTAATAAAACAATGAAATCTTGCATTTGGTTTTTGTGAAATCCAAATAATCATGATCTCTGAGCATAATGCACACAATTATTCTACAGGTAGGGTGCCTGTATCACAAATACTTTATCACAATTTGACAAATTATCATCCTTTATCAACACCCTTTGATGCTTCCCATGTTTGAGAATAAGCCGGTCATCAACTTGGTTCAGTTTGCTTTTAACCTCTTGCTGTTATAATCTATTATTGTATAACACCAGAAACCCATAAGGGTTGAAACATATAACAGCCCCTTGTGTGCTGGTACCATATTTGGAACAACAAGAGCGAGGGGTTTCCAAATATGGTACTTAGCACTGAAACATTCAACCAATCAGTTTGCATTGAATATTCGGAACCTGTGAAAGCGCGTTACACGTTTCAACCCTTATGGGTTTCTGATAACACTTGATGCATTGCAGGTTTGACAAAAGACTGAACATCACATTGGTTCATTTTGATATTAATTAACCTCCAAAACATAAAAGAATGTTGTCTCGTCTGCTCTTGTTTGGTGTAACTGACAGAACATGACACACAAAGAAAAACAAAATAAAGTGAAACTTGTAAAAAAGGGAGCCAAAAAATGTTGTTAAAACTACATAGTACACAAACCTTAGTTACCCTATTCAGCAGAGAAATTTTCCATCAAAAATTAGGAAACAAACACTGGCAGTCAATACTGAAGGCAAAGACAGTTACCTCATCATCCTCTGTATCGGGAAGTTCTGGTTCAAAGTTGTCTAAAGAGCCAAGTAATTGCTCCTGTTGATCAGCAAAAAAGTATGAAAATATATGCACACTCCTCATTAGATTTATTTATGTACAGAATAGTGATGAGGCCCAGCTTGTTTTTCTTGTATGCTAATACCTTCCCATCACTTTTTGAATCTATGTTCTGACTCCCAAGGGACACCCTTTTGTGAATTGTTTTTAAAGCTGTTTAAAAAACTGGCACAGCATGTGTTTTATCGGGTCTAAAAACACTGCTGCTTTGTTATAAATATTACATGCAACTCTTTTAAAACCCATTGACTCCAGCAACTGCCCCCCACTGACAACAAGGAAAATTGTCTGGCATTAGACAGAGTAAAATCTATTAAGGAGTCTCGAGCCAGTTTCAACGCTTCCAAGTGACGCTCTTATTAGAAGGAACGGCACCACAACATTCAGTGCTGGAAATAACAGTCGGTCATCAGACATTGTCCGACCAAATTTTGATAATGTCCGGCCAATTTCAAATTATGATCGGACACGATGACCGAACATGTCACCAGCACATCTTGAGTTCTCTTCTTCAAGGTGTTGTCAGTCAATAAATTATGTCCGGTCCAATTTGTCAAATGTCCGACCAAAAGGAAGATTTGAAAGGACATATGTCCTCTGAATAAAGAAAAATTATTTCCAGCACTGAACATTGTATCATGTATTGGCAATATTGTGGTACCAAATGAAACATTAATTATTGCTGAACAAGATACAGTCATTATTGTGATGTAATATGTCACCATGGCAACAGGCAAGCCCTGTAAAAACACCTTTTATTTTGTCTTTAGTTGCTTATATCTCAAAGCAAACTCGAAAAAGCGAACTTTCTGCAAAGTTTAAAAAAATCTGTCTTGTGGAATCAGAGCCATTTTAATTTTGTGATTTCTTTAAGGTAGCTCTGAATCCTCTACACAGAATTTTTTTAAATTTTGCCGAAAGTTTAATCATGGCCTTCTAATCACTTTTTAGGAATAAAAAAGGGGGGTCACCCAGTTCGTTTTTGAGGTTTATGAGGAACTAATTAAAATCCAAAATATAGGGTGTTTCTGCTGCGCTTTCCATTTGCCAAGATAACTTATATATAATTATTACATCACAATAATGATCACATCTTGTTGTTTGGAAATGATCAGTGTTTCATATGGTACCATAACATTGCTGTTTTGTGATACAGTGTTGTAGCATCATTCGCTCTAAAGAGTGACTTCTAAGTGTTGAAACCCTTTCGAGCATCCTTAAGTCGCACTCCCAGGAAACAGGGGTCAATAGGTTGAAGGAAACATGTTAACCCATTGACTCCTGAACGCCCGCCCCCCCCCCAAACCATCCCCCATTCGCAAGTCAAAACGTCTGGTCTTAGACAGAGTAAAATCTATCAAGTCTCACTCCAAGGGATTAAAACCAAAACCAAAGTAACTACTTTGGCCAATCAAAAAGGACGGAGACAATCCAGTAAACCAATCAAAACTCGAAGTAATTACACGTAGCTGACACAAAGCGCGGGGAAAATGTGCACGCGCGAGCCACGATTGGTTTTGGTTTTACTTGTGATTGGTTGAAAAAGTGGTGCAAGAACTTTGAACCAATCACTGAGTGAAGTAAATGCAAAACCAAAGCAATTCGCTAATTAATTTCGACAGTCAATTGAAAATCATTCTAATGGGTTAACTGCACTGATCACTTTCCCGTAGAATAATTGGAGAATACTTACAAATGTGATAGAGAATATATTGTTGCGTAACCACAGATCAAATATATGAAATTTCAAAAGTCACATATTCTCTACCTCATAATGTAAGTTTTCTCAACAAACTATTGGTTTTTTTCAGCCAAGCTCTAGAGACATATGAAACAATGGTATAATCTATAAGAGCTAGTGGACAGACAAAAGTACCTGATTAAAACATACATCCACAAATATGGCGGTGATGACATCACACGACACCACCATACCGACCACCACAGCCTGTAATTTCATGATACGCAGTCAAAAAATGTAAATTAGTTTATGGTAAGTGTCGGATAATATTTATGTAGACTACAATGTCCTGTCTACAATACCGACAATGGGATGGGAACATGGTCGGCATTAGATAACATCAGGTGAAATCATATCAGTGACCAGCGGTTGTGGTGAAAAGTAAAACAATCATTGGTTTGGGGGAGAGTAGAAAACACTGACCCCTACTCCATGGACTAACCAAACGGACTAGTAACCCTAAAATAAACTACCGATAACTTAACCAAACACTATTTTGATTGAGTACTATTGAAAGAACTGAATTGATTATGTACCTACATTGCATGTACCTTATTTATTTTTGTCTGCACAGCCACATACAACTTACTTCAGTCATCACAACAATAATTATTGAAAGCTAACGTTTATTAAATTAGCTTGCGAAAACATCTGTTTCTCCTCGCTCTTTGTCACTGGGGATGTTTCGCAAGAAGTAACGTTTGCGACTCAGCCACAGAAATTCCATAATAATGACGCAAATCAATGTTTACATAAAAAATTCGGCAGTCCTGGGGTTCCAACTATAAATTTGTCAAATTTTCGGTGTCTTCTGGTCGATTTTGGTAAAGTGTTGTGTTCATCTGCCAACGAGCTCCAGCAAAACTCAAATTATTTTTCTATAGAAGACTATATTCCACAAATATTGACTGTTTTGTTAGACATTCTTCGCATTTACATTTGACCTTTGTGGCATTTTGTCTTTTGTCTTTCATTCGTAAACAATAGCTAAAACAATGTAACTACTCCGACGACCAACCAGCACTTCTGACCCGATTCCGGTTAACCAAAGCCGTTTAAAATGGATGTTTAGGCTTAGCACTAATTGTGACGCTGCTTACGACCAATAGTAATCACTTGAAATAGTATTTTTGGTGTAGTCCGTTTGGGTAGTTCGTCGGGGTAGTCCATGCAGTGTTTTCAACCTTCCCTTGGTTTGGTAGGATTATCACTCTTGCCGTCGTAGAAAATCGGGCAACCCTAAAACCAGGAATCGGGAATCTGGAATCCGGAATCACAGTACAATACAGAGGGTAAAAACTATCCTAAACATTCATAAAAGCTAACCTTAGGCCTAATTAGGCCTAAAAACGTTTGTTTAGGCCTAATTAGGCCTAAAGTTAGCTTTTATGAATGTTTAGGATAGTGTTTTACTCTCTGTATTGTACTGTGATTCCGGATTCCAGATTTTAGGGTTGCCCTAGAAAATCAGGTTTCACTCAATGTTATCTAATGAACATCATGCATCATCTACACGAATGTGATTTGCATATTTTCGTGATAGCATATCATGAAATTACGACCACCATACCTGCATACGTCGACGTCATCAGACGATTTTCTGCTTATAACCAATGCAAGGGGAACATTGTTACATAATTTCACGCAAAAAAAAATCCAAAAAAAGGACTCCCAATGAACTCTGATTTTATGAGCAAACAAGAGGGTCAAAATGATAAAACACAAACCAGTTTGTCCCGTAGTTCTACAAGTTTTTCCACTCCTCTTCTGCTGATCTCAAGACCTGCAGCGATTGCTTCCTCTCTTTCTCTCCTCTTTTGGATGTAGTATCTGTAAAGGAGGTATAATCCTGAAGTAGCCGCGACTGTTAACCAAATTGCTCTGCTATTGCGATTGTAAAAACCCGACATAATGATCGTTCCAGGGATGACAGAGCTTGTTTTTGTGTTCAAGTAAAAAGATACGTGAAAGTGCTTCATAAAGCGATTTGCTGGGCTAACGTAAAGACCTGGGGCCGAAATAATAAAAATGCCAACGGAGGGGTGGTAGGAGTTGAGCAGCTTCTGCAAGTACCGGAGCAGAAATTACGTAAAACAAGAGAAACAAAAGAGAGGAAACAAAACAACTCCAAATAAAGGCTAATCCCAATACTTTCCGGGCTTAACTGCAGAATACCCTGCGATTTTGAAGCTGCACCTCTGAAAAGGCTGGATACGCGGATACGCAGTCGAAAGTACCGCCCCTCCCCAGGTAAACTTTTAACTATATGCGGATACGCGGATACGCAGTGGAAAACATGGATACCCGGATACGTGGATACGCGGACATCGCACATGGGAACTGGATACCAACTTCGTGTAACATACTTCAAAATGCTCTGTAGTATATGCATGGATATGTGGATACGCGGATACGCAGTGGAAATGTTTCAGTGATTAGGCCAAAGCACTCTCGTAGAATTTTAGCTTTCATTTTACGCTTCGGTTAACTACACTTTTTCACGAGATCGTGTGAAGAAGAAAGCACTCGTTTACTGATTAAGCCTAAGCACTCGTTTCAGTGATTAGGCCTAAGCAATCTCGTAGAATTTTAGCTTTCATTTTACGCTTCGGTTAACTACAATTTTTCACGAGATCGTGTGAAGAAGAAAGCACTCGTTCACTGATTAAGCCTAAGCGCTCGTTTCAGTGGAGGTTGACTAGCAATAGAGTTATTTTCATAGAGATATGACATTAGAGTTAGAGTTACATGTAAGTTTCCAAAATCCTGAATTCAAGATTTTGAAAGGCCTAAATCCTGAATTAGGAAATACAGAAAGTATCCTAAACATGCATAAAAGCTAACCATAGGCCTAAGGTTATCTTTTATGAATGTTGGACGAGGATTTTGGAAACTTAACTCTAACTCTACGACATAACTCTATGAAAATAACTCTAAGAATAGCTGTCCCCGTTTCAGTGATTAGGCCTAAGCACTCTCGTAAAATTTTAGCTTTCATTTTGCGGTTCGGTTAACTGCACTTTTCACGAGATCGTGTAAAGAAGAAAGCATTCGTTTACTGATTAAGCCTAGTAAACACTCGCTTCAGTGATTAGGCCTAAGCAATCTCGTAGAATTTTAGCTTTCATTTTACGCTTCGGTAAACTACACTTTTTCACGAGATCGTGTGAAGAAGAAAGCACTCGTTTACTCATATATAATCCTAA